>CM055743.1:8915750-9222320 GCA_029465975.1 Dallia pectoralis
ATCCTCAGTCTGTGTCCTTTGATATTAGAAACCGGGTACCACAGTGGTTGATTTGGGGATTTTGTTTACTCTCCGTAACGGCGATATTAAAAACCGTTTGCTTCCATTTCTGCACGGCAATTGGCTGATAGCAGCGTATTAAATCACTTTAATTTTTGCCACTTGTATAACCGAAGAAACAGGTTTATAGTATCATTTATTTTAGGGTTTGTGGTAAATCATTAATTTGCCAGGACAAAGAAGTGTGTAGGCACTTATGTCGAAGAACAGCTCTTAGCCATGGTATATTGGCCGTATATCGCACTCTCTCGTGAAGTGATGGATGAATCGGGGCGTGTCCGTTGCCAGGGGAACACTTCCTACTGTAATGCATAGTGCCAACTGTGGATCTGGGGCTGTGTTTCAGGTTTTAGGCCGGGCCCTTAGTTCCAGACACGGGTCGTCTTAATGCTACAGAATACAAAGACATCTTTGACAACTGGGTGCTTCCAACTTTGTGGGAAAGGCCCTTACCTGTTCCAGCATGACTGTGCACCTGTGCACAAAGCCGAGCACTAAAGACAAAGTTTCGACAGGTTTGGTGTGGAGAAACTCAAGTGGTATGGAACAGCTTTGGGATGAATTGGAACGGCGATTGTGAGCCAGACCTTCTCATCCAACATCAAGCCAGACCTTCTCATCCAACATCAAGCCAGACCTTCTCATCCAACATCAAGCCAGACCTTCTCATCCAACATCAAGCCAGACCTTCTCATCCAACATCACACCAGACCTTCTTATCCAACATCACACCAGACCTTCTCATCCAACATCACACCAGACCTTCTCATCCAACATCACACCAGACCTTCTCATCCAACGCCGATGGGCACAAACAGACACACGCATAATCTCGTGGAAAGCCTTCCTAGAATAATGATGGCTGGTATAGCTGCGAAAGACAACTCCATTTATCTGATTATTGGAATGTGCGTTTGTGTAATTAAAGTATGTGTCTGCATTGTTGGTATGTGTGTGTGTCGCACGTGACAATGTGAGTGTGTGCCGAACGTGACAATGTGACTGTGTGTCATTGAGTCGTTCAAATTGACATTTCCGACATCAACAATGAGAATAGTGAAACCTACTACCCTGTCCAGTTCAGCTTGTAGATGTGGCTCAGCTCCACCCACCCCCTATTAGGTAAACCACTGTCAGCGCCTTGGTTTTACTGACGTCAAAGCAGAGGTCGGTGTCCTCACTGACACGTCTCTTAGTGAACAGGCTCCCTGCTGTAAACCTGACTGTGATGTTAAGTCAAACCTGGCTGTACTGTAGGATATAAGCAGCCATCCCTGGGAGGTCTGTGTGTGGGGGGAGGCGAGCATGGTGGCTGGGGGTGTGTCTACCCTCACCACCTGTGAGCGGCTGGCCTGGAAGTTCAGGTTCCAGTTTCAGAAGGCGGAATTTAGCTCCAGGGCTTAAATAAAAACAGTCGGAAAACTATATTTTTTGAGAATCATTTTATTGTTAAACAACGTCTCTTTATCTAAGCATTTGAATTAGCAGAATAAAACCTTCCTTTTTTAACGTACAACACACAGGAGCTCCGTATTTAAATATGTCTTACGCAGTTTGTTTTGGTTTGTCTGTACTGGTGGAAGAGCCAAATGTGCCCACAGATGACATTCTGGTTTTCTTAACAGTCAGTAACTGAGTTAGGCTCCTGCTGCCATGTGACCTGCGCTAAACAGAACAGCAGGCTACAGTGTCACACAGCCCAACGCTGGCACACCGGGCAATCTGTCTCTATATTTAGACAGCGATGGGCGATACTGTTACATATCAGACTACAGGATCTCTCCGACGAGGCATATTGCAGCTAGCACTGAGGTGTGGAGGCCACATGTGGAGGCTGGGTGTGGAGGCCAGGTGTGGAGGCCGGGTGTGGAGGCCGGGTGTGGAGGCCAGGTGTGGAGACCGGGTGTGGAGGCTGGGTGTGGAGGCTTGGTGTGGAGACCAGGTGTGGAGGCCGGGTGTAGAGGCTGGGTGTGGAGGCCGGGTGAGGAGGCCGGGTGTGGAGGCTGGGTGTGGAGGCCACATGTGGAGGCTGGGTGTGGAGGCCAGGTGTGGAGGCCGGGTGTGGAGGCCAGGTGTGGAGGCCGGGTGTGGAGGCCAGGTGTGGAGGCTGGGTGTGGAGGCTTGGTGTGGAGACCAGGTGTGGAGGCTGGGTGTGGAGTCCACGTGTGGAGGCCGGGTGCGGAGGCTGGTGTCAGAACCATTGTCATTGTCCAATCAGAGAGGTGTCAGAACCATTGGCATTGTCCAATCAGAGTGGTGTCAGAATCATTGTCATTGTCCAATCAGAGTGGTGTCAGAACCATTGTCATTGGCGAGGTGTCCACAGGTGTCCACAGGCTGTGCCGTTGATCATCAAATTTTCTTGATTTTGTTTTCTACAGACCTTCTCCAGTTCTGCAAAAATAAATACAATGAATAAAAAAAACACAGATGACAAACACACACACACATCGACATAACAGGGTACGCACAATTGATGTATATTGGTTTTGAGGGTTTCTTTGTTAAATGGTTCAGTTCATATTTCATTTGAATACTTTGAGCTGTCATTTGAGTCCGAGTCCAGGATGTCATACCTTACGGTTGGTGATGCTTCATTACCGTGGTGATGTGAACGGTGACAAATATGCCAATGATCAGGAGGCCAATGACGATGGACGCCATGGCAACTTGGAGAGCCTTCTGACCCAGCCTCCGAGAGCCATCATAGTCGCCCAACTCATAACTATTCCTAGACTACATGAAGACAAGCATTAAAACATCACAAATATACACAGGCCCAAACAAGTGTAGGAAACCTTTCATTGCCATTTCGCATCAATGAGCCTCGGGGCTGAAATGTCACGGGCTTGTGGTTTGTCCCTCCTTGGACCACTGTTGCTACCGACCACTTCTGACCGGGACCACCCCACAAGCCTTAACGATTCAGAGATGCTCTGACCCAGTCGTCTGGCCATAACAATTTTGCCTTATCAAAGTCCATAGGTTGTTACTCCGGCCCATTTCTTCTGCATCCATCACGTTGACTACAAGAACTGATGCTTCGCTTACAATCTAATCTACCCAGACCTTGACATGAGCTCGTTTATGGAGACACATATTACTTGTAACATAATGTTTTGGCTCGTCAAACGAGATTCATGATTCTTACCTAGCCCGTATTGAAAAATTTGTTTTCAAAAAAGTGAACTTGAACACGTGATATACAAATAGCGATATTGTAGATAGAAAATGTAAATGAAAATGTATGCGTTCAATATTTTAAGTCTCTCCGGATAACAGTGTGCACTAGGCAAGCTGAAAGCGACGTGGTTAACAGTTTGTATTTGAATCCAGATCTATGCATTACATCTGCGTGTGTCTGTGAGAGAAAATAGGACTCATCTTTGTATAGGTAATGTGTTTATGATTAGGTCATCGCTTGTGGGCAAATATGTCAGTGAGAGTCTGTTTTGGACCACGTAGAATTATTAGCGGCAGAAGTTTCTGGTTTAGGGATGCCGTCATTGATTATTTACAGGAATTTGATTTGATACAAGGCGGCATTTAAAGGGAACTGGGATTTTTTTGCATTTTATTTTACCTTCATTCATAGAGAAATATCAGCTGACCTCAGTGTTATAAGAAATTGACATACAAATATGTAAATAAGACTGACATTAAAAATACAACTGTCAATATAAAGACACTTTAGAATTGAATGAGTCTAGTAGGCACCTATGTGTTTAACATATGCATTTTTTTTGTCCCATGAATCTGGGGCAAAATCCCAAATTATAGTTTTACCCATTTATGAATAAGCCTGAGGCATTTCCAGTACCAGCCGGTCTGTTCTTTCAAACCAATGTTTACCACTAAATAGCATGTATGTGATGAATGGTGTCCACCAGATTCCACAAAAACCAAAAGCACATCTTATTTTTTAGCTAGAATTAAGGTAACGTGTCAATGCAATGACCGAAAGCAGATTTGGGAGAGTTCATTACTTATTGTGGGGTTTTCATCATTATATTGCTCCAGCAACCAGGAAGTTACCTGGGCCAAGGCATGTAAGGACACGCGCCCTAACTAGGCTTTTGCAGGTCCCCAATCCACGCACGCACGCACCGTCGAGATCTCTGGACCAGTACTGTGTGTGTGTGTGTGTGTGTGTGCACGCACGCACACACACACACACACAGTACTGGTCCAGAGATCTCAGGTTGATAAGGCAGTTCTCATTACTCTATTTTTTAACCTGTCATGTAGGCTAAGAACCTGTTTCAGAGTTCAGATAAGCACTGTTGTCCTGCAAAAGCACACAAACCTGATACACCAGAAATGAATTCTTCCTGCTTTTTGCTGGAATCCCAGAGATAATAAAACACCCAAATAACAACAGATGTTTCAGGATGTTACACAATTGTCTCACATATAAAATCAAGTGTCAAACAGTCAAAGAAACAATCACAATTGGTTTGCCCGTGTAAATGCCGTAAAGCGTCTCCGATGTGCCTGAGATGTCTCGTACTCACCAGCACGGAGAAGACTAAGGCTACAATGTTGACAGGATACGCAGGGCAAAAGCAGGTCAGGATAGTGAGCCACAGGTAATTCTGAAGGGGAGGCGGAGAACGCTGTTCCGCCACATAACTCAGTCTGTCAAAGTCTGCACTCCCATTTGGGGAGCTCTTAACTCCCAGCTGCCCTCGTATCGTCTCCGGCGCCTGAGGTTGGGCCATGGGTTGGAAGAACAGAAGGTGGCACGAGAGAAAAGAACCCAGAGCGAGAAACAACTGCCACGAAACATCCGCTTAATAAAGGACTGGGAGTGATGAAAAATAAATCTCAAGACCCCCCCAGAAAACAAAAATACAAAATACGTATGGTTCAACAAACCGCGGGACGGTCCATCTTACTGGGAGCAACCCCAGGGAAAGTCAGGGGTTGTTTCTGCCTGGAGGTCCGAATAGGGGAGGTAGGTGCGGGGTGGAGGCGTGACAACTGTAAGGAAACATTACCGACCCACCACGGGCCAGAGAAACCGGAGGGGGAAGCGAGATCACTACTTGACCTAGAAAATGTTCTGGGGCTAACATTAATCTCCCCGCCGTCACACACACGCACGCAGCAAACACACTCTAACACAACGACACACTTACACACGTATGCATACACACTACTGTTTGAAGTATGGGGTCACGGGAAAACCAAAGAAATGCGTCAATTGAAATGACATTGAGATTTATCAGGTAAACGGTGTGGATATTGTTAACGTTGTACATGACTATTGTAGCTGGATACAGCGGATTTATTAATTGAATATTGACATCGCCGTACAGAGGCTCGTTATCAGCAACCATCAGTGCTGTGTTCCAATGGCACGGCGGGTTCGCTAATCCAAGCGTATCATTTTAGAGACTAATTCATCATTAGAAACCCTTTTCGTTATTATGTTAGCACAGCTGGAGCGGCATTAATTGTGGATTTAATTACAAGCTCAACATAGCCTGAAACAAAATGAAAATACTTTACCAACATACCCTATGACACTGCCAGAATTAGGAGCAGTACTCTGTAAATATACGTGCTTTGTCTTCCCACATATTTCGACAGTCTGTATCTAAACACATGTTGACGTGTCTTGGCATCTGCCGTGGGGAAACCTTCCCGGTCAACTCTCAAAAACATCCATTGAAAGCGGGACATGCAGATGAAGAAGTTTAAACTGCCAAAGACAATGATGGTGCACTTCAACACAGAGTCCATAGCCACGTCTTCCATCCCCATCTGGTTCACTTCAGGCTACAGCGTGTCATTAGATCCGCTGAAATGGTGATTGGCTGCAATCTGCCATCCCTCAGGGACCTGCACGTAATCAGGACCCTCAAGCGTGCAGGAAAGATTGTCTGACCCCTCCCATCCTGTACACATGAGGACCAAAACCTCACGCCACTGTTATGCACCAACATTTTGGATGTGTAAAGTTACCTGGCAATAAAGCGGATTCTGATTCAGATGAAACAAAACAATCAACACAACACATAATTTTAAAAAGACTAACAGAAACCCAATCCCAGCGGAAATGCTTTAAAATAATTTATTAGGAGTTTTTTTTATTGAAATTTCCAGAGGAAAAAAAATAAAGAAATACAATATTATAAAGCAAACAGAGTCAAAATGAGAGTTGAGTTACAGTGATTGTCAAGACCTTGGGATTAAAGCATTAACATCCAAGGCCTTGCCCCTTACCTGACCCAGAAGAAAGCATCAACACAAGTATAAAAAAAAACACCAGCGTCTTAAAAATCACTGAATCATTTTTGTACATCGGGAACAAAGAAGGTCAAGAGAAAAATAGAGTTGATTTTTTGTTCTGAAAATAAGTCTTAATGGAATTACCATTAGCCTACCCAAATTGCCATTAAGAGTATTATTATTATTTCTAAGATAAAAAATAACGTATTGCTTTTTGTCAGTTAAAAAGTTACAGTGTCGGTGTCCAGCAGTAGTTTTGTGTAGTGCCCCAGTCAGTCAGACAAGGACAGCACTAACCAGGCTGTAGTTCGTTTAGTGGAAGACATCATCTGTAAGATCTGGGAAGAGACCGAACAATTCTAGTCTGTTTTGTCCTACCTTCCGGCTAATGGCCTGTCTAACTCTTTGTTCTACTGACTGGGACAGAGGCCCCGTTCCATTTCGGTTTACCTGATCCGTAGGTCTAAAAGGACAAACGGAGTGTACAGGATTTAAGACCTAAATGGAACCCGGCAAACATTTCAGTACAAAAATGGCAGTCCAAAAAATGCAACTCAACTATTGAATGTAGCTAGTGTTCACCTCACCATTGCGCACACACACACACACACACACACTCAGACATAAACACACATCCACACACTGATACACGCGCCTTCAATAGTCAGCAGAGGACAAATACAACCATCATGTAAAAGTATTTTAAGAGTCAATCGCTTCGTTAATATGTCCTTCATTTGTTTCTACGGTCCATATGACCGTACACAGATCAGCAAGAAGTTAGAAACAAAAACGTATCAAAGGAAAAACAGCGCGAAAAATATATAAACTTCTCCCCAGCAAAAGCTATATAAAATGTAGGCTCGGCTAAATGGCGCAGCTCCAGAAAACAACCAGTTTCTCGAAATCGCGCACGATGTTCTAAACTTCTCTGCCGTCTTGGTCTGGTGGTTCTCACGTCGGAACAGCTCAATCAAACCCACTGGACATGCTCAGATACGCTGTGCGGGACTGTATTTGCTATGCCTTGCATGTCACCTGTCGAAATAACAGCAGGGTTTCCAATAGCAACATTGGGTTGTGTCTACCTTCAGAACTAACCCGCTCCCCCAGAACTCAATGAACCCTCATCAGATCCAATTAAAACACTCAGGGGCCTCGCCTACCAATGATCTGTTCCAACCCCAGGTTCCTTTGAGGGACACATGGGTCAAAGATTGTTTAGTATGAGAAAAAAACGAACAGACACCGTTCTCTTTCATCCAGATGGGGCAAAGTTCGGGTGGGTAAATTGCCTTTGACCCACTGAGGGGGGACCTCAGAATAGACATCAGACTGGCACATTTGGAAATGTGTTTAAAAAAATGTTTTCAGGTGGTATGTCTCTCCTCAGGGCGACCCCAACGGTGGGACAATAAAATAATGGCGGTGAATGTCTCAGTTCCGGGACTGTCTATGACGTGGCCGTAAGGTTCAGACGAATATAATTACCACAACGGGAATACCTGTTCAAGTCATTTTATTTCTATGTTAACGACACCTGCTTTCAACGCGTTCCAATTCGATAGAAACCGGAGAATGGCACAATTCAAATCTCCTCGCTCTGCTCCGATGAAATGCAGATTTGGAATTGACACAGAATCGTTAACGACTGTTTGCAGTAAGAGACCGAATGAAAGACGAGTGCCTGCGAACTCCAGCTCGGTCTCTTCAGGTCTCTCTCGACTGACCTCAGAAACCGATTTCTAATATGCAGGCTGTTATCATCCGTCTATTTGACAAACACCTTCCATTGCTGAACCCCGCCCGCGTGTGTCGTTTGGTCGAGACACTTAACGAATGCCGAGCCGACAGCCAGGTTCAAATTGAAAATCGCCCCCCCCACAGTGTATTTATTTAAACAGACTTCCAGTTAAAATGGCACCTGAGTGGTTACACCACCCGCCAGTCAAAGTTCCACCCTCCCCAAATCCCAACCGCGCCCGTCCCCCTGAAATACTATTTACAATATTTTACAGGAAGAAAATAAAACATTCCTTTAAAAACAAATCGCGGAAGAGAACATCTCACCGATTATCGTCGTCATCATCATCATCATGTTCGGTATTAAAAGCAATATCACAAATGTTTCGATTTAAAAACGATCAAAATATACATTTCAGTTTCTTTTCTTTTTTTCCTGTGACAAGTTTGCAAAAAGAAAAAAAAGACCAACAAAACGACATAGTTTCTTTGTTCTTCCTGTCTGTTTAAATGGTCGAAGGTATCCCTTTTGACCAGGAGACAGCCTAGCTTATCCCAATTCATCTCTCACACCTCCCTCGTTTCGTCCTCAGCATCGTCTCTATCCAGTAACACATTAACGGGAGCTCGACAGAACCAGCAATACATAAACGACAATGTGACTCAATGAAAAGGACCCAAATGTCAAGCGAAAACTAGTCTGAGAGAATACATCAGTTTGCTGTGAACGCAGACCGCGACGTACTCCTCTCAGCTCTTCTTCTAAGTGATATTTAAAAACAGAAAACAGCAATTGAAAGAAACCTTTGTAAAGATAAAGGATAAACAAGAGACTGAGAAGTGGGAGAGTGATATTAGTACAGGAAACACATACATTTAAAATAAAAAAAATAGTTTCTTCAGTCGGTGGGTGGAGTCAAGGGGAGCCAGAGGTGGGATCTGACCTGTGGCCACCAATCGTATTGTGCTATAGGTAGGCACACAGCAGTTTGATTGGCTCATCAGCAGAAGTGACCTCCTCCTCTTTATGGTGACTGGCTGAGTCTGATCAGTGGTAGCCGTTGGTGAAGGCAGTAGCAATCAGAGGACCCTGAGAAGAGACACAGACTGTTACAGTCACGGCAGCTGGCAGATAGCTGGAAAAGAAAACAGCATGTACAGTACCTCGATACAAAACAGATATGTATTTTATAAACCCTTTCTACAACAACAACAGGTTGATACACAGCTAGGAAAAAAAACCATATAGGTTGAATTGAGAAAGAAACCTAGAGAGGAACCAGGCTCTGAGAGGTGGCCAGTCCTCTTCTGGCTTGTGCCAGGTCAACTTTAAATAGTTTAATAATTCAGAATAATTATTAAATGCATTTGTGTTCATCCCTGGTTCCCCTAGCAGTAGATACATGTCACCAAACAGGCTAATTCAGTACTCAGAGTACTCACAGATCCCTATTCACAATGTTCCAATGCTGGGCCGTAACACCAGGCACCAAAAGGAAGAAAATCTAATTAGTAGGTAGACAGCCTTAAATTGTCAAATGTTTAATCGTTTAACGATGTGTCCTAACGACGACAGCATCTCTGTTCTGCCTTGAGTACCTACCCCAAGACCATGGCCGAACCCTGAGTTGGGGCCAGGACTGGCTGCACTGATGTAGCTGCTGACCGCTGACTCCTGACTGGCTGCTGCATACAGGTCAGCCATTGGCCCAGGGCTGCTGGTACCCAGGAAGCCTCCGTTACGCGAATGGGTGGAGCCTGAGACGGAGTCAGTGTCAGAGACAGCGTCAGTGTCAGAGACAGGGTCAGAGACAGCGTCAATGTCAGAGACAGGGTCAGCGTCAGTGACAGAGACAGCGTCAGTGACAGAGACAGCGTCAGTGACAGCGTCAGTGACAGAGACAGCGTCAGTGACAGAGACAGCGTCAGTGACAGAGACAGCGTCAGTGACAGCGTCAGTGACAGAGACAGCGTCAGTGACCGAGACAGGGTCAGAGACAGCGTCAGTGACAGAGACAGCGTCAGTGACAGAGACAGCGTCAGTGACAGTGACAGAGACAGCATAAGTCAGACAGAATGTTGAGGAAACATCACATATGACCCATCTTTACCTCTCATAGCTGCAGCTGCTACTGCTGCCATTGGTCCGTAGGCTGTCAGTGGAATGGCTGAGGGACAGAGGAGAGGAACACATTCAGATAAGACTGCTGTTAGCTCAAACACTACATCGCTATTTAAATCTCCTGGCATTTCAAACAAAATGACACTGTTTAATATTATTTTACCATAAACCCTGTGACTATTGTTCTGTTCAATTCTACCTTTAGCCCAATTTTACATCGACAAGTGTTGGACTGTTGTGTTCAACAAACTACTACTTATTGCCGGGTAGATTCCAGTTCTGAAGATGGCGATAAATAATGATTAAATTCAGTCATATAACATGCTGATGTCAAAGTCAGGATGGAACACGTCCTGACTGGAAAAAGAGAGAGCTGCTTGTAGATCTGAGAGAGACTGACTGAAAAAAGAGAGAGCTGCTTGTAGATCTGAGAGAGACTGACTGAAAAAAGAGAGAGCTGCTTGTAGATCTGAGAGAGACTGACTGGAAAAAGAGAGAGCTGCTTGTAGATCTTAGAGGGACTGACTGGAAAAAGAGAGAGCTGCTTGTAGATCTTAGAGAGGCTGACTGAAAAAAGAGAGAGCTGCTTGTAGATCTGAGAGAGACTGACTGGAAAAAGAGAGAGCTGCTTGTAGATCTTAGAGGGACTGACTGGAAAAAGAGAGAGCTGCTTGTAGATCTTAGAGAGGCTGACTGAAAAAAGAGAGAGCTGCTTGTAGATCTGAGAGAGACTGACTGGAAAAAGAGAGAGCTGCTTGTAGATCTTAGAAAGTCTGACTGGAAGAGAGAGAGCTGCTTGTAGATCTGAGAGAGACTGACCTGTGAGCTCAGAGGGATGGGATGGTGTCAGAAGGGGAGTCCTCTCTAAATGGAATTCTAGAACAGAAATGTCAAGAGAGTGTTTTTAATACCAACACCGGCCACATGCCAATCAACACACACACACACACACACCACACACACACCACACACACCACACACACCACACACACACACCACACACACACCACACACACACACACACCACACACACACACACCAGACACAGCAAGCAAGCAGTTTACAAAAGGAAAGAGAGACCACAGAAAGGTTTTTAAGGTGCTGACGAATGAAAAGGAGTAGTGAGGAGGAGGAGTAGTGAGGAGGAGGAGTAGTGAGGAGGAGGAGTAGTGAGGAGGAGGAGTAGTGAGGAGGAGTAGTGAGGAGGAGGAGTAGTGAGGAGGAGGAGTAGTGAGGAGGAGGAGTAGTGAGGAGGAGTAGTGAGGAGGAAGAGTAGTGAGGAGGAAGAGTAGTGAGGAGGAGGAGTAGTGAGGAGGAGTAGTGAGGAGGAGGAGTGAGGAGGAGTAGTGAGGAGGAGGAGTAGTGAGGAGAAGGAGTGGCGAGGAGGAGGAGTAGTGAGGAGGAGGAGTAGTGAGGAGGAGGAGTAGTGAGGAGAAGGAGTGGCGAGGAGGAGGAGTAGTGAGGAGGAGGAGTAGTGAGGAGGAGGAGTAGTGAGGAGGAGGAGTAGTGAGGAGGAGGAGTAGTGAGGAGGAGGAGTAGTGAGGAGGAGTAGTGAGGAGGAGGAGTAGTGAGGAGGAGGAGTAGTGAGGAGGAGGAGTGGTGAGGAGGAGTAGTAGTGAGGAGGAGTAGTGAGGAGGAGGAGTAGTGAGGAGGAGGAGTAGTGAGGAGGAGTAGTAGTGAGGAGGAGGAGTAGTGAGGAGGAGTAGTGAGGAGAAGGAGTAGCGGTGAGGAAGAACCATGTGGACTAGGAAATGTTAGGGGACAGGACAGCAGAGGATGAGTGTGAAGGACTGGGAACAGATGGGGATGAGTGTGGAGGACTGGGAACAGATGGGGATGAGTGTGGAGGACTGGGAACAGATCGGGATGAGTGTGGAGGACTGGGAGCAGACGGGGATAAGTGCGGAGGACTGGGAACAGATGGGGATGAGTGTGGAGGACTGGGAGCAGATGGGGATGAGTGTGGAGGACTGGGAACAGATCGGGATGAGTGTGGAGGACTGGGAGCAGACGGGGATAAGTGCGGAGGACTGGGAACAGATGGGGATGAGTGTGGAGGACTGGGAGCAGATGGGGATGAGTGTGGAGGACTGGGAACAGATCGGGATGAGTATGGAGGACTGGGAACAGATGGGGATGAGTGTGGAGGACTGGGAGCAGATGGGGATGAGTGTGGAGGACTGGGAGCAGATGGGGATGAGTGTGGAGGACTGGGAGCAGATGGGGATGAGTGTGGAGGACTGGGAACAGATCGGGATGAGTGTGGAGGACTGGGAACAGATGGGGATGAGTTAGGAGGACTGGGAACAGATCGGGATGAGTGTGGAAGACTGGAACAGATGGGGATGAGTGTGGAAGACGGGAAACAGATGGGGATGAGTGTGGAGGACTGGGGACAAATCTAAAATACAACTCTCTAAAATCTACAAGCAGCCAGAGACTCGACCTTCTGTGTTTCTACATGAAGTCAAAAGTCAAGGGATGAGTCTGTTTGGCACGAACGAATGAACATGCAAACATCGTTTCTCCTATCAGATCCAAACAAACGTTTGGATTTGAATAATAGACTGTGTGGTCTGCACGTTCCTAACTCGAAGTGTCCTTCGCTGTGTGTGTGTGTGTGTGTGAGATAGGGGCTGGTGCTCATACCAGGGAACTGATAGGTGTATCCTGGAGTGATTCCGGGGTAACCGCGACTAGCGTATGTAGCTGCTTGGAAGCCGGGGTACCCTGGGAAAGAGAGAGAGATCAACAGGATGCATGGTGGGAAGACACAACTCACAGTAGGCCTCCTGTAGCATGTAGCAACAAGCAGCAGATCTCAGCACCAAACCGCTGCCATTACTGGCCTGTAGGTGGAGCTAGACACTATGACTTCACTGTTGTGTCCTTTAACAGCAGTTCCTCTTCCTCCATAATGTGGGATGAGCAGACAGGACCAGATGGTCCATGTTATACTGTACACTGTATTCATTAGGAATTAGAACCAGATCAACATGTCTCTAGCCAGTGATGGCAGTGTCATTGAGGTTGTGCTCTCATTACCCAGCATGCCGATCCCTAGCATGAATGCGTCCATGCCGTAAGGCATCACCCTGGCACGCCCTCGGGCTGTACCCGTCGGTGACATCACTTCCTTAGGTTGGGCTTTCTTGCACTCCACCTGACGAGGGAAACCAACTCTATGAGATCTTCTGTAGTTTGTATATAGACCAACCAACTCTATGAGATCTTCTGTAGTGTGTATACAGACAAACCAACTCTATGAGATATTCTGTAGTGTGTATACAGACAAACCAACTCTATGAGATATTCTGTAGTGTGTATACAGACAAACCAACTCTATGAGATCTTCTGTAGTTTGTATATAGACAAACCAACTCTATGAGATCTTCTGTAGTGTGTATACAGACAAACCAACTCTATGAGATCTTCTGTAGTGTGTATACAGACAAACCAACTCTATGAGATCTTCTGTAGTGTGTATATAGACAAACCAACTCTATGAGATCTTCTGTAGTGTGTATACAGACCAACCAACTCTATGAGATCTTCTGTAGTGTGTATACAGACCAACCAACTCTATGAGATCTTCTGTAGTTTGTATACAGACAAACCAACTCTATGAGATCTTCTGTAGTGTGTATACAGACAAACCAACTCTATGAGATATTCTGTAGTGTGTATATAGACAAACCAACTCTATGAGATCTTCTGTAGTGTGTATATAGACAAACCAACTCTATGAGATCTTCTGTAGTGTGTATATAGACCAACCAACTCTATGTGATCTTCTGTAGTGTGTATACAGACAAACCAACTCTATGAGATCTTCTGTAGTGTGTATATAGACAAATGAACTCTATGAGATCTTCTGTAGTGTGTATAAAGACAAATGAACTCTATGAGATCTTCTGTAGTGTGTATACAGACAAATGAACTCTATGAGATCTTCTGTAGTGTGTATATAGACAAATGAACTCTATGAGATCTTCTGTAGTGTGTATACAGACAAACCAACTCTATGAGATCTTCTGTAGTGTGTATACAGACAAACCAACTCTATGAGATCTTCTGTAGTGTGTATATAGACAAACCAACTCTATGAGATCTTCTGTAGTGTGTATATAGACAAACCAACTCTATGAGATATTCTGTAGTGTGTATATAGACAAACCAACTCTATGAGATCTTCTGTAGTGTGTATACAGACAAATGAACTCTATGAGATCTTCTGTAGTGTGTATATAGACAAATGAACTCTATGAGATCTTCTGTAGCGTGTACATAGACAAACACTGGGCCATAAACATTACCGGAACATCGTCTGCATACATACCATTTTGTTGTTAATTTCGTGGAAGTGGATCTCACACACTTTCTCCACCATGTCCTCATTCTCAAAGGTCACGAAGCCAAAACCTGTGGTGAACAGGAAGACAGACAGACTGCTAGAACATTCCACTGTGGTGAACAGGAACACAGACAGACTACTAGAACGTTCTATACTGCTGTGTTCCATAATGTCTTCTGATATATTAACACTTTTATTCTGGAAGTTATTTTAGACAAAACACATAATCTGATGTTATTTCTATGTGATATTAGTAACTATTCATGATTCATGATTTTTTATACAAATGTGTTGACTAAAGAAGCGATTTAAAAGGCATTGAATTAGACCCATATAATTTCATTGAAATACATGTTCAAACTTGACCCTGAATCTGAATTATAATCACGCTTCCTCTCTCTTACTCCAATCATGTGATGTTTTATTTTGGATCACCTATTCAGTTCCTATCAGATGATTGGCTGTCCAGGTAGCCAAGTATTTAGTCTCACCTTCCCTCTCTCCCTTCCTCTCTCCCTTCCTCTACCTCTCTCCCCTCCTCTCTCCCCTCCTCTCTCCCTCCCTCTCTCCCTCCCTCTCTCCCTCCCTCTCTCTCTCTCTCTCCCTCCCTCTCTCCCTTCCTCTCTCCCTTCCTCTCTCCCTTCCTCTCTCCCTTCCTCTCTCCCTTCCTCTCTCCCTCTCTCCCTTCCTCTCTCCCTCATCTCAGGAGGCTGGGAGGGGTTTTAGTCTGAGTTGGGTTCCCTAACATTGAATATGTTGTGGTGATGGGGGGAGTATTAGCTAAGGTTTTAGCCTGAGCCCTGATTAAACTAGCTGACCAATTAACGCAGCTCCTCTGTTCTAGCCTTTACTGTTCACCTAATCTCACTGGAGAGGCCTGTCCTATAGAACAGGGTTAACCCTAACTGTCCTAACCATAACATTATAACATTAGAGGCATGTCCTATAGAACAGGGTTAACCCTAACTGTCCTAACCATAACATTATATCATTATAGAGGCCTGTCCTAAAGAACAGGGTTAACCCTAACTGTCCTAACGATAACATTATATCATTATAGAGGCCTGTCCTATAGAACAGGGTTAACCCTAACTGTCCTAACCATAACATTATAACATTAGAGGCCTGTCCTATAGAACAGGGTTAACCCTAACTGTCCTAACCATAACATTATATCATTATAGAGGCCTGTCCTATAGAACAGGGTTAACCCTAACTGTCCTAACCATAACATTATAACATTAGAGGCCTGTCCTATAGAACAGGGTTAACCCTAACTGTCCTAACGATAACATTAAAACATTAGAGGCCGGTCCTAAAGAACAGGGTTAACCCTAACTGTCCTAACCATAACATTAAAACATTAGAGGCCGGTCCTAAAGAACAGGGTTAACCCTAACTGTCCTAACCATAACATTATATCATTATAGAGGCCTGTCCTAAAGAACAGGGTTAACCCTAACTGTCCTAACGATAACATTATATCATTATAGAGGCCTGTCCTATAGAACAGGGTTAACCCCAACTGTCCTAACCATAACATTATATCATTATAGAGGCCTGTCCTATAGAACAGGGTTAACCCTAACTGTCCTAACGATAACATTATATCATTATAGAGGCCTGTCCTATAGAACAGGGTTAACCCTAACTGTCCTAACGATAACATTATATCATTATAGAGGCCTGTCCTATAGAACAGGGTTAACCCTAACTGTCCTAACGATAACATTATATCATTATAGAGGCCTGTCCTATAGAACAGGGTTAACCCTAACTGTCCTAACGATAACATTATATCATTATAGAGGCCTGTCCTATAGAACAGGGTTAACCCTAACTGTCCTAACCATAACATTAAAACATTAGAGGCCGGTCCTAAAGAACAGGGTTAACCCTAACTGTCCTAACGATAACATTATATCATTATAGAGGCCTGTCCTATAGAACAGGGTTAACCCTAACTGTCCTAACGATAACATTATATCATTATAGAGGCCTGTCCTATAGAACAGGGTTAACCCCAACTGTCCTAACGATAACATTATATCATTATAGAGGCCTGTCCTATAGAACAGGGTTAACCCTAACTGTCCTAACGATAACATTATATCATTATAGAGGCCTGTCCTATAGAACAGGGTTAACCCTAACTGTCCTAACGATAACATTATATCATTATAGAGGCCTGTCCTATAGAACAGGGTTAACCCTAACTGTCCTAACGATAACATTATATCATTATAGAGGCCTGTCCTAAAGAACAGGGTTAACCCTAACTGTCCTAACGATAACATTATATCATTATAGAGGCCTGTCCTATAGAACAGGGTTAACCCCAACTGTCCTAACCATAACATTATATCATTATAGAGGCCTGTCCTATAGAACAGGGTTAACCCCAACTGTCCTAACCATAACATTATAACTCTGGAGAGGCCTGGCTCAAAGAAAGTGTGGGTGTGTCATTATTGTTTAGTGGCAATACCTCTGTGTCTGTTGGTGGTTTTGTCAAACATGAGCATTGCATCATCAACCTGAAAAAAAACAGAGAGAGAGAGATGAGCTTGGGGACACACACACACACACACACACAGGCCATTACACAGCATGGGGTTTCATTGTCCCTTTTTCAGCACTTGTCCTTTGGAGCAAGCGAGAAGAGGGGGGCCAACAGATGGAGAAAACGGATGGGAGAGAGGGGGAGGTGACAGGTGACAGAGGAGAAAAGGAGAGGGAGCGAAAACCGGGAGGACAGGGAGAGGCAACATGACATGGGGTGATGAACAGAAACACAGACAGATAACACAGACAGAAACACAGATAGAACCACAGACAGAAACACAGATAGAAACACAGACAGAAACACAGACAAATAACAACAGACAGAAAATAACAGTCAGAAAACACAGACAGGTACCAACAGACAGATAACACAGACAGGTAACAACAGACAGAAAACACAGACAGATAACAACAGACAGTATGTTCATTGTAAAGTTAAACACTGTCTCACTCCCCATCATGTTGGAGAGAGTACTCTCTCTCTCTCTCTCGGTTTGTCTGGTGAGGGCTAATCCGCGTCTACTTCTCTCTGTCTGTCTATCGCTTTTCCCTGTTTCTGCTTTCTTTCCCTCCCCGTGTTTCTTATTTCTTTCCCTCTCTTTCTTTTGTCTCTCTAAAGTTGACTATCCCCATGGAGACCCTGTAAAGAATTTCAATTAGGAGAACTTCCCCTCTTCCTACTATGAATACAACTACAGAGGGAGAGAGTGTGTGTGTGTGTGTGTGTGTGTGTGTGTGTGTGTGTGTTGGATGAACATAAAGACAGAGGGGTAAACAAAAGAAGAGCGAGAAGGAAAGAGAAACAGGTGGAAGATACAGGAGACAGAAGGAGCGAGAGACAGAGCGAATGAGAGACAGAGCGAATGAGAGACAGAGCGAATGAGAGACAGAGCGAATGAGAGACAGAGCGAATGAGAGACAGAGCGAATGAGAGACAGAGCGAATGAGAGACAGAGCGAATGAGAGACAGAGCTAATGAGAGACAGAGCAAATGAGAGACAGAGCGAATGAGAGACAGAGCGAATGAGAGACAGAGCGAATGAGAGGGTGAGAAAAGCAGAACAAAGAGAAGTACGGCTTTGTCAACACCCCTTTCATTCTTTCTCTCCCTCCGCTTTTCTTTTTCCTCTCTCCCACTCTTCTCTCCTGCAGCTTTATTCATGCTGACCAGCCCCTCCCCCTCCCTCCCCCTCCCTCCACACTCTCCTTTGCTGGGAAGAAGGTTAGTACAAACTCGACTCTAATAGAGAAGCCGTGAAAAGACTCCAAGTTTTGTCTGTGAGTCATTATCAGAAGTACCATTGCTAGCACACACACATGCCCACACACACACACACACACACACACACACATGCACGCACACATGCACGCACATACATTTACATAAACACACACAGCATGACTACTTTGCTATTTCCATTTCTTTTCACGAAAGTCTGACGAAACTCAACAGAAGAAATGTGTGCTCTAGACGTTGATAATTCCATGAGGTCTTAATGACAGCTGTCCATAAATAGTTTGAGTTTATTATAATCATCTGACAAAAGTTAAATACGCTGTGATTGTGTACAAAAGCTGTGATTGTGTATACAAGCTGTGATTGTGTATACAAGCTGTGATTGTGTATACAAGCTGTGATTGTGTATAAAAGCTGTGATTGTGTATAAAAGCTGTGATTGTGTATAAAAGCTGTGATTGTGTATAAAAGCTGTGATTGTGTATAAAAGCTGTGATTGTGTATAAAAGCTGTGATTGTGTATAAAAGCTGTGATTGTGTAGAAAAGCTGTGATTGTGTAGAAAAGCTGTGATTGTGTACAAAAGCTGTGATTGTGTACAAAAGCTGTGATTGTGTACAAAAGCTGTGATTGTGTACAAAAGCTGTGATTGTGTATAAAAGCTGTGGTTGTGTAATTAAGCTGTGGTTGTGTAATTAAGCTGTGATTGTGTAATTAAGCTGTGATTGTGTAATTAAGCTGTGGTTGTGTAATTAAGATTGTGTAATTAAGCTGCGATTGTGTAATTAAGCTGCGATTGTGTAATTAAGCTGTAATTGAGCTGTAATAAAAAGCTGTAATAAAAAAAGTAGTATATCCTTCATGCCACCATTACAATTCACAATTTTTTTTGGGGGGTGAGACTTCCAAATAACTAAAAAAACTAACTAACAAGAAAAATACAAATAAAAAAATTACGTGTCTCAAAGTAGATTCCTACCTCAGATCTATTTTGTTTCTTGAACAGGAAAGGTTAAAAAAGAAATTCACCCTGTCTGCCAAGCTGTGGGACTCCATGCTAGCTGACTTAATTAAAAGGTTACATTTTTAATTTGTACATGTCTGTTACCAGGTACATTCATGAACAAATGCTGATTTACAGCAACAACCTGGGGTAAATGTTACAAGGGGCAGGATTAACCATCTGTCACTGGGACGCAACACAGAACTTTAACCTTATTGGTGGGTGGATTACAATCAGAAACCCTACGAACACCGGTCCTTAACCACTAAATATAATTATGGATAATACCGTGTTCTTCCATTAGTGTAATACATAATATCAATGATTTAGACCCATATGCTGGTTAAATTGTCAACCATTGTATGTTCTAAATACAGTCTGTCAGGTTATATAACCTCACCTCCTCCCACCCTGACCCCCAACACCGGTGTCCCACAGGGCTGTGTGCTAAGCCCATACTTGTACTTCCTCTTCACTCACGACTCCGTACCTCTACACAGCTCGAATACCCTTGTCAAGTTCGCAGATGATACTACACCTGTTGTCCTATTTATTAACATCCTGGTAATTTTTTACTGGTGCACGATCGAGAGCATTCTAACCAACAGTGACACAGTCGGGTACAATAGTAGCTCTGCTGCCGACCGGAAGTTACTGCAGTGGGCGTTGAAAACCTCCCAGCACATCATTGGTGTCCAGCTCGCCGCCATCAAAGACATCCAGCACAAGTGCTGTTTACGGAGAGCGCGTGGCATTATCAAGGACCCCTCACACCCGAGCCATTAAGTATTTGCCCCCCTGCCATCAGGCAAGCGTTACAGATCTATAATCACCTGCACCAGCAGGATGATGGGCAGTTTATTCCCAACTGCTGTTAACATGCTGAACTCTGAACGCCTTCTGTAACCTTGCATTCACACTGCTACCTTATTTATTTTATCGGCCTTTTGCACAAAGTGTACTGTTGTGCCCCCATTTGCTACCTCATGCTTAGCCACTGCTAACTTATTTACTTGATCTGCCATTTGCAGATCCACAATTCCACTATTTTTTCTGGCCTCAACTGTAAGTCTAACCAACCTACGAAGGAAAACAGTCACTGTAACCTTTGAACGGACTATAACAGACATTAGGTTTGGACCACTGGGTTTCTAAGAGGATTAGACAAGTCAAATGATTTACCCAATGGTCAAAAGAAGCCTCTGTGACCAGACCTAGTTGGTGTCTCACTGATCTTCCTCAGACATATTGTGTGTGTTGTGTTCATGTGTGAGAGAGAGTCTGAGTATTTGTGTGTGTGTCCATGGAATATGGAAAAGGTCAGTTGGAGACTAGTCCGTCCAAAACAGCTATGACCCATAGTCTCTCTCTCTCTCTCTTCCTTAACCACACAGTGTACTGTGCTCACTCCACTCCTCCCCTCACTCCTAATTCACCCCTACGCTACGCCAGACTCAATGACACAGCAAAGTCGGGTCGGGGACAGTAAGTGGACAGCTGCAGCTCAGGAGACTTGTTATGCTAAGTGTTCTGTTACACGGTCAAGTAGGCAAGTAGCCTCCTGCTCTCATTACTGCTAACCATACGTTAGCGTGATTAGCGTTAGCGTGATTAGCGTTAGCGTGATTAGCGCTAAGCCAACACGTGTGGGCGTGAGCACAAAATGGCCACCGTTATCAGTATTATCTCGTAGTCAGGTTGGTTGAGTGAGGTACACCAATTCAGCAGTTCGATAACATTTTATCTATTAGTAGTGATATTAATATACTAGCTAGACAACATCTTATAAATCAGTAGTTATAGTTACTTACTAGCAAGCTAAAATCACATATATCGGCGAACGTACATCATTTCTTTAGTGCCCAAAACTAAAAACAAGTGAAATAAGAGTGTTGGTTACTTTTACAGAGTCACAGAGAAATTACGAAAAGCTTCCTTTGTGTCTACCTGAAAAGATAGCCCTGGGGCCAAAATCAATATAAAAAATATGCTGTCCACTGTGTCCAGAACAGCCTAACACTATCTAGCGTAATTATAGTGTCTTGTATTTACCTCAGCCCAGCTCACTCACTGCCCAGCAGAGCATGTTCTGTACAGAATGTCACATTACATTCCTTTTAGGTTGCATTTACAAGGAGCTTTTCAGAAACATTCGCTAAGTATTTTCAGTCACACTCTTCACGCTGCTGCTAGATATGTACTGTAATTTCTCGGGCAGTAAAATAAAATGTTATCGTATTTGTAAAGACACTGGATGAATAAAATGCTCTTCTGCAACCTTTTGGAGACTGTGAAAAAAGCCTGTTCACTGTTAGATATTGTACTGTAAAAAACATCACGTATTTGCAAGCAGCCTATGAGTTTCAATCCCTCTATTCAAACAACTGATCACTTCAACTGTCCTCCTGTATCACATTTTTTTCTCCCTCCTCCAGTACCCTCCCTCCCTCTCTCTCTCGCCTTCTCTCCACCCTTCTATCAAAACAGACCAGGAAACAAAGTCTCCAGTGAAGCCATCTAATCACAAACTCACATGGCTGACTGGAGCCCAACTTTTTCCTGTCAGTACACCCCTACAGTATCCCACTCTCTCTCTCTCTCTCTCTCCCCTTCTCATTCCCTCTCTCTCCACCCCTCCCCCATATCCACCTCACCATTTTGGAAGGATGGAGGTAAGCCTTCAGTTTGTTGACACTCCCAATCGAGCAACACTGCAGTATTCTTTCACATTTCTTTGACACAGAGTGTTATCCAGTGGTTTCCCGGTGCCTTTTGGGAGGGGAGGGCTGGGAACGTTCTAACTCCGGGGTAGAACGCTTAGGAGCAGAGCTGACCTCTGGCCCGGGCAAAGCAGGGGTGTGAACCGAGAAGTGTTTTTATGGGATTCCGACCTGATTCTAGCAGTTGGTTTGGCTTGGTTGAGAACATGCTCACAGTCACTTCGGGTTGGTGAATCAGATAAATTAGATGGACCAAAGTGACAGGGACTCCGACTCTAGTCCCAAATACTGACAAAGTGCCTAACTGATTTAAAGAGTGCAGAGTGTGTGTGTGTGTGTGGCAAATTCGACATGTCACTATGCTCCTTACACACTTTCCTTGACCAAACATGACACATACATAGCCCGCTTAATTACCAAGGGAAAATAGCTCATAGCGGGTCACCATGGAAACAAGCAGAGAGAGGGGTACAGTGGGTAAGAGTGTGTTATGGGATTGTTTATGGGTCTGTGTGTATGTGTGTGTGATCTTGTGGCAAGAGCAGCTGTTTGCATCAGATTAGTTCAGATATGAAGCCCCCCTCCACACGCCGCCACTGTCCTCACTACCTCACTACGACCCCCTCTAGAGTCCAGGTCAAACGTCTTCACTTTCATTACCTCACAAACACCTCTCCTTCAGACGCCCCCTCGCCTCACCACACCTCCCCCCTCACCCCACCTCCACCAACACAAGACAGAGCGTGTCAACTCGTCAGTGAGCGAGTGAAGCTTTTCATCCCTTTATATTTTTGGCGTCTGGCAGGAGTTCTGATGCAAAGTGACACACAGAAGCAATTAAGTGCCTTCAGAAGTTCACGTTTCCACCTTCAGCAGTTCCCTGAGTCGGTTCCACTCACACGTGTCCCGATTCCGCTGCTCTCTCTTGCAGTTTGAAAACACTTTCCTTCTGAGTAACTCTCCCCAGTCTCCGGGAGGTTACTCCTCACCCCCCTGTCCCTGGCCTCCACCCTGGCAAGACCCTAACTTTAACATAAACTTTGACTGAAACGTTGCAGACAATTAGACCTCCAACAGAGAAAACAATAAGAATGATTGGAGAATAATCAATAAGCACATAGGGCACCTGTGGAACTTTGACAGATGTTCAGAACCAGTCATTAGCAGCAAAAGCATGCAAAAACAAATGCTTTTACCTTTCCAAACTGATCGAAGTACTGCTTGACGTCCTCGATGGTCGTGTTCACCGAGAGGCCTCCCACAAAGATCTTCTTTGTCCTGGTTACCAACTACAACAGACAGTAACAAGACCACTCTCCGTTAACACACTGTACATTTCAGGGGCTCTGTCAGTCTAGAGACTGGAGCAGACATTTTTCATATGAACCGAATGCTAGTCTTGTTAACCACTTAAGTAAAAGCATTACTTTGTATCCCATTCACCCGTTTCAAATGAATTGCTCTGGATCCAACTTCCTGGGAACCCCCTACCAATACAACTAGAGATGTTCAGATACCATTTTTTCCCTCCCGATACCGATTCCGATACACGTCCTGTGGGTATCGGCCGATAGCGAGTACCGATACCAGTGTGTTTAAAAAAGAGATCATACTACGCCTGCCCTGCATGACTGTGATATGATTATCATTGTGGTAAGGCCTGGCTCAGGTGAAACCCTTTGACTGTGATATGATTATCATTGTGGTAAGGCCTGGCTCAGGTGAAACCCTTTGACTGTGATATGATTATCATTGTGGTAAGGCCTGGCTCAGGTGAAACCCTTTGACTGTGATATGATTATCATTGTGGTAAGGCCTGGCTCAGGTGAAACCCTTTGACTGTGATATGATTATCATTGTGGTAAGGCCTGGCTCAGGTGAAACCCTTTGACTGTGATATGATTATCATTGTGGTAAGGCCTGGCTCAGGTGAAACCCTTTGACTGTGATATGATTATCATTGTGGTAAGGCCTGGCTCAGGTGAAACCCTTTGACTGTGATATGATTATCATTGTGGTAAGGCCTGGCTCAGGTGAAACCCTTTGACTGTGATATGATTATCATTGTGGTAAGGCCTGGCTCAGGTGAAACCCTTTGACTGTGATATGATTATCATTGTGGTAAGGCCTGGCTCAGGTGAAACCCTTTGACTGTGATATGATTATCATTGTGGTAAGGCCTGGCTCAGGTGAAACCCTTTGACTGTGATATGATTGTCATTGTGGTAAGGCCTGCTCAGGTGAAACCCTTTGACTGTGATATGATTATCATTGTGGTAAGGCCTGGCTCAGGTGAAACCCTTTGACTGTGATATGATTATCATTGTGGTAAGGCCTGGCTCAGGTGAAACCCTTTGTAAAACATGAATGAATACAGCAAATGGAAGACATTTATTTTTAAATAGAACAGTATAAAACTGTGTCAGAGATGTCGGAGCTTTACATATATTGTAGATAATTCTGGTGAATGATCGTGTTTGCATATTGTATGGACACTATGAGTCGCCGTACTGGGGAAGTGCGCGTGCGCATTGGTTCTCCCCGGCGTTCATTAGCAGAAACCCACCTCCGGAGTAGAGGTTGTTAGTTGTCACACAAAAGTCACACTTTTTTTAATAGTTTGGCTGGTCCTGCGACATATAGTCAGGTGCGACTTATATATTGTAATGTTCCGACCGGAACAAATAAGTGCAATCCGACACAATGTGAGCTACCAGAATTTATTAATTAACTAGGCTGTTGTTCTGGCACCAGCCTACGCCACTAAACCATAGAGTTTAATCCAACAGAGCAACGATAAATGGCAGTAAGACAGGCGAAATGTCACACAGGCAAAGAGAGCTCAGAGCGAACGACTCCTGTCACATTCACTTATACCCCCAAACCCCGCGAGATTACATGCACAGAAATATTAACTTAAACCTCTGCACTTGAACAGTTGAAAACGTAACGTGAATGACATCGGGGGTATCGGAATCGTATACTGGTATCGGAATCGGAACAACTCTAAATACAACACCACCCTCTTAAGTCCTGTCAATGCCAAGGGGTTGCTACGGTTACAGTTACAGGGGTTGGGTTTAGACTAAGGGTTACGGTTCGCATTAAGGTCGGTAAATTTACGTTAATTTAATTGCTACTGAATGTAAATAGAGCATTGGCAGGTGAAATATAGAGATAAAGTGTTACCTCACGGCATTATAATCTGTAGCAGTTACAGTCACGTTCAGAACACTGCTGTAATAGCTGTGCCTCACGTACCGGCGGAACTCTGTTGATAGGGGTGTTCGGTGATGTCACATGAGTCACACATAAAAGAGTAACACGATGACTCCTCGTTCTAAACACGAGGCCATAAAAAATATTGGGTAAAAGCTAAGAACTTAGTGTTTTAAACAAATGATTGGTACAAAATCAGCACAAGATCGTTGCTTAAGGTTAGAACAGAAAAACTGCAAGAAATGTTATTAAATGACTACGGGACAATCAGATTCCTGCTAGCTAGCGACTGGCGTCGGACAGATGCGTGCACATGCTGTTGTCACCGTTACCACGGTGACACGGTAACCTCAAGAGCAGCAGAACATTTTTGATCTGTGATATTTTGGCTTAGTGGAAACTGAGCCGTGATAACAGCATTTTTTTGTAAATTCAGCATAATCAGAAACCACTATTTCAATTTATTGTAAACCATTGTACACAGATACAGAAATGACTTAATGAATATCTGTCAGCGATGAGAACTCACACTGGCCTCCAGGAGTTAACCCTGTCAGGGATGAGAACTCACACTGGCCTCCAGGAGTTAACCCTGTCAGGGATGAGAACTCACACTGGCCTCCAGGAGTTAACCCTGTCAGGGATGAGAACTCACACTGGCCTCCAGGAGTTAACCCTGTCAGGGATGAGAACTCACACTGGCCTCCAGGAGTTAACCCTGTCAGGGATGAGAACTCACACTGGCCTCCAGGAGTTAACCCTGTCAGGGATGAGAACTCACACTGGCCTCCAGGAGTTAACCCTGTCAGGGATGAGAACTCACACTGGCCTCCAGGAGTTAACCCTGTCAGGGATGAGAACTCACACTGGCCTCCAGGAGTTAACCCTGTCAGGGATGAGAACTCACACTGGCCTCCAGGAGTTAACCCTGTCAGGGATGAGAACTCACACTGTCCTCCAGGAGTTAACCCTGTCAGGGATGAGAACTCACACTGGCCTCCAGGAGTTAACCCTGTCAGGGATGAGAACTCACACTGGCCTCCAGGAGTTAACCCTGTCAGGGATGAGAACTCACCTTGGGCTGGGCTCTGCGAGGAAACGCCACCTTGGGATCGATCTGAAGAGAGGGAGAGAGAACGTCTCGTTAACAAAAGAACTTTAACATGATGAGTGATTGAAAAATCCAACCTAGGACTAAGATGTTATCTCTAAGTGAAAGACAATGGACCACAAATATTAAGGACACACACTTTCGTGATAGAAAGTTTCTCAGTATTCCAGTATTCAAAAGGTATTGCGTTCTAATTAACGTACAACCTGTGGCACACACCAGTGGTGACACGGCACGCCACCGGGCCGGTCCCTAATTTGTTTGGCAGTGCGACTACTGTGGTCACGCCACGTGATTTAGCACGACAGCACGACGAGCACCAACAGACCTAAGGCCAGGCGTGCACGTCCCTACTCCGGTACCGACGGCAGCACAACAACACATTCACTTCAGACAGAAGTATCGCGGAGCATACAACTCCGGTCCATTCTCACAGGGGCGCTTTCAGTCCAAGTTCTCGTCCCTGGCGGTTTGACTCCCGGGGGCCAGTCTGAGAGAAGAAAGCATTCTGTGCAAATCAGCCAATCGTTCGCCACGGAGGATTTGCATTGAAAGGCTCATGTTTGCCATGCGCCGCTCAAGTCAAATCGGGGCATGCGGTCGTACGAGACTCAGACTCAGGCAGTGCCAGGATAGTGGGCTAAAAGAAATGGACTCAGTGTACTGTAAGTTACTTAGAATGAAGCCTCTAGATGGCATGTATTATTGATTGTATAATAGGGCGGTTGGCTGAGAAGAGGTAATGGCCGATGTTTGAGAGACACAGACGGGGGGACGGGGGGTGGCTGTCGTCTCCAGCTGGCCTCAGTCTGAAAGAGGACAGTGGAGGTTGGCGGGAAACCACAGAGCCTGGCTACCACTGGCAGGTGTCGGCTCAACCACGCTGGTCCGTTGTTGAGAGTCCGGCACCTTGACAACTCTGTTCCTTGTGCGCTCAGGGTGTACGGAATAAAGAGAATTTAACTTAGGATCTCTCAGTTGTGGCTCGACATGTCTGATTTGGCCCTGTGGGAGAGTTATCACACCAGGATGAAAGCAATCCTTTTTGTAGTTAGACAATAGACGATCGCCCCAATAGATCAGCAGCATTTGATGTCAGGACGTTCCTGGCCTGCATGTTCATGTTCCCTCAGTGCTCACATTACAATAAATCAACGCATGTTTGTCACAGAGAGGATAAACAAGTTAAAAAAACGTACATCCCAAACTCTGCATCCAACATCAGTGGACAGAGAGGGGTTAGTAGACAGAGAGGGGTTAGTGGACAGAGACAGGGGTTAGTGGACAGAGAGAGGGGTTAGTGGACAGAGAGAGGGGTTAGTAGACAGAGAGGGGTTAGTGGACAGAGAGGGGTTAGTGGACAGAGAGAGGGGTTAGTGGACAGAGAGGGGTTAGTGGACAGAGAGGGGTTAGTGGACAGAGAGAGGGGTTAGTGGACAGAGAGAGGGGTTAGTGGACAGAGAGGGGTTAGTGGACAGAGAGGGGTTAGTGGACAGAGAGAGGGGTTAGTGGACAGAGAGAGGGGTTAGTGGACAGAGAGGGGTTAGTGGACAGAGAGAGGGGTTAGTGGACAGAGAGGGGTTAGTGGACAGAGACAGGGGTTAGTGGACAGAGAGGGGTTAGTGGACAGAGAGAGGGGTTAGTGGACAGAGAGGGGTTAGTGGACAGAGAGAGGGGTTAGTGGACAGAGAGAGGGGTTAGTGGACAGAGAGAGGGGTTAGTGGACAGAGAGAGGGGTTAGTGGACAGAGAGGGGTTAGTGGACAGAGAGGGGTTAGTGGACAGAGGGGTTAGTGGACAGAGAGGGGTTAGTGGACAGAGAGAGGGGTTAGTGGACAGAGAGAGGGGTTAGTGGACAGAGAGGGGTTAGTGGACAGAGAGAGGGGTTAGTGGACAGAGAGAGGGGTTAGTGGACAGAGAGAGGTTAGTGGACAGAGAGAGGGGTTAGTGGACAGAGAGAGGTTAGTGGACAGAGAGAGGGGTTAGTGGACAGAGAGAGGGGTTAGTGGACAGAGAGAGGGGTTAGTGGACAGAGAGGGGTTAGTGGACAGAGAGGGGTTAGTGGACAGAGAGAGGGGTTAGTGGACAGAGAGGGGTTAGTGGACAGAGAGAGGGGTTAGTGGACAGAGAGAGGGGTTAGTGGACAGAGAGGGGTTAGTGGACAGAGAGGGGTTAGTGGACAGAGAGGGGTTAGTGGACAGAGAGAGGGGTTAGTGGACAGAGAGAGGGGTTAGTGGACAGAGAGAGGGGTTAGTGGACAGAGAGAGGGGTTAGTGGACAGAGAGGGGTTAGTGGACAGAGAGAGGGGTTAGTGGACAGAGAGAGGGGTTAGTGGACAGAGAGAGGGGTTAGTGGACAGAGAGGGGTTAGTGGACAGAGAGGGGTTAGTGGACAGAGAGAGGGGTTAGTGGACAGAGAGAGGGGTTAGTGGACAGAGAGGGGTTAGTGGACAGAGAGAGGGGTTAGTGGACAGAGAGAGGGGTTAGTGGACAGAGAGAGGGGTTAGTGGACAGAGAGGGGTTAGTGGACAGAGACAGGGGTTAGTGGACAGAGACAGGGGTTAGTGGACAGAGAGAGGGGTTAGTGGACAGAGAGAGGGGTTAGTGGACAGAGACAGGGGTTAGTGGACAGAGAGAGGGGTTAGTGGACAGAGACAGGGGTTAGTGGACAGAGAGAGGGGTTAGTGGACAGAGAGGGGTTAGTGGACAGAGAGGGGTTAGTGGACAGAGAGAGGGGTTAGTGGACCGAGAGGGGTTAGTGGATAGAGAGGGGTTAGTGCACAGAGAGAGGGGTTAGTGGACAGAGAGAGGGGTTAGTGGACAGAGAGAGGGGTTAGTGGACAGAGAGGGGTTAGTGGACAGAGAGAGGGGTTAGTGGACAGAGAGAGGTTAGTGGACAGAGAGAGGGGTTAGTGGACAGAGAGAGGGGTTAGTGGACAGAGAGAGGGGTTAGTGGACAGAGAGGGGTTAGTGGACAGAGAGAGGGGTTAGTGGACAGAGAGAGGGGTTAGTGGACAGAGAGGGGTTAGTGGACAGAGAGAGGGGTTAGTGGACAGAGAGAGGGGTTAGTGGACAGAGAGGGGTTAGTGGACAGAGAGAGGGGTTAGTGGACAGAGAGAGGGGTTAGTGGACAGAGAGGGGTTAGTAGACAGAGACAGGGGTTAGTGGACAGAGAGAGGGGTTAGTGGACAGAGAGAGGGGTTAGTGGACAGAGAGAGGGGTTAGTGGACAGAGAGAGGGGTTAGTGGACAGAGAGAGGTTAGTGGACAGAGAGAGGGGTTAGTAGACAGAGAGGTTAGCATAGACATTAATGATAGGCTGGTACTGCAAATAGAGTTGTTGTCCTGACTCTTGGCCCCCACCCCCCCCCTGCACAATCAGAAAACTCTTTCTCAATGCTAAAGACCGGACCGTGTCCTGGGTGTGTGGTACGTATGGCTCTGGATAGAAATCGGCCTATTCTCAGACCTTTGCTATACAAATACATTTGACTTGACTTTAGGAAGCAGGTTCACTAACAAAATTAACAGTTTCCCGTCTGAAATGGCCCCATGCCCCCTAATACTGCCCGAAACAATATGGAGAATGGGGTGCCTTTCAACCCATGCTGAAATATGAGATCCGAAACAGGAAAACAGACCGATACCCAGGAAAACATTGCATGGAAGTCTGGGACAGTGCCAGAGGAGTGGCAGACCGGGGTGGTGGTTCCCCTCTTTAAAAAGGGGGACCAGAGAGTGTGTGCCAATTACAGAGGTATTACACTCCTCAGCCTCCCTGGTAAAGTGTACTCCAAAGTGCTGGAAAGGAGGGTTCGGCCAATAGTCGAACCTCAGATTGAAGAGGAACAATGCGGTTTTCGTCCTGGCCGGGGAACCACGGACCAGCTCTTTACTCTCGCAAGGATCCTGGAGGGGGCCTGGGAGTATGCCCATCCAGTCTACATGTGTTTTGTGGATCTGGAGAAGGCGTATGACCGGGTACCCGGGATCTTTGTGGGAGGTGCTGCGGGAGTATGGGGTGAGGGGTCTCTTCTCAGGGCCATCCAATCTCTGTACGCTCAAAGCATGAGCTGTGTCCGTGTCCTCGGCAGTAAGTCGGATTCGTTCCCGGTGGGGGTTGGCCTCCGCCAGGGCTGCGCTTTGTCACCAATCCTGTTTGTAATATTCATGGACAGGATATCAAGGCGTAGTCATGGGGGGGAGGGGTTCCCGTTCGGTGGGCTGATGGTCACATCACTGCTTTTTGCGGATGATGTGGTCCTGATGGCCTCATCGGTCGGTGACCTTCAGCACTCACTGGATCGGTTCGCAGCCGAGTGTGAAGCGGCTGGGATGAGGGTTAGCACCTCTAAATCTGAGGCCATGACTCTCAGCAGGAAACCGGTGGAGTGCCTACTCCGGGTAGGGAATGAGTCCTTACTCCAAGTGAAGGAGTTCAAGTACCTCGGGGTCCTGTTCGCGAGTGAGGGAACAATGGAGCGGGAGTTTGGTCGGAGGATCGGAGCAGCGGGGGCGGTGTTGCATTCGCTTCACCGCACCGTTGTGACGAAAAGAGAGCTGAGCCGAAAGGCAAAGCTCTCGATCTACCGGTCAATCTTTGTTCCTACCCTCACCTATGGTCATGAAAGCTGGGTCATGACCGAAAGAACGAGATCGCGGGTACAAGCGGCCGAAATGGGTTTTCTCAGAAAGGTGGCTGGCCTCTCCCTTAGGGATAGGGTGAGAAGCTCAGTCATCCGAGAGGAACTCGGAGTAGAGCCGCTGCTCCTTTGCATAGAAAGGAGCCAGTTGAGGTGGTTCGGGCATCTTGTAAGAATGCCACCTGGGCGCCTCCCTAGAGAGGTGTTCCAGGCACGTCCAGCTGGGAGGAGACCTCGGGGAAGACCCAGGACTAGGTGGAGAGATTATATCTCCACACTGGCCTGGGAACGCCTCGGGATTCCCCAGTCAGAGCTGGCTAATGTTGCCCGGGAAAGGGAAGTTTGGGGTCCCCTGCTAGAGCTGCTACCCCCGCGACCCGACCCCGGATAAGCGGTTGAAGATGAGATGAGATGAGTTCACTAAAGACCCAGAAGCTGAACTATAAAGCCAATGGCCTATGATTTGCTCTATGATTTGGGCTATGATTTGATAGACAGTACATGATTGAGGTACACTGGAGTTGCACAGAATCTTCTGGATCGATGGTGACAGGGATTCAGTAGTCATTCTCGAAAGGTCATAGAAAATGCACTTCTTCACTATGTAGCCGTTGCTTCTTCACCTCTTCATTTTTCCATCTTTACGCACTCTGTTCTATGTCTGTCTGCCTCATGCCTTTTTTTCTGAAAAGCTGAAATAAAAACCCTGCAGCCATTTGAACAAACATTCCAAAAAATATATGAAAGCTACAATCTTCTCGTTTCGGTGGTACCGGATATTACAGATGGACTAGGAAGACAACGTCCCAACATATTGCATTGATATTTCAGCAAAAAGCTGCAGACAAAAAAATCCCAAGCTAATGCAATGGCAATTTAACAAAAATGTCTGTACATCCCTTCTTTAACTGCTAGCGGGGTCATCATGTAATTAAACAGCTAAGAACATGCGTGTCATGCTTATGTCATGCTTATGTCATGCTTGTGTAAGCACGGATTCCACAGACAACAAAGCGTTTATAACAGCGTGTATAAAGCGTGTATAAATGCTGCAGCGGCTGTGTCTTCATATATAGTCCACTCTTGAAAAGAACACATTATAACCTGCTTATAACTGATGTGTGTGTAGGCTACACCTGACCGGACAAAAGCTTTCAAGGAGAGAGAAGCCAGTAAGCAGCCAGCCAGTAAGCAGCCAGCCAGTGGCCTCAGCCACGTGAAGAGACCAGTCAGAACGGGTCGCGGTATTGGAGTGGGCAGCAGATCAGCTGAAGAAATCTCTGGACCCGGGACCACGGCGAATCAGGTTAGTGAAAATCCGGACAGAGAGTCGGACCATTCAGGTTAAACAAAAACTCCACATGAGAAAGTGGGCCGGCCAGTTTGTGAGCGGGCAGCCCCTCTGATTTCATTAATTACCAGGACAAAGAGGGGACAAAACAGATGGGCCTGCCGAGGACCAGGGTCCCCCCTAAACACACACACACACACAGACACACACACTCACGGTGCGGTGTAACACCAAAGTAGCTTTTATGAACATATTATCTTATTCAATTTCTTAAAAATAAAAACACTAACGGGTGTGATCCTAGCCTTTTATCTCATATCTTTAGTTCTACAAGAACAATCTGTTTCGAATATTTGGTTTAGAAGGTGGCTAGGCTAAAGTCACTTGTTGGACAGTGATTTGATGTGTCTAAGGCCATGAGGGTCAATATGTACAGCTGAACAGTGGCAAAGTAATTACTTAACCAAGTCCACTAATGAGCCCCCCTACCATTAAATGCCTACTAGGACAACTGGCTTGTGTCTGTGTCTGTGTGTGTGTGTGTGTGTGTGTGTGTGTGTGTGTGTGTGTGTGTGTGTGTGTGTGTGTGTGTGTGTGTGTGTGTGTGTGTGTGTGTGTGTGTGTGTGTGTCTGTGTGTGTGTGTGTGTGTGTGTGTGTGTGTGTGTGTGTGTGTGTGTGTGTCTATGTGTGTGTGTGTGTCTGTGTGTGTGTCTGTGTGTGTCTGTGTGTGTGTGTGTGTGTGTGTGTGTGTGTGTGTCTGTGTGTGTCTGTGTGTGTATGTGTGTGTCTATGTGTGTGTGTGTCTGTGTGTGTCTATGTGTGTGTGTGTCTGTGTGTGTATGTGTGTGTCTGTGTGTGTGTGTATGTGTGTGTCTGTGTGTGTATGTGTGTGTCTATGTGTGTGTGTGTCTGTGTGTGTGTCTGTGTGTGTCTGTGTGTGTCTGTGTGTGTCTGTGTGTGTGTCTGTGTGTGTGTCTGTGTGTGTCTGTGTGTGTCTGTGTGTGTGTCTGTGTGTGTGTGTGTGTGTGTGTATGTGTGTGTGTGTCTGTGTGTGTGTCTGTGTGTGTGTGTATGTGTGTGTGTGTCTGTGTGTGTGTCTGTGTGTGTATGTGTGTGTGTGTGTGTGTGTGTGTGTGTGTGTGTGTGTGTGTGTGTGTGTGTCTGTGTGTGTGTCTGTGTGTGTGTCTATGTGTGTGTGTGTGTGTGTGTGTGTGTGTGTGTGTGTGTGTGTGTGTGTGTGTGTGTGTGTGTGTGTGTGTGTGTCTGTGTCTGTGTGTGTGTGTGTGTGTGTGTGTGTGTGTGTGTGTGTATGTGTGTGTGTGTGTGTGTGTGTGTGTAAAGAAGTAAGACTTGGCACGCACTCTGGATGAGGGTTATCTTCAATCCAGTTTGTTTCGTTCAATCCGATTAGTTTCCTTTTGAGATCCATACTAATTACAGGCCCAGGTTGGGCCTCTATCTTATTCTCCACCCCCTCTGGTCTCCTGTGCCCCTGTCAGCACTAGAGAGATAATCTCCGCCGAGCCGTGACCTGGAACAGTGCTAGCAGCCAATGCTAACTTGGATGTGCCATATGGACGCCAGTAACACATTATTCAGAGAGTGAACAAGACTCGGAATAGAATTGCAAAGCAAATAATCACTAAGCATCACCAACCATTTAGTAAATACGTCTATACAGTATCGTTTCACAGCCTCGTTAACGCAGCTAATCCACAGGTTGATTGAATACACTTTGTGAAACTTGAACAAAATACAGTTGTATTTCTCTATCGTTTGTTAGGGCTTCGTAGGAGACAACTGCGAATATAGGAAACTAAAGTAATCCAAACTCGAGTCACATTATACTAGTAAATGCTGCGCTTTTATATAGTGCTTTTAGCCAAAGCGCTTTACAGATCCTGCCTCACATTCACCCATTCATTCACTCATTCATACACTGTCGACCATGCAAGGCAACTGCAGGCTCGCCCGGAGCAGCTGGGGTTAGGTGTCTTGCTCATGGACACCTCGACAATTTCCCGACTCAACCCACTGAGCCGCTGCCGCCCATTATACAGTGATGTATAATGATGCCAATTTGACCGGACAAACTGTAACAACGAGAAATAGATTTGTTTTATAGTCCAAAGTGGACCGGGTTTGTGTAGGGGGAAAACGACGGATACGTGAAGGAACCAAATAAAATATGGCAACGTGTCCTGATACAAAACATTTTCCATGACACACACTTAAATGCAACATCGCGAGAGCCATCCTTACCAGGAACTAAGCACAGACATTGTGTTTTTCCTCCCCTCTGCTCTACTTGACTCTAGTGCCCGTTGGCAGAGACCTCTGACGCAGCACAGCAAGTGTATCCCTGTATCTGTGCCAAAACGTCCTCCGTCTGACTCTCGTAAAGAACTCGTACGTTGGTCAAAACTCTCATTGTCGACAACAACACTCGTGTTGCATTACATCGGAGCGGCAGAATAGCGTGCGTTCTCTGGCATATCCTCTCTTGGCGTGATTCAAATTACGTTTCTGCTACCTTCTCACACACAGGCCATGAACGCATGTGATTAAGGTGCGCTGTATCTTTCTTCAATAGAAAATCAACCGCGCACTTATACGTTTTTAATTTCCCTCCCTCATCGTCTCTACAGAGGCAGGAGTTTTGTCCCGCGCTCCATTTCACAGTACTTTCACTTGCCCCCGATCTCAGTGCCAACCCCGTCTCATTCACCTTGTCCACTCTCTCACACTCCACGAGGTGAGCGTAGGAAAAAAACTGTCAAATAAAAGCGGGGGACTCTCTTTCTCGTTCCCGAAAGGAATTTCTTTCTCATCTCATGCTGGTGAAACAACAGCGATCCACTAGGGAGCGAGGAAGATTATCGGAGGGGAGAACGCGTACAGGGACACGAGAGGACATTGTGCAGCTGGTACAAAGACTGGGCCGAGTAACCACACTGACACAAAGCTAAGAGTGATTGAGAAATTCAAACCAAACATGAATAAACCTGAGAAGTTGAAAAGGAGTGAAACGGGCGACAGGCATCGCTCACATTAGACAAGGACACCCAAGTCACACGTTTAAAACCAGATCTGATGTGTAAAACGCCGACAGGCTCACACAATAGCACAATACCAAATGAATCAGGCATTCAAAATTATTAGATAGTCATTAGACGATCTATTTATATGTGAGCTAATTCTGTGCAGTGTCTTACAGGCATTGTATACACGAGTGCATTTCCTTGGTTCTTTGGGGAACGTTCTAATAAAATTCAGGGCATAACCTGTAATTGGACGAAGCGTTCGCTCGGTGAAACGGCAACTGAAAACTTTAGACAACATACAATACGACCAGTTCCATGTCACGGTGGCTATTGTCCTCAGGTAGACTTTGTTGCATTGTTGGTGTCAGTACATGCGGCATTCATGTTCAAATGCTAAAAGGAGGTTGTTATGGAGACCGAAGTCCCTCTAGGTCATGAAGTCATCAAACCGTCCCATGTGACAGATATCACCCGGGGCAACAGAAGGACTTCGTGAAACCAAACATGCTGTCAAGACTTTCCCTCTCGTGTTTAACTGTGCAGTGTTATTCCATTCTGAGAACGACCAGCGCAGTCGCACGTTCACAGCTCTTCTAGTCACCCCAATGTCGATATTGGCAGCACTCATCTGTGTGTTGGTTTTCAACAACAGGCAAGTGTTCAAACAATTCCAGGTGTCCTGGCATAAAAGCTACCTTTGACCTCTGTGCGTCTAGTCACGTAAAACGTGTTCGTGGCGGTTTTGTGTTTAAACACAAGACTCTACCATGATGTCCCAGAGGCATCTGTTCACAATCAGAATCCCATAATACGCTTCAAAATGTTCCCATGTAAACTCTTCTCTGTCCTTTTGGTGCAAGAGAAAACTACAGCCGCCTCCTCCTTGAGGTCCCCAGGTAACCATGGCGATGAACAGCAAGAAAGAACGCTTTTATGCCGCGCGCCCTAAACCAGCGTTTGGTGGGAGGGGGGGAGGCTCCCATAAACTCTCCCAAACATTCTTACTGGGGCGTACTATGTCCTGTATCACGTGGGCAGTGCCGTCACATTTCAAAAGAAATAAACGGATCAATTCCTCACAGGAGAAAAACAAGAATAACAGCAAGCGTGTTTGCTCAGTATCCAGTGTCCAATCTCTGTCATTTTACATTGTCTCAGACTCAGGTCGTCATGAGTGGCCGTGCGATTTGCAATAAACAAAATCCTTTCGCACTCAGTTTATGTTTTGAATACTGTCCCAAAGCACTAGACATGCCTCCCAGTCTTTCCATGAGGTGCTGAAATGTCGAGTTTAAAAAAAAAAAATGTTTTTAGAACAACCACTGACGTCATACTAAATTAAAGTGTTTTTACTGGTTACTACATGCTAGAACGTTTTCTAATATTTAGGGGTTAACTCATTTGATTGACTTTATCCGTGGTGAAGTCCTATAATAAAAAATATATATATTCTATATGACTATTCGCCCAATCAGAAAAGGAAACTGGTGTTATGAAAATAAAAGTAGCCCATGTATGTACACACATTTAAACATTAACTCACCGTTTTAGAGTCCAGTTCATGTCTGTTTTGGGCCAAAACTTTATCCACACCAGTTTGGTCCATGTAAGTGACAAAACCGAACCCCCTGAGGAAAAAACAATTCCCTGAATTATAACAACACACAGACAGGCCATAAAAACACTTAAATAAGCCAATGGTGATCCGACTCCTATGATAGGACGGGGAGGTGCGCACGCCTCCTCCTTACCTCGACCTTTTCGTAACTGGATCTCGCATCACCATGCACTCCTTCACCTCTCCGAATTTACAGAAGTACTCGTTCAGTCCCTCTGGAAAAACACATTTGCAATGTGCTCAAGACGTTTCACGGATGCACATTGTTTGTAAAATCTTCATACAGAAAATAGTTTAAAAACAATAATAATAATAGATAAACCCCCCGACACATATCGCGACAGAGCGGGACCTCGTTGTTATTTATGACGCGACATGAGTCATTGAAAACACGATATGGGTCGATATAACTCAAGGGCGATAGGCTATATATCGATAGTGAATGTTAACATTTGATACGGGAATATGCCTATTTATGTAACAGTGTTGATACTATAAAGTTAGTAGCCTTTGGATATAGGATGCATGTGGCATATATAGTCTAATTCCACCCTATGGTAGTATAATATAATACATAATATAATAAAAACACCTTTCGGCACTGCAAAAATCATGGAAGCAAAACCAAGCAACACTGCTTCTCTCACACAGATCAAAATAAATGAAAAGTATTAGGTATGGTGACAAACTCTAACATCACATCACACAATGTGAAACCAATTTATACCGATATGAAACCCATTTTAATCCCATGGTATCTGATCCAGACCTCCACAGTCTCAATAATGGTCAACACTCCTGATACACTCAATGAATGAAGGCTTTGATTTGGTCACCATATAAAACTATAAAGTCTTTCTGATCACTTCCCTGGGTGTTGCATATGTATTATATGCATTTGCATTCTCATTAGAGTAAAATTCACACATCAGAACAACATCTGGACTTGGATCAGTCGCACCCGGGACCGCTCACCTTGTGTCGTCTGCCAACTGAGACCCCCGATGAACATTTTGCTGAATGGGAAAAATAGAGGCGAGAGAGTGAGTGGTGAAGATCGGTAACACAACATAGAGTCCTGGTTCAATTAAAATGCATGTTTGCAAAACCCACGAAACCACAAAAATGAAGTGACTCGGGGGGAAATCGGCCATGTCGTGGAAGCACGAGCGGTCCAGTCGCCGATAAATCCCACGACACAGAGCACTTGAACCGAGTGGTTTACAAAATCAAGCGAGAAACTTATTAGGAACGTAGCCATCTGAGAAAGAAAAAAGAGCGAAATAAAAGAGGTCTGTGGTCCGGCGCGGGCGAGGGACCCCACCGGACAGACCAGGAGAGACCCCACCGGAGAGACCAGGATTGACCCCACCGGAGAGACCAGGAGGGACCCCACCGGAGAGACCAGGAGGGACCCCACCGGAGAGACCAGGAGAGACCCACACCGGAGAGACCAGGAGAGACCCACACCGGAGAGCCCAGAGCATCAGAACACGCATGCTGGTCTTTTGTCTCCTCGCTGCACACAAACACAACTCCACCATGCTCCCTGGAAGCGACCGACACCGAGTCGCGAGTTAGCCGGCCCGCCGGGGGTTTACCATGGGTCGTGGGGGGAGTTGTCCGCCGAGGACAGGCTGCTCTGGCTCCCTTCCGTATCCATTCCGTTTCTCCGTTCCCGAGTCCCGACTGCGAGGTGAGGAAACGCAGACGAGTTGCAGACTCAGGGGCGGGTGGCTGTGGAGGTGGGGGTGTGTGGGGTGGTTTGTCTAGAGGAGGGACGAGCGAGGCGGTGTGTGTGCGCGCGGGCGGATACACACACACACACACACACCACACTCACACGCAGAAGCAGGCTCCGCCTCCACCTCGCTTCGCCCCTCCCCTCACCACGTCCCGCCTCCTAAGCACCAAGCAGAGTGGCGCTCGGTTGCAGTGTTTCCCCGCCGAAGGTCAACGATGTGCATAGTGGAAGTTAGTGGAAGTCTGTTCTAGAAGAAAATATCAGTAGATGGTATGCTGACTAAAGGCTTAGTGGAATAGACTCTCCACATTTGAGGGTAGGGAGGATTGAAAGACACCTTCAGATGCAAGGGTTCAAACCTTTTTAGGACATATGGACCATTTTTCAAATTGAGGAATGTGGCCCAAGGGTCCATCCTTTATGTTACGGAGATTCAGTTGAATCTGATGGACCCCAGGGACATTTTGTTGGTTTGAAACATGTAGTTCTCTGTATTGAACAGCACTATGACATTACACGCGACTGCTGATGAGCAAATAACCACCACACTTCTCACCAATTAGGGTTTATGATCTGATTTAATTGTATATATTTTCTATATGAAGTTATCTTAAAACCACAATCTCACATTGTACACAATTGCTTCCCAAATCAAATTTCTTCTACTAGTAACTTTGGAATGTCATGACTTACCGTAGTAATTTCTCCATCAGCATCTTGCTCTGCCATTTTATAGCTTATTCGTAGCCTCGTTTAACTGAGATTCATGCGAGTACAGACCAGTATAACACGTTACCAAAAAACATAGATTACATTTTACATGTATATCATTTGGCAGACGCTCTTTTTATAGCGGCGTACATTCATGAGTGCGTACAGTGTTATACTTATTTGTACTGGCCTACCGTGGGATTCGAACCCACAACCCTTGCAATGCAAGTCCAATGCTTTACCAAAATGAGCCTCAAACAAAACCACCAACCGCCCTGATGCATGGAAGACAGAGTGGAGTGGTGTCATAAATATGATAGGATCAAATCCGGATCAATCGGCAACCCGGCTGGCACGGATATTTTCATTTCACCTCACAATTCCTGAAACATACGGCCGTGTAACCGGGGCAGCGAGGTACAGTCCGGACTGTGGGTTTCCCGCTGAGCTAAACTATGATAGGCATTGGGTCCAGGAACCTTTGTGCTCCACCGGTCCCGGTACACAGCACCCAGCCTCTGATCACTTGGTGTCAGCTGAATGCCTGTTCTCAGCAGCCGCAGCAGCAGGTCACTAAGGCGGACTCCCTCTGCAAATAGCTGGATTTTTAAGTCTCTCAGGACGTGTGCCAAATGGTACCCTCTATTAGGCAGAGCTCCCGTTGAGCTCCGGTGAAATATAGTGCACTGAAAAGGCACTAGGGTTGTATTTGGGACATACACCCGCTTAGCCCTTCTCTCTATCGACCACGGTCGCATTCATGCCCCCCTACACTGTAGGCAGTGCATGTGACCGTCTTAACCAACTGTGGCAGATTACCAGCTTTTCCCTAAGCAGGCTACTCTCTCGGCTGGGCCAAGATGGTCACCTGAGGGACTTTAAACACACTGGTTGAAGACGACTCATATCGCAGAGCGAGGCACATTTTAAGTGTGTTATAGCGACGGTATTTACGGCCGGTTAGTTATGATTAATACACGGGTGAAAACTTTTGACGAATACGTTAAATAAATATATAAATTGCACGACGCAGTGGAGCGGAGTTGTATTGCGTAGAATCCTGAAATAGGATGCACATGAGGCTATCCACTTCCTACTGCCTGTGTGTGTGTGTGTGTGTGTGTGTGCATTACAGAGACAAGTAATGGCAAGCAACCTTTGCCTTTGAAATAGGCAACGTCTAATGCATCAAAAACGCTAAGAACCAGAGACAAAGGGAGAGGACAGCAGAAGAGCGGGGGACTCCAGCGACTACAGACTCCAGGCCAGAGTCTATCCACTTCCATCCAAGAACATTTCTGTTGACAATGCCCCCCCCTTTAATGTGTCCGACTGGACTGAAAGCACAAACACACGCACAGAATAACGATTGTCGGCCGTTTGTGCGCAGGCTTACAGGATGCACGGTCGCCAGGCCGTATGTGTGTCAAACGGTTGTCGGAGAGAGGACTGAGTGCTGGGCAGGGGGTGGTGGTGGGGTGCTGGGGTTGTGGGGCTGGAGTGCTGGAGCGTGGCGAGAGAGAGAGAGAGGGAACAGTATGTAGGACAGAGCCTGGCCAGTGCCCTATCCTGACTGACTGGAGCGATGGGCGTGCTGAGTTTCTGCATGCATGATCAATGGGGCTCAATAGAAGGGAGATAGACGGAGAGAGAGAGAGAGAGAGAGAAACAGACAGAGGGAGAGAAACAGACAGAGAGAGAGAGAGAAACAGACAGAGAGAGAGAAACAGACATAGAGGGAGAGAGAAACAGACAGTGAGAGAGAGAAACAGACAGAGAGAGAGAGAGAGACAGACAGAGAGAGAGAGAAACAGACAGAAGAAACAGACAGAAGAAACAGACAGAGATGGAGAGAAACAGACAGAGATGGAGAGAGAGACAGACAGAGAGGGAGAAACAGACAGAGAGAGAGAGAGAAACAGACAGAAGAAACAGACAGAGTGAGAGGGAAAGACAGACAGAGAAGGAGAGAGAGACAGACAGAGAGGACGCTGTAGGGAACGGGGGAGGGATGAATATTACAAGTGATATGGAACAACATCCAGGAGAGAAAGGTAGTAACATAAAGGGAAATGAAGGGGAGAAACAGAGACATATAAATGTATGAATGGGACAGAGCGTGTCTGGAGCGGCCCGGCCCAACCTAACCAGCCCTATCAGATATTACTTCAGATCTTTAAATCTGTTGCTTTGTTTGTCAGAGGTCAAACCTCTCGTTCGGGAGTATCCAATCCAACACAGCAATATGCGGTTACAATAGGATGGACTCCTGGAATGAAATGTACTATACAAGGATCACGTTCTCCTCGATGAAAGCGATGTTTAAGCCAGTATCCCATAAACAATTGTTTGGTCCTGCTGTGTTGACATGGAGAATTCAGCAATACAAAGCATTGCAATCTGTCATTGTGCCCTCTAGAGAAGATAAAGACATAGTTGGAGGAAGAGCCGGGCACCAAAATGTCTCTGAGGGATTTAGTTTGTACGACATTCATGCTAGTTCAGTCAAGTTCAGACACTGATGTAATGTGAGGTATTACGGCCAAATTATACCATGATGGGTTAGGTGACTTCAAAAGGGATATCCTCGATTTGATTGAAGTTTTATTCACAATTTGGTTGACCAGCTGTCACGGATGCTCCGGCGTAGTGTTGTCAAAGCCATGTGCAGAGTCGTTGATCCGTTTTAACAATCAGGTTTATTAAATAAGGACAGGAACTCAAAACAAACCGATAACGGCGAACAAAAGCTAACTGGCTAAACGAAAGTAAAGTGCGCACAGAGCGTCTTAAACAATACCGTTCGAAACACAGTTATCCACCAAACACTCACCCTACTCACTCCGTGACATAGAAACAAACAATGCTAAGCAAGGAGTGACTTGCTAGCGACCCCTTTATATCCCGACATAAAGTGACAGATTACAAACAGCTGTGACCACGTGAAAGAGGAAGTAATCACAGCTAGTGAGACCAAAAACACGGAAGTGGATCACCGAAATGGAAGTGTAGCAACGCCACCACACCAATCGTGACAGTATCCCCCACTAAAAGGCTAGCTCCCCAGATAGCCGAACGAACTAACAAAAACCCTAAGGGAGCAACAAGACAGAACCCACAGTTAAACCCAATGGGTTAGTCCATCAGGACGGGTCCAGTCCTGAATAGGCCACGGTAGCCGACCGCCATCTCGAGCGGCTGAGAGACCGCCAGTTTGAGCGGCGCAGGGTGCGTCGTGGCGGCGGCCATCGTGGGCGACGTGGCGGAGGCCATCGTTGGCGACGTGGCTGAGGCCATCGTTGGCGACGTGGCGGAGGCCATCGTGGGCGACGTGGCGGAGGCCATCGTGGGCGACGTGGCTGAGGCCATCGTGGGCGACGTGGCTGAGGCCATCGTTGGCGACGTGGCGGCGGCCATCGTGAGCGTAGTCGTGGCGGCGGCCTCGTGAGCGTAGTCGTGGCGGCGGCCATCGTGAGCGTCGTCGTGGCGGCGGCCATCGTGGCGTCGTCGTGGCGGCGGCCATCGTGAGCGTAGTCGTGGCGGCGGCCATCGTGAGCGTAGTCGTGGCGGCGGCCATCGTGAGCGTAGTCGTGGCGGCGGCCATCGTGAGCGTAGTCGTGGCGGCGGCCATCGTGAGCGTAGTCGTGGCGGCGGCCATCGTGAGCGTAGTCGTGGCGGCGGCCATCGTGAGCGCAGTCGTGGCGGCGGCCATCGTGAGCGCAGTCGTGGCGGCGGCCATCGTGAGCGCAGTCGTGGCGGCGGCCATCGTGAGCGCAGCGTGGCGGCGGCCATCGTGAGCGTAGTCGTGGCGGCGGCCATCGTGAGCGTAGCGTGGCGGCGGCCATCGTGAGCGTAGTCGTGGCGGCGGCCATCGTGAGCGTAGTCGTGGCGGCGGCCATCGTGAGCGTAGTCGTGGCGGCGGCCATCGTGGCGTCGCGTGGCGGCGGCCATCGTGAGCGTCGGCGTGGCGGCGGCCATCGTGAGCCTTCGTGGGGCGGCGTGGGCGGCGATGCGGCAGCCATTGTGGACGGCGATGCGGCAGCCATTGTGGGCGGCGATGCGGCAGCCATTGTGGGCGGCGATGCGGCAGCCATTGTGGGCGGCGATGCGGCAGCCATTGTGGGCGGCGATGCGGCAGCCATCTTGGGCGCGGGCGTGACGGCGGGGGCCATCGTGGACGCTGGCGTGACGGCGGGGGCCATCGTGGACGCTGGCGTGACGGCGGCAGCCATCTTGGGCGCTGGCGGGACGACGACGGCAGCCATCTTGAGCGCTGGCGTGACGGCAACAGCCATCTTGGGCGCGGGCGTGACGGCGGGAGCCATCGTGGACGTGGGCGTGACGACGGCAGCCATCTTGGGCGCTGGCGGGACGACGGCAGCCATCTTGGGCGCTGGCGGGACGACGGCAGCCATCTTGGGCGCTGGCGGGACGGCAGGAGCCATCGTGGACGCTGGCGTGACGGCGGCAGCCATCTTGGGCGCTGGCGTGACGACGGCAGCCATCTTGGGCGCTGGGGTGACGACGACGGCAGCCATCTTGAGCGCTGGCGTGACGGCAACAGCCATCTTGGGCGCGGGCGTGACGGCGGGAGCCATCGTGGACGTGGGCGTGACGACGGCAGCCATCTTGGGCGCTGGCGGGACGACGGCAGCCATCTTGGGCGCTGGCGGGACGGCAGGAGCCATCGTGGACGCTGGCGTGACGGCGGCAGCCATCTTGGGCGCTGGCGTGACGGCAACAGCCTTCTTTGGCGCTGGCGTGACGGCGGCAGCCATCTTGGGCGCTGGCGTGACTGAGGCCATCTCGGGCACAGGTGTAGCTGAGGCCATCTCGGGCACAGGCGTAGCTGAAGCCATCTCGGGCACAGGCGTAGCTGAGGCCATCTCGGGCGCAGGCGTGGCGGAGGCGATCTCTGGCGTCAGATCTTGAAAGTCCAGCCATGCCTTCCACCACGCCCTAATGACAGCCGGGGGCTGCTTATGTAACCCCTCCGGGGATTTCTCTGTCCCGGAGGTAGGTGGTCGGAAAGGGTCCTCCCACGGCGGGGGTAGTGGCTGTAGCTCCAGGGCTCTTGCTGGCCCTGGCTGCAGCCCCGGAACAGTGGGCGGTGTCTTCTGCCCGCCCCAGCCGACGTCCGATGTTGCGGGGACTAGTCGACTGAGGACGGGATCCCATAGCAGGGCGTCTTCCAGGAGTCCTCCTCCACTCGCTCAGACTGCCTCCTCATCATCCGAGGAGAGGGAGTCGGACCCCCAATCACCCTGCCAGGTGTAGCGCTGCTCCTGCTGCTCCGTGGGTTGACGGTGAGCTTCATACCTCGGAGCGCTATAGCTTGCCCCTCCGAGGAATCCACTCACCGTCCGGCTCTGCGGGCTTCTTGGGCGGCTTAGCATTCTGTCACGGATGCTCCGGCGTAGTGTTGTCAAAGCCATGTGCAGAGTCGTTGATCCGTTTTAACAATCAGGTTTATTAAATAAGGACAGGAACTCAAAACAAACCGATAACGGTGAACAAAAGCTAACTGGCTAAACGAAAGTAAAGTGCGCACAGAGCGTCTTAAACAATACCGTTCGAAACACAGTTATCCACCAAACACTCACCCTACTCACTCCGTGACATAGAAACAAACAATGCTAAGCAAGGAGTGACTTGCTAGCGACCCCTTTATATCCCGACATAAAGTGACAGATTACAAACAGCTGTGACCACGTGAAAGAGGAAGTAATCACAGCTAGTGAGACCAAAAACACGGAAGTGGATCACCGAAATGGAAGTGTAGCAACGCCACCACACCAATCGTGACACCAGCTCGCAAAAAAATGTCGATTTTGAACGTAAAAATAGAAATAAGACGGCCCGAATATAACCTATAATATTCAGGAGACCCTACATTATTCAGAGTTTGTTCATTGCACACAGACGGACTCCACTGAACTAACTGCATGGTTTGGATCGGTTGTATCGCAGCTTCGTCATCGTCAGGCGTGTTTACATCTCATTTGTAAAGTACTTTTAGGATTTTGTTTATCACTTTGACATCATGCTCTTTTTGTGTTGATCAGTGTCAACATTTCGGTTGTAACCCAATAAAAGGTAGAAACGTGTGGTTGAGTTATGTTGAGAGGCCCCGTACTTCAGATTGCCATGAAATTCCAAGCATGACAGTGATTGGATTTTTATGAAAGGGGGTACAAAATGTCACTATTTTTTGGGGAACCTTTTCAATTTGACAGAACCATGTTGAGAATCCTCCAGGGTTGGTTAGACCTGCTATAACAATTGAACATCCCAAGCCGATCGCTGTACATAATGTTTGCTACTTAACAGACTCTGCTTTTCTTTCTGTCCTTGTGAGCATTTGATCTGACTCTGACATCCAAATCGAACTTTATTGAACCGTTAACATTAGAAGCACAGGGGCATTGACGCCTACTAGTTGCATAGTGATGTGTCGTGTGACCCATGCATTTTTTAATGGGAGGGTGTCGCAGAAACACAGTGACCAGTAGATGGCGCATCTGAAAAGTCTCTGCTTCAGAAGGACCGGGCTGTTGTAAAGTTACGGTGGCGCATGAAAAAGTGAAACCAAAAATTAAAACCTCCTTGGAAATGAAGACGCTTATATATATAACATAAAGAGCGATCTAGATTGACAACACAACACTTACCTACATGGACACGTAACGTAAAACAATGCAAAAGCAACCCGAAAATGGAAAACCTAAAATACCTATAATCATACCAAACCTGGTGTGCATCATGACAACAAACCAAACTGAAAGTAAAAAGTGGCTTAACCGTCAGTTTGTACGAAAGGCTATTGCTAATAGTTGATGACATAAACATTATTACATAAAAAACATATTATGCACTCTTTGTGTGTACAAAGGACATACATAGATACTTAAGGATACTATATTATGATTACTTTCAACATTGACAAATGTTTTCTGTTATTTGCGCAATATCATATCAATTTTTAATGTAGGCTTAAAACTTTACATCCTCTATAAAACATACGTTTCTGTTCTTGGGGAATGCAAAGTGTTTGTTTGATTCAGTAATTAGATTTTCTAATTCGTAAACTCTCCCTTTCTCCTGCTGTCACTCGACCAGCTCCAAACACAGGGATAGTTTGTTCAATCCGACTCTTCTGTTTCTTTGTTTCCTTGACCACAGTGGACTCTGAGGGGGAAGCCTATTATTCCTCTGTGACCTTTGAATATTCAGGTCCTGGGACCTTCTCAGAGAGAGCCTGAAGGGAGTTTGGGGTTTTTGCTGCATTAACAACTTTTGAAAAATCGGTGTCAGACCAAGTTTTGAATTATCAGTGTATCAGTGTTTCGATTTAATGGTCGCATAGATCAGATATTCGGTACAAAGCTTAGTAGGGTTCATATATCTCAGCCAAATGAGAGCCAGGAAATTGAAATAGTTGAGTTTTTCTGAAATGTCACTTTTCAGATTAAGAAAATCTACTGTATTTTTGGGGATCTGGAGAGATACATATATAAGGGAACACAGGAGGGTTCTCTTTAATGACTTCTTGGCTGTTGCTGCCATTTTGTGTTCTCAGACTCACAGTATGACATTTGCGAAAGATCCGGAAGCTTTTGCACAACTGCAGATAATGTGGTATGGATGTATTTATACTTTACATGGATTTTGAAGACAACCGGTACTTGTCTGAGTTAATGGCTACTAATTAAAACCGTTTGCTTGCCTCTATGTGCCATACAATGTTTTTTTTCAATTTCAGATGCATTAAGAGCCTACATAGAGAACAAATACGCGCACAACATGTGATTTTCCCATTCGCAAACACGCCTCTATTGCAAATGCGAGTGTGGTGTTCCGCAGGGAAGCTGACTCGGACCATTTCTGTTTTCCATTTTCACACTCTGCTTCCGCGGCAGCACAGCTCGGAGAAAGTCTGACAGAAAAGAGGGCCAGAGGGCCGAGTGTTTTGCTACGACGAGTCAACGCAACTCAGCAGTCCGTAATTACCCCACACCAACCTCATGCATTTCTGAGCCAATTTGACCCGTCCATTTAGGGACTTCCGGCCGGCATTGAGTACTGGATTCTTCATTTCAACGATGGAGCCGTCACCACCACACCGGGAGGCCCCGCCCAATGTTTATACATGAATAAACGCGCCGTGGGTTAATATTTATGGCCACTACCCACTAATGGGAAATAATGTTTTACCCGTGGCCTAACAAATGAAGGAAGTCAAGGACAAATTATTACCACATTCAACAGAGCGCAAGGTTTACAAGCCATGACAACAGGGGGAATTCTGCATTACAGTACAACATGTGTACCTTACTGGAAAAAAGAAGCCAATCTATAATGTTATTTTGGTTTTCAGGGTTCCGTCAGACTGGTGAATAAACAGAATACATTTTTTTTTTTTCACTTCGAAACCCAACAGTTTCGCCTGATCAATTTCATGTTTCTTCTCATCCATGAAATTGGTGCAATTATAAGGGAATTTATCTCTAGTCCTTTACCATGTGAGAATGTATCACCATAGTGTGTGCTAGAGGACTCTCTTGTTCACTGACGCAGCATAAGAATAAGGTTAGCTAGACAGGTGTGGACGCATTTAACTGCTTCAAACTGGTAGGGAAACACACAAACGGCTAACAAGCTGTATCACTTAGCATAAAACAGTAACAGCATCATCAGTCAGCCTTGTAAACAAATGATCAAGTGTAAAATATTTGTAATAATTTAGACCTATTCTTTCAAAGTTCCATTTCACAGGAGAGAAACTAAAGCTTTTATCAAGGTCAGCTCTTCTGTAGATGACGTCAGAATCACAGTGAGATCAACATGTGAGGAAAGTAGTAATGACCAGTAGGAAGACAGTTACAAAAAATCCTTCCCAGTTGTACGTGGCGATACTGTATCTCCGCCCACATACTGTTCCATTATGACCAATGGGTGCGCGGTGTCACGAAGGCCATTTTCAACTGGTACATTGTATCCTTGACTCTACTATGATCTGGCAACCACACACCGGGAAAGTTATTCATATTGTCATCCAGAGAATGCTGCTTAAACAAGTAAAAACCCACTGCTGGTTGTAAACGCAGCAGGAGTCAAGGTCAGAATACAGATGTCCACCAACCTGTGTTATCTTCCTTTTTATAATCCCCACACCTGACTTATTGCTGGCCGGCACATTGTATTATGCTCAAACATTCAAGTTCGGAATATGAGCAAGAAATATGCATTAAATATTAAAAAAGCTATGTTTACATAACCTGTGTCTGAATCAAAGTTCAGTTCCTGTTCCCTGATGAACATCTTGTAATGCTAATCTGCTTCCTTTTCCAATGCTTGCCAACTATTAAGTATTTCGTGGAACCGACGCATATAGAGGAGAGTGCATAATCCGACCAACAACCCCAGCTGAGCTGGCTGGAGTCAAGAAATGGCAAGAAGGCAAGAACAGGTAAATTAATTCCATATCGAATAAGCTGAAGTGACTCGATCAGTAAACGACGAGACCTTCAACCTTTAAACCATTTCTAACTTGAATCCAGGGCCGGTCCGCCACATTGGCGCTATAGGCAAATGCTAGGGGCCCTGTTCATCCATAGGGGGCGCCAAACAAGTAAATAAATTAAAATACAAATGGGGGGGCACCAGCAAAAATATTGTCCTGGTTAAATAGATCCACATGCAGTCTCAAGTTGTCAATCTGGCCTCCCTATAACGCACTTGTAAAGGCGGTGACCAACTGCTTAACATCTTCACCAAGGTGATTCGCAGTAACTCTGCTTATTGAGTGTTTTCACCTGGCAGGAGGCAGAAGGAGGAAGAGAAAGCTTAGGGAAAAGGAGTGAAGACAACAAGCACACCTGTGCTGCAAGCGCTGAGCTCCACCTCCGCTGTCCTGCTGACACGATCCTCCCATCCCCAGGGGAAGGTGCGGCGAGGGAACCGCACAAAGGCACAACAGAAAGACAGAAGGGGGGGGGGATTTGGCTTCAGAGCTTTAGCTGGCTTAAGTACATTACTTATACACTTTAATTGATTATTGGAAATTCGAAGCAAGAGATCCTAAGACGAGAAAGGAAGAAATGTTTTAATTACACTCGGGTGACTGAATAAGCAAAAATTCTATGCGTTATTTCCAAATAAGAGACTGTGAGTGACACTGTTATATCACAGTTAGTCACAACAGAGGCTTATGCTTTCTATGGGACTGAGGTCTAACATTAACTCACAGCTGGTCAATAGTTACTGCACAGACAGTGGCTACAGGAAACAGTGTATACAGTGAACAGTGGCTACAGGAAACAGTGTATACAGTGAACAGTGTGTACAGTGAACAGTGGCTACAGAAAACAGTGTATACAGTGAACAGTGGCTACAGGAGACAGTGGCTACAGGAAACAGTGTATACAGTGAACAGTGGCTACATGAAACAGTGTATACAGTGAACAGTGTATACAGTGAACAGTGGCTACAGAAAACAGTGTATACAGTGAACAGTGGCTACAGGAGACAGTGGCTACAGGAAACAGTGTATACAGTGAACAGTGGCTACATGAAACAGTGTATACAGTGAACAGTGTATACAGTGAACAGTGGCTACAGGAAACAGTGTATACAGTGAACAGTGGCTACAGGAGACAGTGGCTACAGGAAACAGTGTATACAGTGAACAGTGGCTACAGGAGACAGTGGCTACAGGAAACAGTGTATACAGTGAACAGTGGCTACATGAGACAGTGGCTACAGGAAACAGTGTATACAGTGAACAGTGGCTACAGGAGACAGTTGCTACAGGAAACTGTATACAGTGAACAGTGGCTACAGGAGACAGTATGGAAGAAAATCTGTCTCACCAGATTCTGAAACTGAATTTCTAGGGCAAAAAAAATTCAGAGTTAGAAATTCAGTGCAAAAAAATTCAGTGTCAGAAATTCAGTGCAAAAAAATTCAGTGTCAGAAAATCAGATTCAGAATCAACATCCGGGATACCAAGGAAAACCAATCAATTCTGTCTCAACTCCAACCAATATCCAGCTATCAAGTTCAGGGTTTACGTTTTAACGGGTGACATTGCAGATGCGACGTGGGCGTGTCATTAGAAACTCTGGCTGGATAGTTTAATGTAGTTGACCCTATCGATGTTCAAAATAATGCAAACGTCAATAAATCGTTCAAATGTTCGTAATGTAATTAATTTAGTTAACCTGGGCGCACTACACTGTTATACTAGTGGTCTATATGTATCACAAATTAATCTGGGCGCACTACACGCTGTTATACTATAGTGCATACCTGCCAACACTCCCGTTTTCCCCGGGATTCTCCCGTTTTTTTATCCCCGTCTCCCGGACCCCTCCCGGTTTTTTATTTCTCCCGGTAAACTCCTGTTATTTTCATGGCTCAAACTCCTTAAAAATATTTGGACCAATATGTTTGTCTATTGTTGACTAGTTGCCAGAATTGATTGCTTTTCCTTGGTATCCCGGATGTTGATTCTGAATCTGAATTTCTGACACTGAATTTGTTTGCACTGAATTTCTGACACTGAATTTTTTTGCACTGAATTTCTAACACTGAATTTTTTTTGCACTGAATTTATAACACTGAATTTTTAGACACTGAATCTCGTATGCAAATAAATTCAGTGCTAGAAATTCAGTTTCAGAATCTGGTGAGACAGATTTACTTCCATAGACAGTGGCTACAGGGAACAGTGGCTACAGTGAACAGTGGCTACATTGAACAGTGGCTACAGGAGACAGTGGCTACAGGAAACTGGCTACAGGAAACTGGCTACAGGAAACAGTGGCTACAGGAAACAGTGGCTACAGGAAACAGTGGCTACAGGAAACAGGGCATCTTTAGGGGAACTTCATACCCATCTTTGTAACCCTAACCCTTTCTGCTTTTTTTTTAAATGTATATTGATACACAATGTTTCCTTGTTGTAGAAACCACACGATAAACCTCTATTTTGCTTATTCTTTCTGCTTTCAGCGTGGGACGTGAATCTCCTTACACATGTTACTTTGGTTTAGTGTTGCAGAATAGAAGAGGTAAACCCTACTGCAGCCGTATACACACTATGGTTCTATATTAGACGTGGATAATGTCAAGGCTAGTGACTTAGAGCGTTGGTGTGTATTAGTGTCGAACTATAAAAGTCACTGAAGAACCACAGAACGACATTCAGCATCGCGTCAGGAACTTAATCAACAGTTTTCATCAACAGGAGAATGCCTGGTGGCGGAATACCACACCAATCATGTACGAAACACCTATTTCAAAAGGCGTACACACACACACACACACACACACACACGTACATACACATATACAAACACACTTACACACACACACACGTATACAAACACACGTATACAAACACACGTACACACACACACACACGAGTTGGGATATGGCCCTGTATCTTTTTTTAATCCTTTTTCCACTCCCCCCCTTTCATCAACAGGGCCGATCAACGCCATTCCTCCCTGCTATTTATAGGAGACCACTGTCCCCTCGTCTGCTCCGCCGTGCCAAAGCACAGACACAGGGGGTGCTTCTCAATAACCAATAGTGGTTTCCTCTCCTCATCTCCTTCTTCCTTCCAACCACCCGTAACCAGGCTGGAATCAGTGGCAGAGCCAATTAGGAGCCATATCAAACAATATCACAGTGGTGAATGGTTTATAGGGGCAGGCTCAGAAGCTTTTGAACATGCCCCGAATGGCTATTGGATTTGTTAATAGTGTGTGTATACGGAATTAATGTTTGTCAGAGTTAATTTTATATTCAACTCTTTGACTCCATTTCAATCATTTTATTTGAATTGCAGGAAGGAAGTGAAATTAAAGGAAGTGAATTTAATTAAGAAATTGTGTTTAAATTGTTGATGTCTACTACGTACAATAATGACATTAAATATTGACACCAATAGCACAGAGCATAGCGTTGAAGCGATTTTTGCGGGTTGTCAATGATAATTTCATGGATGTTATTAAATATCTGAACACATGATCAAATACAGCAGTGTGGTAAGGAATATCTAACATATTATAACAATTCAAATTGTACTTCCTGTGTGGAGTGACCCATTCAAAATGATGGTTCAGATGATTTCAATTTAAGAAGTCTGAAAATCTACGACCCCATCTCTGGCGGAGATAAAAAAAAAGAGGGACAGGTTAGAGGTCATTCAAGTAAATGGATATTATAGGTAAATTAATCTAAGTATCTCATCCTGTCCAATACCTCCACACTGAACTCAGACCAGTTGTCCTCACCTTTACAACACCTCATCATCTTGCCTCAAGCTTCTTAACCTTTGACCTTTGCACCATTTGCACTCAAGCTGATGGATAGCGGAAACATAGACAACAAATGCTGAGGACTTGATCTCTTCTACATGTGAACGTGTATTACACCTTATACCACATTCCACCTTGGTTGATAAATACTCTGGGAAAATGAAGTTCATACTTATTGGTAAAATAGAGTTGTCTTACCCAGCTATTATAGGTTTAAATCTCTGCTGCTTAATTAAACATGGTATATGTTAACACAACTAATATTAAACATGATATATGATAACACAACTAATATTAAACATGGTATATGTTAACATAACAAATATTAAACATGGTATATGTTAACATAACAAATATTAAACATGGTATATGTTAACACAACTAATATTAAACATGGTATATGATAACACAACTAATATTAAACATGGTATATGTTAACATAACAAATATTAAACATGGTATATGTTAACACAACTAATATTAAACATGGTATATGTTAACATAACTAATATTAAACATGGTATATGTTAACATAACAAATATTAAACATGGTATATGTTAACATAACAAATATTAAACATGGTATATGTTAACACAACTAATATTAAACATGGTATATGATAACACAACTAATATTAAACATGGTATATGTTAACATAACAAATATTAAACATGGTATATGTTAACACAACTAATATTAAACATGGTATATGTTAACATAACTAATATTAAACATGGTATATGTTAACACAACTAATATTAAACATGGTATATGATAACACAACTAATATTAAACATGGTATATGTTAACATAACAAATATTAAACATGGTATATGTTAACACAACTAATATTAAACATGGTATATAATAACACAACTAATATTAAACATGGTATATGTTAACATAACAAATATCAAACATGGTATATGTTAACACAACAAATATCAAACATGGTATATGTTAACACAAACAAATATTAAACATGGTATATGTTAACACAACAAATATTAAACATGGTATATGATAACACAACACATATTAAACATGGTATATGATAACACAACAAATATTAAACATGGTATATGTTAACACAACTAATATTAAACATGGTATATGTTAACACAACTAATATTAAACATGGTATATGTTAACACAACAAATATTTAACATGGTATATGTTAACACAACAAATATTAAACATGGTATATGTTAATAACAAATATTAAACATGGTAAATGATAACACGACAAATATTAAACATGGTATATGACAACACAACAAATATTAAACATGGTATATGTTAACACAACAGATATGAATCGGCAGAAACTCTTAACTCTTAAGCAGTGTAGATGTTGGTAAGTTATTTAATAACATTCAATATGCCTCCATTGCTGTGACATGTTTCAGTATAAGAGCAGCTCAGGGGGAGGGGTCATCATGTGGGCCAATCAGGAAGTGAAACATTAGGGAAAACCAATAAGACAAGTTAAACAATATATATATATATATATTGGTTAGAGGTCATTCAAACCTGTCGGCGGGTCGGTGTTGACTGGTTTAAATGTGATTATATTCATGCATATATATAAATAATAAACATGCATGAATATAATCACATTTAAACCAGTCAACAGTGACAGGAAGTTAGAGTAAAAGAGAAAACAGGCAGAGGGGGGCAGAGTGACAAAAAGGGGATAAAGGGACAGATGAACCGGCGAGTGGGAGAGAAAAAACTGAGAGAAATCGTCAAAAGGGAGAGACAAAAAATAGAGAGAGCGACAGACAAGAGAGGTGGTAGAGAGAGAGCAGCAGAAAGGAGTTGGCGGACTGAGGTTCAGACACAGGGAGGCACAGTGCTGAAGAGTCTCTATTGTTGGTCTTTTGTGAGGCTCAGATTGTAGTCATCTCTGGGAAAGTGGAAACTTAACACTCCTCTCCGGAGGTCTGGTTACCAGGTGAGAGGAAGAAAGAAAGGAAAAACCGGGCCAGCGAGAGAGAAGAGGAGGGGCGGCGAAGTGCAGAGTGAGGAACTGGAGATCGGGGAAGAGAAATGAGATTTGGACATGAATTGGAAAGAGCAAAACTGAGAGATCTTGTAGAGCAATACATTACATACATACATTAAGATAAGAAAATAGAATGGGAAAATGAGGGACGTCTAAAACACTAAAAGACGAACACAGCCCGGACTAAGCGTACTACCTGACTCACAGAATTGGGATATGTTAAATTCAATTAAACATTCCAGGTTTTGATAAAAAAGACAATCTTAAATCTAAACAAGACATTTCTACAGCTTTATATTTTGAGTTCAGATGGGGTAAAGCAGGTTGTAACCTGATAAAGCACGTGAAGTATCATTGTCCAATGACCATTCAACAGATTTTGGCATTTAAAAGCTCTTGTAGCATTCACATGACGCCCCCTAGTGGTCACCCGCTACACCGCTAAAACACACACCTGCTCAATAGGGTTAAGATCTGGTGACGTTGTGACCGCTCCATTACAGACCAAATACCAGCTGACTGGTTCCACCTTAAATAGTGCTTGCGTAATTTGGACATTGTCCTGTTGTAGGAAAGGCCGGTTTGATTGCTTCTTTAACCACCACAACAGTTTTCAGCTGTGCTAACATAATTGCATGTCAGCACAGCTGAAAAAGGGCTTGAACTTGGGTAAGCAAACACAACGTGCCATTGGAACACAGGACTGATGGCACCCAAACTAGTCAATGTTAGTGTCTGTATTTATAATTCTAGGAATTTGAAAGATGAACATACATGTATTTATTTTCACAACGTTTTATTAAGATTTTCAACAACTATACACTTTACCCAGTATAACAGTAGCTATTTCATATCTACCTTTAATATATGCTGGCATCCCAAAACATTAGAACCACCTGTCTAATATGCTATTGGTCCTCTGCATGCCGCCTAAACAGCACCGACCCGCCGAGACGTGGATTCTACAAGACCGCTGAAGCTGTCCTGTGGTATCTGGCTGCAAGACATTAACAGCAGTGGATAGGACTTGTTGGTTCAACACATCCCACAGATGCTTAATCAAACTGAGATCTGAAGAATTCGGAGGACAGGGAAACACCTTGAACTCTTCATCATGTTCCTTCAACCATTCCCGAAAGATTTGTGCAGTGTGGCAGGCCGTGTTAGAGGCCACTGCCATCAGGGAATACCATCACCATGAAGATGTATACCTGGTTTGCAACTATGTTTAGGTAGGTGGCATGTGGAAAATTGATGTCCACATGAATGACCACACCCAGGGTTTCCCAGCAAAACATTGCCCACAACATCACACCTCCTCCACAGCCTTGTTGTCTTCCCACAGTGCATTGTAGGCACTTTCAGTGGTTAACAGGGGTAAACCTGAGCACTCTAACCCATCTGCGTCTACGCAGCCCCACACACAGCAGGGTGCACGTGCACTATGTGTAGTGACACATTCCTACCGTAACCATTATTAAAGGTTTCGGTGACTTGTGCCACAGTAGACTTGTCGGTTGAGACAGTATCGATAGTCGTTGTTGCCTTTGCGCATTGATGAGCCTTCATTGGCCAACATCCTGCCGCCGGTTTGGTCTCTCCTTGGACCACTATGTTCCGTAGGTACTCACCACTTCTGACCGGGACCACCCCATAAGCCTTACCGTTTCAGAGATGCTCTGACCCAGTTGTCTGGCCATAACAATTGGCTCTTGTGAAAGTAGAGCAGGTCTTTATTCCAGCCCATTGCTCCTGCATCCAACCTGTTGACTACGAGAGCTGATTGTTTGCTCACTATTTAATATAGTTCGTCTCATGTTATGAGATGAACAATGTTATTCAGTGAAGGGTCATTATGTTTTGGTTCATCAATGTAGATCAATCACAAACATCCCCAGAACATGTATACATTTTGATGACTCACTTTTGGTGTTCTTTGAGAAAACTATAAAACCTTTCTCCTTTAGAGCATGGTACTTTAAAAAATTGCATCCAAATAAATCAACAACCAAAAACTGTTTTAAAAAAAAATTATTAAAGAAAATCTATAAAAATATAAATATAGTTTTCCCAAAAAGACCCAAGGAAAATACATGATTTCCAATTGCACATAAAAATTAAAAGCACTTAGTTAGCACACATTTAACTACCGTGTTCCACCCTCCTGAAAGCAGACGGTGGACAAATGTCACCACACAACTCCAATTAACCTGTGGATCTCTGCATCTGCATCTCCGTTCCTCAATACCTGTCCATTCTCCATACGGTGATACATTGACAATTAACACAATCAAATTTGCAGTAGCCTCATCGACATTTAGTTGTGCAATTTTTGTGCGAGTAGGGAACACGCACAGACGCCCACGGACACGAGGCACTCACACAATCAATGCCTGCCTCTATTGAAGGCGTAGTCTGCCTTGCTGTGCATGACCAGTTGGTTGTCCACAAAGTAAAAGCTGTCCGATCTCGTCTCATAGGGATTGTCCACCATCTGACCAACTGGGACAAAGCATAATTACAACACAGAAGCTCTCTCAATTTCACATGTCATTCCCATCCATCTACAATCCGTTTGTTACAATTCCTCAGGGAATTAGATTCCAAAACGGCCGTGCATTTCCTTCAGTAAACATTTTATTAACTCGTTTTACTTGCTGATATATTAAACCCTCACCAAGACTCTCGGACAGTTGAGGAAACTCGTAGATGGGTTCGCAGGTGTTGCGGCTGTTTGGGATACAGAAGCCGAAGTCAAAGTCGAAGCTCTTCAGTAGGTGATCTCTGAAGTAGTGCCTCTCGATCATTCTGAAGTTGCTCAGCGGCCGATTCCCAACCGTAAACTCCACTCTGCCAGAAAGAGAAAGGAGTCATATGGATGCTGAATTGACTGTTCATTGTCTCGTCTAAGGCCTTTGACACTGTCAACCTTGTATCTTGCTGAAGGAATTGTCATCAATAGGACTTAGTCCTGCTGCATGTTCCTGGTTTTCATGCTTTTTTCCCCCCGGATCCTGTCAGATGACCTCACCAGACTTACAGCTTTTGGATGGTTCTATAATTGAACGGGTGCCCTCATACGAACACCTCAGAAATTTGGATTGACAGTGACCTATCATTTAAGAAACATACCAATGAGCTTGTTAGAAAGTGTAAAGTGGGGTTCTTTTGCAGAAACAAATCTTGCACCACACCTGACAACTGGTCAATACATTGTATTGAGGAGCTGTTCAGGGGAGCACCCCCCCCTACAGGACAGGATGTGCACCACACCTGACAACTGGTCAATACATTGTATTGAGGAGCTGTTCTTGGGGAGCACCCCCTACAGGACAGGATGTGCACCACACCTGACAACTGGTCAATACATTGTATTGAGGAGCTGTTCTTGGGGAGCACCCCCCCCTACAGGACAGGATGGGCACCACACCTGACAACTGGTCAATACATTGTATTGAGGAGCTGTTCTTGGGGAGCACCCCCCCTACAGGACAGGATGGGCACCACACCTGACAACTGGTCAATACATTGTATTGAGGAGCTGTTCTTGGGGAGCACCCCCCCTACAGGACAGGATGTGCACCACACCTGACAACTGGTCAATACATTGTATTGAGGAGCTGTTCTTGGGGAGCACCCCCCCTACAGGACAGGATGGGCACCACACCTGACAACTGGTCAATAAATTGTATAGAGGAGCTGTTCTTGGGGAGCACCCCCCCCTACAGGACAGGATGTGCACCACACCTGACAACACTGGTTACACCTGTTGCATGCATATGCGCGGAAGGAACTTATTGGCACAAATCTGTGCCCAAACGCGCTATTGGTGCGATGTGGGCCGAGACATTCACTCCTCGGACTGGGTGGGGAGAGGCATGGAAATATACGCAGACACGTCAGGAAGTCCCTCTGGATATATATGGGCGTGCGCTAAATGACTCTAATGACTGCATTAAATGCCCAGTTTGTGTGTAAACACGCACCTTTATACATTTTAAAACTGTAAAAAAAAAAATCTCTAGTCATGTTGAATTCACCCTGAACCTGTTTGTCCGGTGCTCCAGTGGTACATGTGTGGGAGGGGCCGACTGATTGTCTGGACTGCCGCTCATGTCTCCGGACAGGTACAATAATATTCTATATTCCTGTTGACTTCAGAGAGAGGAGAGACATACTGTAATCTGGAGATCCTGAATACAACAGGTACCGTATCAAAGCATATTCATAACAGTAGATATGTATGATGTCCTGACAGGTGCGGTATCGGTATAGATATTTTTCCATTGAACTGACGTCAACCTAACAGTAGTTAACAGATGTAGTGTGCTTTGAGTATGTCAGTATTGGGAATATGCAACAAGGAACATGGAAATGTAACTATATTCTTGCCATAAGTCATATGAGAAGGACTTATTTTCATTATGGGTTGATTTATTGTAACGCACACATGTATTTTATGTGCCTTTACTATTTAAATAGTATCGATTAGAGGGAGAAACTAGTGCGGTTCAACGACAGAGAGTTCATTTCTAGTGCCAATATATTGGTCACTTATTAATAGCAAACCGAGGCTACACAAACAGTCAAATAAGCCGTTTCTGCGTCCACCATAGTGCTATGAGTACTTTGTTACTCCTTTTTCAGTCTTGATGACAATTATCTTGGGATTTTTCATTGTGTTCGACAATTAAAAACACAATAAAATAAAACCAGAGGCTGGCATATTTTGAGTGATTGTCGTTGTGAGGAGTAGTGTGCCCAAGTCATTGATATATAACTCAAAATAAGCAACAATAGTAGTCGTGTTCAAAAATGCCAACGCTTATGCTGCAAATATTATACACTGTATCAATTCGTGTAAAACCTGTCCTGTTCCTAAATGTGGCTCAACTCGACTGAGTAGAGGCCTGTAGGCCTGAAATGCCTTCCTGTCAGACCCTGGTGCTTCTCACATGGTTTCCAAAAATGTCATATGTGACAGTGGCATGCAGCCGGGCTAGTTTATATTAAACTCTGACACGGTAACCAGACCAGAGATGTAAAACACACAACACGGACACGTTTGTGTTTTGTTCCATTCCGATCAGGTGACATTTCCCACTTAACCTGAAACAAATTAACCCGGCTTGTGTCACAAAGTATCAAGCCCAGGGAGTGTTCTGTCGTGGAACATCACATCACGGTGACTGTGTCACCGGGCCTTAGCCCAATTATATTTCCTGGAGACCAATCGGTACCTCAGGACGGAGATTTGCCGTTTCAGTGACAAGTGAAGGCCCACAGCGACCAAGATACGGACTAATCAAATGCAAAACAGGAGATCGACAGGCAAACATTATTTCAGAACGAGTCAATTAACATGAGTTCTACTCCCCTAATGGAGTGTGAAGGTGATTTTGGTGCTGCGACTTGGCCCGATATCTTTAGAAGTAGCAGTGGGTTTGTCTCTCTAAAACCTTTAGCAATTCATATCACTTCAATTTCGGTTGTATTTTCCAGACCTTTGCTCCAGTCTGTTCTTCCAGTCACCCTGGCATTCGCTGCCTTTATGCCCATACGTCCTCTGTCATGCCCCTCTCATGTTGTCCAATGGTCCCCCATTCACCACCAGTCATTAGCCGCTGAGTAGCATCAGCTGGTCCTCCAATCTAGCCCTTTGTGCAGGGGTGCGTTCAAGAGCAGTCGTTTCCTGTTGGCAACTTGCTCAGTGCAAAACAAACAATGGCACAGCGAATACACACACATGTGGTCCAATAGGCAGGAAGAGTTTATGCCAATATCTATTGTAATTCCACGTTTCTGGGTCTGATTGCTTGTTGGCACCAGAATGAGAAAGTGTGAAAATGTGCCCCATGCATTTATTGGAAGAGTAAGTTATCATACAATGAATATCGTGCTTTTGGTTTGTATTTTCAGCTTCTATTGGACGTTTTTTTGATTTAGCCACTTAAAAATGACTTTTCCTACATAGTTAGCCTATTTTAGGGCACCGAAAGTGTGCTGAAAGGGACATTTGGCTTGACAGGTTTTTCTGGTTTGTCCAGTGTGTTCTGTCACATACTCTGTGCAGCAATGAATAGGTTGTCAATGTTTAGGTTTGATTTTAGCCTTCACGTTTGCCTTTGGGGTCTATTGTCATGAGGACCAAGGAGACGTCAGTTAAATGAGTGATTTGAAGTGATGTATCAGAAACTGAGCTAAACCTTGTGCAAACCAAAATAGAACAATTAAGAATATAAATATGGAAAGCGCAAGTGTGCTCAGGAATTGCATATGACCTGGCTCATTAAAGAAGAACACTACATTGGATGAATAACAGGGATGGAAAGAGGTGACAGCCCTGCCTCTGGACTAGGAGGAGGTGACAGCCCTGCCTCTGGACTAGGAGGAGGTGACAGCCCTGCCTCTGGACTAGGAGGAGGTGACAGCCTGCCTCTGGACTAGGAGGAGGTGACAGCCCTGCCTCTGGACTAGGAGGAGGTGACAGCCTGCCTCTGGACTAGGAGGAGGTGACAGCCCTGCCTCTGGACTAGGAGGAGGTGACAGCCCTGCCTCTGGACTAGGAGGAGGTGACAGCCCTGCCTCGAGACTAGAAGGAGGTGACAGCCCTGCCTCTGGACTAGGAGGAGGTGACAGCCCTGCCTCTGGACTAGGAGGAGGTGACAGCCCTGCCTCTGGACTAGGGAGGAGGTGACAGCCCTGCCCCTGAACTAGGAGGAGGTGACAGCCCTGCATCGAGACTAGGAGGAGGCGACTGCCCTGCCTTGGGACTAGGCGGTGTCAGCCCCACCTTAGGACTATAAGCAGGCAACAGACTCACCTCGGGGACTAGAAGGAGGCGACGGCCCCACCACAGGACTAGAAGGAGGCAACGGCCCCACCACAGGACTAGGAGGCGACCGCCCCACCTCAGGACTAGAAGGAGGCGGCAGCACCTGGTCTCTTTGTCGACTGCAGCAACGCTCATATGCCCACAAATTGTATGTCACTTTTAGAGTGGCTCTGGGCTGCTACAGGACTGGCCAGCCCTCCAGCTGCATGCTATTGTGGTCAGTCATTCTGTAACATTTGTTAAGGCAGTATTAGAGGCATAAATGCAAAGGATAACTTCCTTTCAATGCTTAGCACCCGTGACCCTAACATCAAACAGCAACATTCAACAATGACTGACTCCAAACACTGGGATAGTTGGAACTTTAACAGAGACCATGTAATTGTTCATGTAGAACAGATGTTTTTTGGGGGTGGCATTTTAATGTTTTATTATTTGACAGTGAAAGTGGGACAGATAGAGGACAGTGTGCTGCAAATGGCGCAGGTCGTCAACTGTAGTCAATGTTTAAAAAATGTGTTTGGATTGTAGATCTATAATCTAGACATCTACAATTCCGCTTCACTCAGAACACTATCTGCATGTAGTTACACACACGTAAACATTCAATCTGATCCACTACACACACACACACACACACACACACACACCACTGTTCTGCTTAGCTCTATATCTAGACACGTATAATCTGTTTTCTCTCATCCATGATCTGCATACAGTATAACTGGTTAAACACATGTAAACATTCAATCTGATCCACTACACACACATCACTGTTCTGCTCTACTTGAATGGTCTTGTGCTCACACTGTCTGCTTGTTATATATTACTGTCCGATGCGAACAACAGCAACTCATACTAAAAAAAAGTTTTTATTTTATTTCTCACAAAATAATGAACAATAATTGTTTTTTCTTCAAGTCAGGTTTACATTAAAAAAATACTTTACAGCTTTGTCATTTTTATTTAGAAGTATAATTAACTGTTTTACAGCATAATGTTTGATTAAAAAGTAGACTAGCATGCTATGGTTCAGTTGAAATTGCAAACCATCCTTTGGTTTCTTTTAAACAGCCACTATACAGAGTAAACAGAGTAACCCATCAAACCGAACGAGCTACGGTAGCTGCATTTACCTTGTCTTGTTTTGGATGATAATTTTTTAACAAAAATAAACCGTATCCCTCTCATTGACATTTGAAGTGCATTTGCCATTAGGCATTAGTTTCCACTTAAACAAATTGAGTAATGAATCAATGTGTTAGTTAGCTAGTCAGATTACAGCTATAGTGCTGCTGCAGGAAAATACATGGCCACCATATACTTATTAGCTAAACAGATATATTACATAGCTAGACACAACATCTCAGTAGGTGTTTGTTTATGTGTGAGATGGTTCTTAAAATACAAAGTGTGTTGTCTGTGAATTGCAATAATTGATATAACCCAGTCCGAGACTTATATCTAAATGCTGGCTTGTGTGACTTTGCTCCTTACATGCATAGTAGTACGTTGTCATTTTACTTTAGGTTGGGACGAGATATACAATTAGGTGGCTTTTAACCGGATTCCCGTACTGATGCTCTGTCTAGGGAATCGGGTGCCATTTAAAACGCAGACCTACCATTTAAAGATTAGAAACGATTTATCTCTCCCTATAAGGTGAACGTTTTGTTTGCCTGAACCAAGCTGACGGAGGAGCTAGGTTGTTATTGACACGGTCTGGCTGTCAAACAGAAGCAGAAGGCATCCTTTAAGCCCATAGCGGTTGGACTGTTGAAACACATAGTGACCGTTGGTAAAATTTATAAATCGGAAATGGTAGAAATAACAGCCAACCAACCACGTGAGACCCCACATCACATTTGTTTTCTACGTTGTTCTTTGAGATCCCAGATCAGACTGGTTTATTATGCTGTCCTATGAGATCCCAGATCAGACTGGTTTATTATGCTGTCCTATGAGATCCCAGAGCAGACTGGTTTATTATGCTGTCCTATGAGATCCCAGATCAGACTGGTTTATTATGCTGTCCTATGAGATCCCAGATCAGACTGGTTTATTATGCTGTCCTATGAGATCCCAGAGCAGACTGGTTTATTATGCTGTCCTATGAGATCCCAGATCAGACTGGTTTATTATGCTGTCCTATGAGATCCCAGATCAGACTGGTTTATTATGCTGTCCTATGAGATCCCAGATCAGACTGGTTTATTATGCTGTCCTATGAGATCCCAGAGCAGACTGGTTTATTATGCTGTCCTATGAGATCCCAGATCAGACTGGTTTATTATTATGTCCTATAAGATCCCAGATCAGACTGGTTTATTTTGCTGTCCTATGAGATCCCAGATCAGACTGGTTTATTTTGCTGTCCTATGAGATCCCAGATCAGTCTTCAGGCCTCAGACGTCTTCCAGACCATAGCAGCTACTCCATAAACCTGCCCTGCAGTTTCCTGTTTGCAGCCCTTGTTTTTCCCTCCTTACCATAAACCTGAAACTCAGCCAGTCTGCATGTCTGAATCACAACTAATGCTCTTGAATTAGAGATATAAAACGACTTCAGAAAGACTGTTTGTGCTGTTTCCTGTGCTTACTTTACATTAATTAGGCTGTAGATCTAGTAGAATTATTATAAATAATATTCCATTCTCTCTTCTGGCTGACTCTCTTTCATTGTAACATTCTAGTTAACCTTCTATCCTCACTTCTATTCAATATTATTTTCTCTTCTCAGGAACGAATATGGCAGCTCGTGTGGGCGTGGCCTCCGAGGAGGTGAACCAAACAGGAGTTGATGAGGTCCAGACCCCGCCCATCACCAAACCTATTCTGGCACCCAAGCCTTTCTCCTTGAAAAGGAAATCCACGTTCCGCTCACTCCTAGCTCCTAACAAGACACTCCCAGCCACACCCCAGCCGCCACAGACCACACCCACTGTACCCAACACACCCACTAGCTCTGGCAAACCCGTCCGTTCCCCTCAAGACTCAACAAAACTCAACGAAGACATTACCAAAACACCTGACACAACAACTGCTTCAGACAAAACTCCGTCAGTCACAACACTTGCCATTGGCACGAACCAGACCACCGAACAGAACCGAGCTGATCTTACCAAATGCCTCAACAAACCGGCATCCGGAACGCCAACTGGTACCATAACTGACCCGACTGATACCAATGAGACAAATCACCTCAGTGTCTCCGACGTGGGCGAGCGCGGTGACTCTGACACGACGAAACGCGCCGCCGGAACCGAAGCGGGGCGATCTCGATCAGTCCCTTTAGCTTCTCCGCAACCCCAGTCTGAAGCGGCCGTGAGCGAGCCGGCCCCTGCCGTAATCAGACGTCAGCCTGGGAAGGGTCAGGCAGGCCACTGGACGGGAAGCAGGCAGCGGCTGTCCATGGAGCTCACCTCCAGGTTTGAGAATAGCCTCTCGCTTCCCTCACAGCAACCCACTAAAGACAACACCCAGGGACCAGAACAGGGACCTACAGTCCCACTTCTCAGGCCTCAAGATGGCGACAACGGCGCCGATCCATCTGGGACGCCTTCTGATCCAGAGTGCAGACTCGAGCCTTCGGTGGACGAGAGGAGCGTAAAAGCGGGACTGGAGGAGGAAGGAGAAAAGACAGGGACCAGCATACAGCAGAGGATCAGTTTGCTGCTGGATTCCTCCTCAAAGCCTGAGACTCCAACCAAAGGAAAAGAAGTCCCCACTCCGGTTCAACAGTTAGAGGGATCTGGGGGTGTGAAGCAACGAATCAAAGACTGGGCAGAGGGTCAGAAAGGGAAGGAGATGAACGAGCTGGAAGAGGGGACAGTGGCAGAAGTTAAGCTAGAAAAGAGAGTTGAGTTGGAGAGGGAAAGTGAAAAACAAAAACATTTGGACCAGGAAAAGAAAACAAGGAAACAGAATGAGGAAGAAATTGATAGAGAGAGAAAAAAAGAAGAGGGGGAGAGAGAAAAACAAAGAGAAGAGAATGAAAGGGAAACAAAGCGAGAGGATGAAGAAAGGGAAAGACAGAGAAAGGTAGAGGAAGAGAGAAAGGTGAAGGAAGAAAAGGAGAAAGAAAGACAAGTTGAACTTGAAAAGGAGAGGGAGAGAAGGAGAGTGGAAGAAGAGAGGGAGTTAAAAAGGAAAGAAGAGAAAGAAAGACAGATAGAATTAGAGCGAGAAAATGAGAGACAAAAAGAGGAAAACGAGAAAAAGGTGAAAGAAAGACAGATAGAAGTCGAAAAGGAAAAGGAGAGACAGAGAGTGGAAGAAGAGAGGGAGAGAAAAAGGAAAGAAGCTGAGAGAGAAAGACAGATACAATCAGAAAGAGAAAGAGAGGAAAACGAAAAAAAGGCGAAAGAGCAGAAAGAAAGACAGATAGAATTAGAGCGAGAAAATGAGAGACAAAAAGAGGAAAACGAGAAAAAGGTGAAAGAAAGACAGATAGAAGTTGAAAAGGAAAAGGAGAGACAAAGAGCCGAACAGGAGAGGAAAAGAAAAGAAGAGGAGGAGAAAGAAAGACAGCCGACATCTGAACCAGAAAGCAGACCCGAGCGGGCAGCGACGTTGGCGGAGGACAGGACCGCGGGAGGAGGACTGGAGGAGGAAGGAGAAAAGACGGGGACCAGCATACAGCAGAGGATCAGTTTGCTGTTTAGCTCCTCAAAGCCTGAGACTCCAACCAAAAGAAAAGAAGTCCCCACTCCGGTTCAACAGTTAGAGGGATCTGGGGGTGTGAAGCAACTCATTAAAGGCTGGGCAGAGGGTCAAAGGGTGGACAGAGATTATGAGGAAGAGACTGGGGAAAAGAAGGACCAGGTGCCTCAATATAAAGCCATAGGGAGAGATGTTAAACAAGCAGATGGAGGGATGAATCACGACACAGAAAAGGATATGATAAAGCAGAATGCGGACGAAATTATTAGAGAGAGAGAGAGGGAAGAAAGGGAAAAACAAAGACAGGAGGGGGAAATCGAGAAAAGGAGAGAGGAAGAAAGGGAGAGAAAGATTAAAGAAGAAAAGGAGAGAGAAAGACAAAGAGAGGAGGAAGAGAGGGAAAGAAAAAGGAAAGAAGACGAGAGAGAAAGAGAGATTCAATTAGAGAGAGAGAAAGAGAGACAAAGAGAGGATGAAGAGAAACAGATTAACGAAAGGAATGAGAAAGAGAGGAAGATAGAACTTGAGAAGATGAGGGAGACACTGAGAGTGGAAGAAGAGAGGGAGAGAAAACGAAAAGAAGAAGAGAAAGAAAGACAGATAAACCTTGAAAAGATGAGGGAGAAAGTGAGACTGGAAGAAGAGAGGGAGAGAATAGAAGAAGAGAAAAAAAGAACAATCGAGTTGGAGAGGCTAAAAGAGGAAGAGAGAAAGGTTAACGAAGAAAAAGAAAGACAGAACGAACTTGAAAGGGACAGAGAGAGACTGAGAGTGGAAGAAGAGAGGGAGAGAAAGAAGGAAAAAGAGGAGAGAGAAAGACAGATAAGATTAGAGAAAGAAAGGGAGGAAGAAGAGAAAAAGATTAAAGAAAATATGGAAAAAGAGAGACTGATGGAACTTGAAAAGGAGAGGGAGAGAAAGAAGAAAGAAGAGAGAGAAAGAGAAATCAAATTACAGAGGGAGAAAGAGGAAGAAGAGAGAAAGATGAGAGAAAAGATGGAAAAAGAAAGACAGATGGAAATTGAAAAGGAGAAGGAAAGAAAGAAAAAAGAAGAGAGAGAAAGAGAAATCAAATTACAGAGGGAAAAAGAGGAAGAAGAGAGTAAGATGAGAGAGAAGATGGAAAAAGAAAGACTGATAGAACTTGAAAAGGAGAAGGAAAGAAAGAAAAAAGAAGAGAGAGAAAGAGAAATCAAATTACAGAGGGAAAAAGAGGAAGAAGAGAGAAAGATGAGAGAGAAGATGGAAAAAGAAAGACTGATAGAACTTGAAAAGGAGAAGGAAAGAAAGAAAAAAGAAGAGAGAGAAATCAAATTACAGAGGGATAAAGAGGAAGAAGAGAGAAAGATGAGAGAGAAAATGGAAAAAGAAAGACTGATAGAACTTGAAAAGGAGAAGGAAAGAAAGAAAAAAGAAGAGATGGAGAAAAGGAAGAAAGAAGATGAAAAAGAAAGACTGATAGAACTTGAAAAGGAGAGGGAGAGAAAGAAGAAAGAAGAGATGGAGAAAAGGAAGAAAGAATATGAAAAAGAAAGAATGATTGCAAGACAAAAAGAGGAAGCGAGCGAAGGGGGTACAAAGTCTCTCGTCAAATCACTCACTTCTGAACCAGGCCAACCTCCCAAACCAGACTTTCTGTCCTCCTCCTCTACCGGCCTCAAAACAGAACCAACGATGAAGAAAAAGGTGCAGCCTCACGCGCAGGTGGCCTACGATGACTTTTCCGTCAAAGAGGAGCAGCCTAATATGGAGGTGGTCTACGATGACTTTTCCGTCAAGGAGGAGCAGCCTAATATTGAAGTGGTCTACGATGACTTTTCCGTCAGAAAGGTGCAGCCTCCCATCGACACGGTCTATGATGATTTCTCGGCCAAACCTCGGCGGTGGGGGTCCCAGGCCAAGGCCCGGGTCCAGAAACCTTATGCCAGGACGGAGGAGTCTCGGGCACTGAGTACCGACGTGTGTGTTGCTAACCCCCGGGAGCCAGTCCGAGATGTCCTGACCAGCACCCACCCTAAACCAGTTTACAGGGACATATGGGTGGCAACCAGTCCAGAGGATGTGGCGGAGAAGACAGCAGAAGAAGAAAGGGAAGATGACACAGAGAAGGAAGAGGAAGATGACACAGAGATGGAAGAGGAAGATGACACGGAGACAGAAGAGGAAGATGACACGGAAGAGGAAGATGAAACAGAGACAGAAGAGGAAGATGACGCGGAGGGGGAAGAGGAGGAGGAAGATGAAGTGAAGACACAGGAGACTCAAAAGGTGAGCGGGGCAATGGTGGAGATAAGGTATTTCACCTTTTTTATCTTTTATAACATGACTATGAAATGATATTGCATGAACAACTAACTCTGAAATGATGGCGTTGGAAATTAGATTAGATTCAACGTTATTGTCGTTGAACAGTACAAGTACAGTACAACGAAATGCAGTTTGCATCCAACCCGAAGTGCAAAAACCATGCGGAGTACAAGGATGTGCAGATGACATGGTTAAGTAAATGTGCAGGTATTCAGTTCAACAATGTAGCAAATTGCAAATGAGCAGAGGGCAGCACCAGTGGAGAACATCTGTACAAGTGATAAATGGATAGTGCATATAGTACGCATTGTGCAAATGTTATAAATAAGTTAGCAGTGTGAGTGCAAGGTTACCGAATGGTTTCAAAGTTCAGCATGTTAACAGCAGTTGGGAAGAAACTGTTCCTAAGCCTGCTGGTGTGGGTGACTAGATATCTGTACCGCTTGTCTGATGGCAGGAGGGCAAACAGTTAATGGCTCAGGTGTGAGGGGTCCCTGATAATGCCACGCGCTCTTCATAAACAGCGCTTGTGCTGGATGTCTTTAATAGCGGGGAGCTGGACAACAATGATGTGCTGGGAGGTTTTCACCACCAGCTGCAGGGCTTCTGTTGTACCAAACCGAATAGAATAGAATAGAAACCGAATAGAAATGTACTTTTTTGTGCCATAACACTAACGGCTATGTTCGGCACAGGCCAAACACTGCACACGATCCTGAGAACACACAGGCTCTACCATGGAACGTGGCAGCGTCATGCTCTAGGAATGCTTCTCTATGTCACTTCCTGTACCTGGCCTGTGTAGTTAGAGAGAAAGATGCATCGGAAAAACCGGCTAATCGTTGTAGGTTGATCCTTACATAGTGGGAAGGTGTGTGTGTGTGCGTGCGTGTGTGCGTGCGTGCGTAAACTGCTGGAAATTGTTGAATCAAGGTGTGTCATTGACTAATGATACTGTCTGGCATGCCATGAAACCAGTAGATATTCATCAGCTGCCAAATATTGCTTGCCCTTCCTACTACAAAGATAACATGTGTATAGTACACAACAAGTGTATAGTTTTACACAGACTCTGTTTCTCTGGGATTTACCAACACACACACACACACAAACAAACACTTTTGTTTTGTATTCTTGTGGACCAGAACAAATATTCCCAATTTTTCCTTTCTCCTAAACCTTGTCCCTGATGAGGCACTAACACCCTGTTGTGTCTTTAACCTTATCCTGACGAGGCAATCCAACCCTTTGGGGTCTGTATTACTATATCTGTATGTACACTGGCCTCCTGGTGTTGGTGCTAGTTTTCACATCTACTGATTTTGTTCTGAATGAATTCTCTTAAGTTGTATGACTCTCTGCTGCCACCATGCAGTAAAAAGGCAGTATTACAAGTAACATTTAGATTTTGTATCTCATCTATCTGGGGGAGAAACAAACTGATTTCATCAATATCAAATAGCCACCATCACCTATCGATACAACTACACGGTATTATGTTAGGGTGCTCTACCTTACATATTACATATTGTTTATTTTAGTCATTTTTAGTTTTCATTTCTTTAAGTGTGTTTTATGTGTTGCAGTATTTGGGCCAGAGTTTTGTAAGAGACGTGGCCATAACACTCTTTCTGATTTATTATACTGTACACATGTCAATTCTCAGAGATGACAATATCACCTAGTAGGTCGTAGGTCTCTCTGTTAGAGTTCTGGCCTGGGGAGTAATCGGGTCCAGTAGTGTAGGTCTCTCTTTGTAAGGGATCTGGCCTGAGGAGTTATGGGCTCCAGTAGTGTAGGTCTCTCTCTGTAAGGGATCTGGCCTGGGGAGTTATGGGCTCCAGTAGTGTAGGTCTCTCTTTGTAAGGGATCTGGCCTGGGGAGTTATGGGCTCCAGTAGTGTAGGTCTCTCTTTGTAAGGGATCTGGCCTGAGGAGTTATGGGCTCCAGTAGTGTAGGTCTCTCTCTGTAAGGGATCTGGCCTGGGGAGTTATGGGCTCCAGTAGTGTAGGTCTCTCTGTAAGGGATCCGGCCTGGGGAATAACAGGGTCCAGTAGTGTAGGTCTCTCTCTGTTAGAGTTCTGGCCTGGGGAGTTATGGGCTCCAGTAGTGTAGGTCTCTCTCTGTAAGGGGTTGGGTTTTGAGTGCCTTTTCAGAACCTGCATGAATAAATACAAAAGTGTATCATGAGGATATTCCCAAGGGCAAAACTGCTAAGATGTCTACAATGTACCCACATCCTCTTTGTGTGCATCTGTGTGCATGACCGTGTCAACGAGCGAGAGAGCCTGACAACACAAGAGCCATTTCAGACCCGAGAGGAGAAATGCTCTTATTTTGCATAATGATTTACATAATGTTTACATTTACATCGAGCCAAGTCGATGGACCGCCGTGGGGTTGAAACGAGGGACGTGTACGCGGAAACCAGACCCTTATCACTGTCCTTTCTCTGGCCCTGTCCTCGCCTCAATAACCCTAAACTCTTATCACATGCGGAGGCATGTTGTTTGTCAGGAAACTCATCCAGCTCTCTGCCAATACCACACAGTCCAGTCAGGGGTTAGACAGTAGGCATACTTTATATATTTATACTTCTCAGTAGTATCAGTTTTAGCCACGTTCTTCGTTCAAGGTGATAAGTGATTCCCTTTTTCCAAAGTCCGCGTATTTAAATATGTGTTTCCTCATGATATATGTTGTGAATTGTCCCAGAATACATCTGTAAGAAATAGATCACAGCTAGATGTTTATTTATATGCAATTTGAGAGTTATAGAAAGGGCATAACAAACTAAATGTGGGACATAAAGAATAACGAGTGACTGAGAGTAGAGACAATATGCAAACACAGTAAAATGTGCATTTTCGTGCATAGAGCTAAAAACAATTGAGTACAACTAAACACTGTTAAATCCAAAAAAAAGGAAAAGAGCTAAGGGCTGTGGTATGTGTTCATATTTGTCATATTTCATACGTTTGAGATATATTTCTGTTTGGATCATTTCCTACTTACCCAGTTAGAAATTGAGCACTACTCTTGTATCTGTCAATGGTGGGGCCTTTGTTCTCCTGGGTGTCACAACGAGTACCAATACTAAACACCACCGAAGAAAGATTGAGGAATAATCAGTTTTTCGATGATTATCATTGACTAAATTAATTCAAGAAATAAATAATGATAATATGTATATGTTTAGAAGAGTACACATTACCAACCCATCCGGTAAGAGAGTTGTTTGGATCTTGATTTTCCTGCTTTTGAGAAGATCTGGCTATGACCTTGATATGATATGAGTAGCTATGGCTACTACCTTGAACTTCTTTGGATGGCATTCAGTGGAATCCAGAATGGCATCCAGACCTGAATATTTGCAAGCAGGAAATAAGCAACATCCTGAGGAATCCTTTCAGGGGACTGCCCGGGGCTGAACAACAAATCTTTCACGTTATGGCTTGAAGTAATACCAGGGTTTCATTATTGGCTCACTTCTGTCACGGTATTTGCTGGCCCACTTCTAAGACAGGCGAAGTTGCTTGGCTAGATAGAAAAGTGTCTGTTTCTACACACATTTTACATGTACAAATGTGTGTACTTTAACAGCTTATTGATGCTGAACATTGGATTATTATTCTGCCTCCTAGGAAGACTGTGTAATTAACGTGAACGAAAAGTCCATTCACAGGTCGAAACTAGGAACGTTTACTAGTATTCTTTGTCCGGGTTTCCTCGGCCTGTGGTTGTGTGCTTTGGCCCCAGAATGAGAAAACAAGGAAGCAACAGAAAACAGAAGACATGAAAACAGATTGTGTAAATCACTGTTACAAAGAAAAATGAAATAGAATGAAAGAAAAAATAAATAGAATGTGTCAACCAGTTCTCGTTAAGTTAACAAAATATAAAACATAAAAGCACACGTGTGAAGTGTGATTAATGAAACTAGATCAGTGACTCCCAACCAGGAGTACTAGGACCCGTTGAGCAAATACGACATATTGCTTTATACTACTATATATATATTACTGACATATATATATATATATATATATACGCTGACTGTGTTATTGATATATGCACAAGCGTCATGTTTGTCAAAAGGGACCCCACTTAATTTTCCCTCATGAATAAACTGCACCTGTATGGTCGATACCTCTATATGTGTATATGCAATATATTACACACACATATATATATATCGACCATACAGGCGCAGTTTATTCATGAGGGAATAAACTATATATATATGTGTGTGTGTAATATATTTGACCGCAGCCACAGCACACATTGAACTGCCAGGCGCCGTAATGCAGTAGTTAAGTTCGCCTGACTGCTCGGATGGAAATAAAATGGCTTGAGGTAGAGAGATGCTATGGTAATTTCCCAGTAGCCGATCTGCCGTCGTATACGTTCCGCGAGCATGTCTTTGACCGACCGGGTTAAAGGAAATCGCACGGGTGTTTCTCTAACTAAATGCGGGCGCTCCGGTATTTAAGTGTGATATCGCGACACTTCATACGGGCTCAAGTCAAACGCATCACGAACATGTCAAAACGGCCTACAGCTGTGCATTATTCACGACCCACCGAACATACTTTAAATCCTTCACAGAGCACGCATGTCAGAAATGTAATGGGACCAGAGGGTTCTTGTTCACACAGAATGTAATACAGGTGAATAGGACAGGGCCTTATTGTGCAAACCTGTATACATCTAAATGTGCAACATGAGCGTTAGAAACGTTAATAAAAAAACTGTAAAATATTATTACATGGTTGCAACAAGGCATTTGTATGCTCACTTGTGCACTCTGTACCTCCCGACGACTGACCTTTGACCCTAGGGAGAACCCCGATTGTAGATTCAACACATTCATGCACTACTATAGTGTAGCAGAATACCTGGTACTTATGATTGTCTATAGTCTTCTGTTCTGACTTCTGCAGCTCTCTGACAACATGTATGTGATGGTCTTATGTCTGCTTCAGTGTAGGATCTGAGGGTTCTGCTTTCGAAACTGAAAAAATCCCGATCCGTACCGAAAATGTCATGGTCGACTGGTCTGGACTCGCATTGTGACGCAGGGGAACAAATACTTTGAATCAACCACTTCTCTGAAATGGTACCGTTGGATTTAACCCCATGCACTGTAATGCTTAGATCACTTCGTCAATTCACTTTCATATCAGAGTGGGAGTTACCATTTGGTCCAGTAGGTGGGGCTAAAATACCAAACCACATTCCCGCAGTTCAACGTCTCCAAATGTCCTTTCAGCTCTGTGATACACACTGTAGCTCTGTCACCCATTTCATTAGTTGCATGCAGATTCTAAACACTTGTAATGAGCATCTCGAACAGAGGACAGAACTTTAAACTGTTATGTAGGATGTAAACTCGGAATATCGAATTGAATCAGATCTTTCAGGGATGTCTGTGAGGTAACTTTCCCCAGCTACAGCATGTGTGAGAAAGGCAATTACTGGAGTCTTGGAGAATCTGAGGGCTTGGTGCCAAGTAAGAAATACTGAACAAACAACTGGTTGATGGACTGACAGATCGATGGATAGTCTGTAGTTCTGGAAACGTTAATGGAGTATCAAGATATTAAACTTCAGAAAGACTTCAGTTCACACTGAACGCTTCAAAACTGTTCAACAGCCTCCCTTCTCTCGTGATGGCAATTTATTAACATCATGTGGTTTTGCAAGCTAGCTCTTGCTCTCTGTCCCCTCAGTCCTTCAGCACTCCTCCCCTCTACACTCCTCTCTCGCTCACACACACACACACACACACACACACACTCACTCACTCACTCACATGGACGCGTGCACACGGTAAAACCAATAAGACTAGAGGGGGAGGGCACTCCTCGACTGACAGGAAAGTTTTCCCTTTTCTCTTTTCCTCTCGGCGTTTCTCTGTCGTACTCGCAAACGAACCCTCGGTCTCTCCTCGCCGTCTCTCCCTGACACACTCTATCCGCCGGGCTTCATCTCAGTCAGGGTTTCTCTTTCGCTCTCGGCCTCTTTGTCTTTCCCTGTGCTCCTCTCCAAGCCTGAAAGCATTTTTTCGATCTGATGCACCTGCCCTCACCTACAGAGAGGAGGAGAGGGAGGTGACAGTGGAGGTGAACCTTGGCCCTGCCTCACCTTCCTGTGGCATTTTACAAACACAGAGCCCGGCTTTGTTTGTTGTTCTCTGAACAAGCCAGGAGGGCCCTTTCAGCTCCATGGAGATGAAAGCAGAGAGGGAACCTCGACTCACCTGGCTGGACATGGATTGATACCGCGATCGGACAGGATTCCCAGTCTGCTGTCCCATTTTCCGGAGAGACTGAGGACAAAGCATCTGAGAGTCTCCAGGAGTTTTACAGCGTGACGATAGAGGCGGACCGGTTTTGTCGGTGGGTGGGCGTGAATATGAGAACGTGTTGCAGCAAGAGAGAGATGGCGTGAACAGCGGGACTTTTCTACCTCACTTTGATGCTTTCTTCGTGTTTGTCTAGAAGTGCTGCAGTTGACTCCAAATCAAATCTATCTATCTATCGATCTTGACTTTTCACAAGTTCACGTGAGTGACGACGCTAACGAGACAGAGTCATTTCAGGAAATGGGAGTGAGGCGTTGTCGACAGAATGACATTGTGAGGGAAGATGGATCCTACACCCGCAGCACACTTCCATGAACACTTCCATGAACATTTCCATGAACACAAATTGACTGGTTCCCGGGGACTCTCCGATAAGAGGACATTCTCAAGCGCTGCCATTTCTGACGTTTGGTCTCTGAGACCGGGAAATATAACAACGCAAGAAGACAGGTTCATCGTAACCTCAAAGCCCTCCCGGAAAATACCTTTGGAGTTCACACTCCACTGGTTTCCGTGGTGACCCGGGTGCACCCAGTGACCCCTGGGCTGTATCTCGGTAACCGACGGCAATGCAGTACCTAGGTGATAAACTGTCCTCCGCCCAGATCCATGTCTCCAGCTTGGTGGTCAGCGTGCGTCGTTCCCTACAGGGAACATGGAACCTCGTCTTGGGACACGAGCAGGAGGAGGTGGTGAAAGAAGAGGAGAGGGAGAAGGAGGTGGAGGAGGTGGTGGAAGAAGAGGAGAGGGAGAAGGAGGAGGTGGTGAAAGAAGAGGAGAGGGAGAAGGAGGAGGTGGTGGAAGAAGAGGAGAGGGAGAGGGAGGTGGTGAAAGAAGAGGAGAGGGAGAAGGTGGTGAAAGAAGAGGAGAAGGCGAAGGTGGTGGATGATGGAGCACGTGGGGGCGGGAGGTTTGAGAGGGTTGTGTCTCCTCTGCGTAACTTTGCCACCCGGAGTCGTCAGTCTCTGAGGTCGTTCTCCGCCAGGAGTCGCCAGCGGATGACGCAGCGTAGACGGGCAGCGGGCACCTGCACTGTAAGAGAACCCTCATCCCAACGGGGGGGGTGTGTGTGTGTGTGTGTGTGTGTGCGTGTGTGCGTGTGTGCGTGTGTGCGTGTGTGTGTGTGCGTGTGTGCGTGCGTGCGTGCGTGCGGTACAGGCATGTTTGTATTGACTCAATTCTGCAGCACACGTCCCTCTGTAGTTTTTCACTGCAGAACGCATTTAGCAGAACCACAGTGTGTTTGGCTGCAGACATCATTTTGTGGTCACTGTCGTAAGACCTGATGGCCGAGCTCTAATACGCTTTACAATGTTCAACCCTCTAACCGCTAGTGACTGTGTGCCTGAATTTACTTTTTACTGTCTCGATTGCATTCTGTTGCGTGTATTTTTATCCAGACGGTAGCTTGCTTATTCAATGTCTAGTTACCAGAGCTGTAGTACTCGAGACCGGTCTCGAGACCACTTTTTTAAGGTCTCGGTCTCGGTCTCGGTTACATTTGGACTCGGTCTCGACTCGGTCTCGGACAGTAAGGACTCGTAAATTCTTCCGAGACCAGCCGAGACCAGCGTAGAAATTATCGCCCACAATTTTTTCTAGAAAAATATTTTAGTATGACATGTAGAGGCTGTATTTCCATTGGCTGTATTTCGTCCAGAGTCAGACTGTTTTTTTCTCATGTGGCTTATCCCGCCAATGGCTATCTACTTTTGAAGAAAAGCCCACCCCCAGCGTCGCTAGAGCGTGCACCCATTCACGTAAATACTTCAATCTTAAACATATGCTCGATCATGTCTGCACAATCAGCCAATATATTCGTTTTGCCTATATTCAGCACAGTGAGCACAAATAAATAATTTGTCCGAAAACACACAGCGGTTAGTAATTAAAATACATATATAATGTTGAAAAGCTACAGCCGACGTCCTTCCATGACTTTTCCTAAATACGTGCATTTTACCTTGTCCCGTTTTCAGAATTGCAAAATCACAAACCGAACAATATATAAAACTACTATTTACATGTTTTTGATACCTAAACTGCCTTCCTGTCGCCAAAATCCCACGCCGCTGGGCGTTGGTACCCTAATTGCGGTACCCAGACACCGATCACACTTCACTGAGCCTATATGGCAATGGTTGAATGGGCGATACACAGACAAATACTACGAGAACACATATAGACAATAGTCTGATTGGCTTGGTTGAACTACAAAAAAAGAGGTACGTTTATAAAGAAATATGTTTCACTAAATAAACAGAACGAATTCCGCCAAATACATACAGCCCCATTCATGTGTCATGCGCCTATTGCACTCAATAATTAATAACGAATGAACCACAGTTTATTCATATAGCCTACAAGAGACTTCAACAAAATATTGTTTTGTATCGAAATTAAACGAATATAAACAATAATTATTAATAGGCTAACTACAAATGGGCGATAAATTAAATTACTCATGCACACAGAAGGACGTGGCACATACATAAGTCCGGGGGGCATACGGCAGAAAGAGCATAAAACTGGACCGGTTATGGTCCGATCTATATGAAACTGGACGGGTTTTGGTCTGATCTATATGAACACTGTGCGCAGTTCAACCGGGTTAGTTTGCTGCTGTCTCATGTGCACTCGTAACAATAATGAACACTGTGCGCAGTGCAACCGGTTCGTTTGCGTGTCCTGCTCAAGCAGACAAACAACTGAAGCTGCGTGCCTGTGGACGGATAAATCATTATAAATAGATTTGTTTATCGGCCAATCATGCGCAAATCATTTGATTGCAAGTCGCTTGTGATCTAAAATGTGTTAGCATTTACTACATCAACATAGGACATACAGTTTGATGGATTTTCATTTATTCGATTTTTAGAAATTTTAATATCATAGCCTGTGCATTTTAAAATCATGGTTTTATTTTCGTATTTTATGTTTACATAAGACAATAAATAGGCCTAGATACTCTTTTAATAAAATTCATTTAATTCAGGATGACAACACAGTAGATGATCTGATGCTGTTGGTCAAGTGTTTTTTTTACATTGGTCATTGGACCAAAAACATGTCATATTATTTAGTGTTGATATGACTGGTCTCGGTCTCGGCCCCCTTTGGTATCGGTCTCGTCTCGGTCTCGGCCACCTTCGGTCTCGGTCTCGTCTCGGTCTCGGTCCCCTTCGGTCTTGGTCTCGTCTCGGTCTCGGCCCCCTTCGGTCTCGGTCTCGTCTCGGTCTCGCTTTAGGTGGTCTCGAGCACAGCTCTGCTAGTTACCTTCGTGGGTATTTTCAGTGTGTGTTGAAGTTTGCTGTTCACAAGCTGCGAATAACTATTAATGAGTTGACAGCAGAGTTCAACCCAGAGTCCGGCTCAGTCATGATTTGTAATCCGCCCGAAACCCAACCCAACAAATTCCTGCTGTTTTGTTTGAGCTAATTTAATTTGAGCTGCGTCATAACATTTGTACCCATGATGTGAAAGTTGCAATTCCTTTTTGGGCCGCCCATATGATAATATGTGCACCTATTGTGGAGGGCCTATCTAACCCTGATACTGTTTATATCAGACATGGTTGTGGAGGGCCTATCTAACCCTGATACTGTTTATATCAGACATGGTTGTGGAGGGCCTATCTAACCCTGATACTGTTTATATCAGACATGGTTGTGGAGGGCCTATCTAACCCTGATACTGTTTATATCAGACATGGTTGTGGAGGGCCTATCTAACACAACTACTGTTTATATCAGACTTGGTTGTAGAGGGCCTATCTAACCCTGCTACTGTTTATATCAGACATGGTTGTAGAGGGCCTATCTAACCCTGCTACTGTTTATATCCGACATGGTTGTGGAGGGCCTATCTAACACAACTACTGTTTATATCAGACAGGGTTGTGGAGGGCCTATATAACCCTGCTACTGTTTATATCAGACAGGGTTTTGGATGGCATATCTAACCCTGCTACTGTTTATATCAGGGCAGGGAATGTTTCTTCTGTTTCCATGAACACCGTTGTAACTTAACATAGAACAGGGTGGACAGGACCAGACAGTAAATGAGACAAGAGAAAGAAAACCTGTCAGAGGCTGATTTAATCACACTGTTAAAGGACAGCCAGGCCAGTGTGACGCAGCATAATAACAAGCATTTAGCAAATATAGAGAAAAGAGAGCATACGTGAAGCCTGGTGCACCAAAACAAGCAGTACAAGTTAGTAAATCAGTTATTAAGAAAGTGTGTGTGTGCGTGCGTGCGTGTAGCTGTGTGTGTGTGTGTGTGTGTGTGTGGCTGTATAAGTGTGTGTGTGTGTGTGTGGCTGTATAAGTGTGTATGTGTATGTGTGTGTGTGTGTGTGTGTGTGTGCGTGCGTGTGTATGTGTAGCTGTGTCTGTGTGTGTGCGTGTGTGTGGCTGTATAAGTGTGTATGTGTGTGTGTGTGTGTGTGTGTGTGTGTGCGTGTGTGTGTGTCGCTGTGTCTGTGCGTGTGCGCGCGTGTGTGTGTGGCTGTATAAGTGTGTCTGTGTGTGTGTGTGTGTGTGTGTGTGTGTGTGTGTGTGTGTGTGTGTGTGTGTGTGTGTGTGTAGCTGTGTCTGTGCGTGTGCGCGCGTGTGTGTGTGGCTGTATAAGTGTGTATGTGTGTGTGCATGCTGGTGTTTATTGAGGACAGTGTACCCTCTTGTGACCAGCTCATTAAACGATGCACGCCTGGCTGGTTGTTCGACCTCTTTCTCTGTTGTAGTTTCTGCTCTTGTCTTCCAAGTACTCTTAGCAAAACTGTTCAATTGTGTCTCTTTTTCCCCTAAATGATTTGTGAAAAATGTCAACTGCTCCACAGAATATGGACAACGTATTGGATATAATCTGTCAGTTTGCTAAAAGTGTCTTGATCCGAGTTGTTGTCATAGAGATAAGCTCATACGTACATCCAATAGCATCATATGGGAACTGCATGACTCATATAAAGGCATGTTATGGCAGCTCCTTACATAACCACCATAGGGCATCTGGGTAAATATTAACTCAGTATCGGAACTACATTTGTGATGTATTTTAAACGCTAATCTTTAGATCATTTTCTCGCCGATTTCTATAAATCACTCTAACTCACATACTGTCTACCTTCCTCTTTTTCACTACCTATTTGCTGTTCTCTCTCTCTCTCTCTCTCACTTCCTCAGGAGCGACCAAAGTCCTGTGTGGAAGTAACAAAGGGACACGACACGGACACTCTGATTGGTGGAGAGCCTGCTGCTCCGATTGGTGGATTGCCAGACACTCAGATTGGGGGAGTGTCAGACGGGCAGTATGAGGGCTCTGAGACAGGACAGTCTGAAGTCAACAGGTGGGTGCTCTGCCAAAAACCAAAGTACAAATAGAATCTATGTTAGGGTGCATTTCAATTGTTCTAAGTAGTTTCCTTACCATGTCTCCATTTTTTTATCTGGTGTGGAGAGAAGTGGTATATTTTGCTTGATAGGTTTTTCACCTTTTAAGGAAAAAGTATTTTAAAGTATTTTAAACTTCTAAGGAGAAGTCAGTTTTTCTCCCCTGTCTGGCGAGCCGAGTTGACCTAAAAACTATTCACACTCAGCCACTAAGCAACGGGAGAGAATCTCAACTGGTTTGCTCAACTCCTCTCACCTTTTCTCCGTCCTCTCTTCGTCTTGCATAAAAAGAGGGACATTGGAAACAACTGTTTTTGCATGAATTCAAAATGCTTCTCTGCTCATGCATGATCTTGTAAACACAGATGTAGCTAGCTAGTTGGGCAAGACAATGCCTAGAGAATATAATAGGTTGTGTATCATTTTAAATATGTTTCACAACAGACACCAACACAATATTGTCTGTCTGATTATTGAGGTTTGTAACAGATCCGATGTTTTTGACCACAATAGAAGTGACAGGCTCTTACATCACTGGATCACTTCCAGGTTACATCGAGGAGCACTTTGCATGGGGAATCTCCTAGAGTGGGACAGGTGAACTGGTAGTACTTCTACTGACCCCTACTGGGTGTTTAATCACATTGCATTGCAATTGTGTGGTTTTTTTTTAAATACAGCTCAATGGTTTGGTATATTTGAAGAAGCAGTGCCAGAGAAATATCAATAAAGTGGACAAACTTTTTAGAATAATATTTTATAGGTTTGTACGCATTAAGGTATGTCAAATAATTTCTTTCTCGTAAGCTCACTGTGATATACATTTATTTTGGCCACATCCTTAGTCCGCAGACGATTGTGGACCAGGCTGTACTCGACCCAGATGTCCTCACTGAGGTTAATGAAAGCACTCCAGTAGAAGAAATACTGGAACCATTACCCTTTCCTGAGGTAAATGTCCTGACGATGCCTGTCTGGTGCTTTCCTCTATGTATGCAAGCATATATTGGCTATACAGTACTTTACCTGTGTGTGTGTGTGTGTGTCTGTGTCTGTGTGTGTGTGTGTCTGTGTGTGTGTGTGTGTGTGTGTTTGGGTGCGTACAGATCTCTGCCCCACTATTGGACAACAGTGCCTGGCGTATAAGGGCGGAGCTGAGAAAGAGCCTACGTACCCGCCCACCTCGAGCCACGCGTCCAACCAATAGCGCGGCATCGCTTGACAAAGACCCCGCCAGCGACTGGATGTTCTGCGACTCCACAGGTTAGCGGGCCGTCCAAAAATCAACCAATAGGATTGTAGTCTAGAAGGAATCGTGTACGAGAGTTCTAGGCACGACCGTTAAGTTCAACCAATAGGATTGTAGTCTAGAGGGAATCGTGTACGAGAGTTCTAGGCACGACAGTAAAGATCAACCAATAGGATTGTAGTCTAGAAGGAATCGTGTACGAGAGTTCTAGGCACGACCGTAAAGTTCAACCAATAGGATTATAGTTCAGAGGGAATCGTATACCAGAGTTCTAGGCACGACAGAATTATCTAGCCACTCTCGTCCATCGGATAGGCTTGATGAAGTTGCCAGTAAATACATTTTAACCGTTGTCATCCGTTCGGTTACATCAAACGTGGTCTGGAGGTCGAGATGAAGTGCCATTGTTACAGGCCCTCAGTCAGTGGTCATTCATTTAAGTCATCTGTTGTCACCTTTTTGCAGATGCAAAGGTGGAGCCGGAGCTTAGCGATTCTGATGAGGAGAAACCCAGGGAGAGGCAGGTCTTTTCACCACCCTCCCAGCCCCAGAGAATCCCCCTCTTCCCCGGGATAGACCCGTCTATGCTCAAGGTACCCGCTTCGGTTCGACAGACCCAAATTGTGTGAACAGATTGTCGAAGTGATGGAAAAAAATTGAAAAAGCAACCCAAAACGAGCGCCACGGGTGTCATCGTAACAATAACACACACACTGAAGACAAGGGACGAGCAGGGGGAATACGTGCACATTAATGTTGAGGGGATGAGAACCAGGTGCGCAGGTGACCGGACGACACAAATGGAATGAAGAGTGGGGTGGCTACAAGGCCGGGGATGACGATCTGTGAAGTCTGCCTGATGAAGCACGTTAGTCATATAGCCCAATTCATGCAAACAAGCTCATGCTTTACAAAGGAAATACAGACACATGCGTTTTATATTCATCCTCGACGAATTGCCGTTTCACAAAGCCGTTTACTGCACAGCCTGTTCTAACAGGGCCCCCAAAGTGTCCCGACAGGTTTTATTCAAAAAGTATTTCGAACCTTTCCCCCAAATGGAGTCATTTATGCCATGTCTCTGCAATTCGCTTGTCTACACATGTATTTTCCAAAGGTATTTATATCACGAGTGGTAAACATTAGGTTCCCATTCAGATTGGTTACAGGGGTGCACACGGTTAGTTCCGGGTGGTAAGTTCATTGTTTTACACCAGATTTGAGTTGGGCTAATCACCGGGGCTATTATGGTTGCTACTTATGGCGCAATTTTATTTCATCCCAGTGTTTTTCAACAACCCATCGAACGTGTCTCAAGCTCTGCGCCTGCCTCATTTCCCACACTACACCCATGGATTTGGGACAATTTAGAACATTTCGGGCAAAAGTATTTAGTTGGAAACTCTCTACTTCTAAACATCTGGGACTCAATAAACATCTTTAAAAAAACGTAGAGCCCCAAGCACCCATGTAAAGCCCCATGTTCCCATGTAAAGACCCATGTTTCCATGTAAAGCCCCATGTACCCATGTAAAGCCCCATGTTCCCATGTAAAGCCCCATGTACCCATGTAAAGCCCCATGTACCCATGTAAAGCCCCATGCACCCATGTAAAGCCCCATGTACCCATGTAAAGCCCCTGTACCCATGTAAAGCCCCCTGTACCCATGTAAAGCCCCCTGTACACATGTAAAGCCCCATGTACCCATGTAAAGCCCCATGTACCCATGTAAAGCCCCATGTACCCATGTAAAGCCCCATGTACCCATGTAAAGCCCCATGTTCCCATGTAAAGCCCCATGTACCCATGTAAAGCCCCATGTACCCATGTAAAGCCCCATGCACCCATGTAAAGCCCCATGTACCCATGTAAAGCCCCATGCACCCATGTAAAGCCACATGTACCCCATGTAAAGCCCCATGTACCCATGTAAAACCCCATGTACCCATGGAAAGCCCCAGGTTCCCATGTAAAACCCCATATTTCCATGTAAAGCTTTATGTACCCATGTAAAGCTTTATGTACCCATGTAAAGCCCCATGTACCCATGTAAAACCCCATGTTCCCATTTAAAGCCCCATGTACCCATGTAAAGCCCCATGTTCCCATGTAAAGCCCCATGTACCCATGTAAAGCCCCATGTACCCATGTAAAGCCCCATGTTCCCATGTAAAGCCCCATGTACCCATGTAAAGCCCCATGTACCCATGTAAAGCCCCATGTACCCATGTAAAGACCCATGTTTCCATGTAAAGCCCCATGTTCCCATGTAAAGACCCATGTACCCATTTAGCCTTGGCTTCTCTCATTACTGCCTCTATTGGATCTCTAACTACATCTCTGACAGGGTCCAGCGTGTTAAATCAGATGGCCTGCTGTAGGGACCCAGGGCTGTCTTCATGGGGGTGCCACAGGGTTAGATTCTGGGGCCAACTCTTTATTTCTTTCTACATTAACGATGTGGCCCTCGCTTTTGGGGACTCTCAGATCCATCTCTATGCAGACAACACCATTTTGATACCAATAGTGTTCTTTCAGTTCCCCAGGAGAGTTTTAATGCCATTCAGCATTACTTCCGAAAAAAAAAATATATATATATTATATATATATAAGCCACGTAACCCTTTCCACTTTACCCATAGTTCTTCATAAATCTCATGTTTGCAAACTATAAAGAGTGGTGTTGTTGATTGTCTACAGCAGTTGTGCTGGTGGATGTATTTGCTTCACGAATATATAGCAACGTTAATTTAGGATCGATGGTGTTGAATAAAATGTATTTTGCTTTATAATGCTGTTGCTGTTCTATAAATATGGCATAGCTCTAATGCATCACTGGCTCCCCTAGGCCCAACTGAAAAGGCGAGAAGGAGGTGGAAGTGAAGGAGTAGACAAGGACTGTGATACAGACAGAGGGATCGTTTCTCCTTCTGAGCTCTCCAGTTCTCCCGGACGTTCCTCCTTTCTCCCCGGTGCAATGCGAGTGTTACCCCCTGGAGGGAACCAGGACGGAGGGTAAGTTCTGTCACGACACCATGTTCTTATCGTACCATCACTGATTATGTGCAAGCCGTGTTATCGCACTAGCATTTAGCATTTAGCATAAACATCAGTTAAATGATGAAATTATGAACGAGATAAAAAGGGCAATATATTATTACATGAAGCAATAACGATAACTGGGATATTTAGCAGGCTAAACATAAAAAAATATGTATTTGTACATGTGATTTTGTACCGTGTGATGGCTTTCAACATAGTTGAGGGCCAAGAAGAAGCATGAAGCTAATAAATAGGCTGGACTACATTACAAATGGTGCTTTTGTTTGGTCTACTCTAAAATACGCTACGTTATAAAGTTAGGCCATTAGGATGCAGTGTTCAACCACAGTTTCCCTCATATTGATTTTATCGCTCTATATTTAGCCATCATTTTTTATTCTATTTATGTACGACTGCGTTTACATTATTTTGATATAGAGTAAGACTCCTGCCAATTCTTTATAAACGTACACCAGAACATAGGCAGATCATAATGTGTTGGTAACAAAATATTCAGCAATATCTAGATAAAATATAAATCGATTGACCTTTATTTTACACAACCCTCAGGAAGGGATCATCTCCATCATGGATGCAAGAACTCAAGAAGAAGCGCTTGAGTCTCCACAATAATGAAACCTAGCTGAGCAGATCAGGTATAGTAGCAGGGCCAAATGTACACGTGCCGTTAGAATTGAATCTAAGGTAATGGGTATATGCTGGTTAAACTAAGGGTTAAGGGTACAAGACAGGTAATGGGTATATGCTGGTTAAACTAAGGGTTAAGGGTACTAGACAGGTAATGGGTATATGCTGGTTAAACTAAGGGTTAAGGGTACTAGACAGGTAATGGGTATATGCTGGTTAAACTAAGGGTTAAGGGTACTAGACAGGTATATGCTGGTTAAACTAAGGGTTAAGGGTACTAGACAGGTAATGGGTATATGCTGGTTAAACTAAGGGTTAAGGGTACTAGACAGGTATATGCTGGTTAAACTAAGGGTTAAGGGTACTAGACAGGTAATGGGTATATGCTGGTTAAACTAAGGGTTAAGGGTACTAGACAGGTAATGGGTATATGCTGGTTAAACTAAGGGTTAAGGGTACTAGACAGGTATATGCTGGTTAAACTAAGGGTTAAGGGTACTAGACAGGTAATGGGTATATGCTGGTTAAACTAAGGGTTAAGGGTACTAGACAGGTAATGGGTATATGCTGGTTAAACTAAGGGTACTACACAGGTAACATTTGCATAAGGGTTTAGGGTACTACACAGGGAATGTATCCACCCTGTGGAAGATAAGTGAATCATAATACTGTTGACCCCCCCTCCCCCCCTCCACATCGCACACACTGTGTACCTGAATATACCAGGTATAATCCCAAATGCTGATTGGGTATTGAGTATTCAGCATACATGGAGATTCAGAGAGAAGTGGTGTATTGATCTGGTATGAATTATCAGGTTGTTATGGCAATGATGTGACAGTAGGCTCTGTCAGGACGTGGGTCAGGACACCAAACAAACGGGTATGTTCCTGGGACAGAAAAGGGTGATCAGTTTATTGTAACCAACAGTAGGAAACTATATAATATCAACTGTGCAATCATAGTAAATAGTGCTGAATCATGAATCAAAAAGGTCAATCGTAAAAGCATTTTTAAATGGCGAGGGGAGAAATGTAGCGAGTACTGCCTATTTATTATATTGTAATTCACCTGTTCACCTTGTTCTGTTTACCTCTCCAGGAAACCATGTGAGCTGGAGATCACCCACCTTCTGCTTCCACACGTCCCAACGACAAATACAGCAACTCCCTCCAATCGAGTGCCTTTTAGAAACATTCTCGGATTAACAGTCCAAGACAAATGGAGACGCATTGAACACTTTCCATTTCTGCAATCTTTTTTCACTTTTCTATTTAGAATATAGAAAACAGCATGCTCAATCGAAACACATTATGAGGCTCTTATTCCAGGCTCCTGTATTTTGTTGGACTGAATCTCTCCATTTATTTATACATGTAAGCCAGGTCTTTTGTGAGTTCGACGCTATTATCAGGTACATTTGGCCACGGGACTTTTGTATATTTTTATGCTTGTACAGGGTGACTGTCAGCCACAGACAGGACTGTGTTTCTTACAAGTGTTGTTGCAGATCATTTTGTCCAAACCTGCCAGATCAATGAAGGCTTGGTTTTAATTCGTTTAGGATAACCAATACTGTCTCACAGGTGTCAATATTTTTATATTTTTCTGAACAAAAATCTATGTTTTTCCTGATTAAGAAGTATTTTATATCATTAAATCATTTTTATAAGGTACGTTAACAATCAGAGTATTTAATAGAAAAAAAATCTACTATGCCATGTTCATTAGTCAATGGAATCCCCCACCCCCCCCCTCGTAAAAAACCTACTCAGATATGCATATACTTGTCAACTATATCCATCACCCTTACTTAGTAATTATAAAAGGCGTATATATGCACATGTTGCCATGGTGACCGAGACAACATAGGAGTAAATAAAGAAAATCTACACAAAAATGATGTGCAGGTGAGGTTAGCATAGAAGGTAATGGCATATAAGGAGAGAGAATATTCTACACGTACATTTACAGTTCAGGCACACATTTACAGATAAACGACTCCAATATCTGCCTGTAAATGCAGGAAACTTGTTTTTGGTATATTATAATACAGCTGTATATTTTACAAAATGTTATTGCTATTGCAAAAAAAATTAAAATCATAAGAAATAAATCTAACTGTCAAAAATGTGTAACAATTATTGGCACCCGTAGAACCAAATCTTTGTGTCTTCCCATTGAGACATTTGTTTTTTCACGATCAGAATGATTTCGAAATCATTAGACACTTGATTTGTCATCTATGACTTCCTGTTTCACTGGGGTAGAAATATAAGGCGACACACAAACTCCCTTGTTCATCTATCAACATAGGAAAGATCAGAGAACACACAAACTAAATGAGACGAAGGGTTGTTTACTTTCAAAAAGTATGTATTGGCTGTAAAGAAACAAATGAAAATACCCAACCATTAAGAAATGAAATGAATGCTGTAAATTTAAACATCCGTGACTAGAGTCATGGGAACTTTGATTGGAATTGAGTTTTACTGTCAAATCAGCCAAATAAAAGCCTTTTGATCACAAACAACGAGATGGGTTTGGCGTTAAAAAGGAATCAATCAAATAGATTTTTATAAAGCCCTTTTTACAACAAAGTTGTCACAAAGTGCTTTTTCAAACACCCAGCCTGAATCCAACAGAGCACACATCAACAAGATGATACAAGTTGACACACGGCGGCTAGGAAAAACTCCCTGATGGGTCGAATTTAGGAAGAAACCTAGAGAGGAACGTGATGGTCGTGCCGAAAAACCAACCCCCACCATGAAGGTAGAAGCGGTAGAATATTTGAGTCTGTTTGTTCCAAAGGCTCAGGTTACCTTGTTGGGACATGTACATCTGTCTCCCTTTGCTATGTGTCACAAACTGGGTTGTCAGATCTTCCTGCATGCCAAGGTGTCAATAGACAATATATCCACTGTATTCCAAAGCGGCTTAAAAAAAGGCCCCCGCGACACGAGGAAGTAGATTTCCATGTTGTTTGCATAGACAGATGTGTGACTGGGATACTGCTAATATGCTGTAGAACTGAACTACCGGCTATAGGGTTGAGCATGTGACTGTGTCGTGGTGATGTAGATAAACAGCGCCACACACAGTTAGGAGAAAGGAGCGCTATCTAGAAAGATATAAGATTTAAAGTGGTATGTTATGATGACGACATTAAGATGCACGCACGTTTTGTTGTGAAACTGGTGTCCATGTGGCTAAAACAGGTCCCTGTTATCAATGTGTTGAATCCCTTTTTTGTGTATTACATTTACCGTGCATAAAAACAAGCCTTTTTTTTCTTATGTTTTTGACATTAACAATATGTTCACCACATCCAACAGTTTTTGGCTGTTGGCTTAAGTTTTCCAGGTCAAGTCGCTGGCGAATTGTACTCAGCTAAAGAGGTTGTTATGGCAAAATGTGTTGTCAGTACGTTTAGAAAAACCAGCTAAATAACCATTTTAAAAGCAAAATGTTAACAGATAGTGACTTCCACTAAGTGACCAGGCCGTTGAGAAAACTTCATTGTGACTTCGGCGAGTTATAGTGATGTTACCCATCGTTTAAAGGATGAACTACAGCAAACGACCGAGGGGATGTGAAGGTGACAACAGAGGAGTAAATAAAAAGTCACAATGGAAAGGAGAAAGACAGGAGAAATGTTGTGTCTCCGAACCGACAGACGGGCGGCTGGGAGTGGCCAATAACGCTGAGTGGGGTTGATCTCTCTTTCTCTTGTCTCCCCTCATCTGTGTGTGCCAACCATCAGGCCACTGGCAGGGTGGCAGCGCGGGCATGGTCGGCCCGGGTGGCAGCGTGTGCCAATTCCCCCCAGCCGAGGGCACGCAGTCCTATTGAGAGGCAGTGTGATGGACACAATGAAAGCGACAGACTTGCTGTATCAACAGCAGTGTTTTTCTGCTGCTCTGTGCCATTTATAAACCATAAATACCCCCCCCGGGCCGTAGTGCCTGCTCGCCAGGCCTCCACCATCCACCGCCCTCACGAACTGAGAGAGAGAGACGGAGAGAGAGAAAGAAGAACGGGGAAATAACAGAGAGTGTGGCTCGTACGCGGTGCGGTGAAGCACAAGGCATCCAGGTAAAAACTCATCTTTGTCCGTGTTCGTGTGGCGCCGACGACTCTTGTTGCTTTCGTCGTCCGGATTCGTGGAACTCTCCGTAACACTCTGTCAAACGCTATGTGACAGCAGAAGGTATAATACGAACGCGCCGTTGAGTTCGTCCAATCGATGGATGGACAAACGCACCGCTGGACGGTACCAGTGGCTTCGTAATCCTTTGTATTCCTGAATTGCGTTGTGCTTTTTTGGCGTGTGACTCATTGCGGAACATGTTTGCAGAGGGAAAATGTCGGAACAGCAGGGGGCACCGGAACAGCTAGCAGCTGGGAAGAGCCAAGGGGCACCAGGGAAAGGAGCCACCTTCAAGGTGGGTGTGGTCTCAATACCTACAAGGTGGGTGTGGTCTCAATATCTACAAGGTGGGTGTGGTCTCAATACCTACAAGGTGGGTGTGGTCTCAATACCTTCAAGGTGGGTGTGGACTCAATACCTACAAGGTGGGTGTGGTCTCAATACCTACAAGGTGGGTGTGGTCTCAATACCTACAAGGTGGGTGTGGTCTCAATACCTACAAGGTGGGTGTGGTCTCAATACCTTCCAGGTGGGTGTGGACTCAATACCTGCAAGGTGGGTGTGGTCTCAATACCTACAAGGTGGGTGTGGTCTCAATACCTTCAAGGTGGGTGTGGTCTCAATACCTACAAGGTGGGTGTGGTCTCAATACCTACAAGGTGGGTGTGGTCTCAATACCTACAAGGTGGGTGTGGTCTCAATACCTACAAGGTGGGTGTGGACTCAATACCTCGAGGTGGGTGTGGTCTCAATACCTACAAGGTGGGTGTGGTCTCAATACCTACAAGGTGGGTGTGGTCTCAATACCTACAAGGTGGGTGTGGACTCAATACCTACAAGGTGGGTGTGGTCTCAATACCTTCAAGGTGGGTGTGGACTCAATACCTACAAGGTGGGTGTGGTCTCAATACCTACAAGGTGGGTGTGGTCTCAATACCTTCAAGGTGGGTGTGGTCTCAATACCTACAAGGTGGGCGTGGTCTCAACATGCCCCCTAAACTCTGACCATGGGTCGGTCGGTTTCATGTTTTCCCCACAAAAGTTCAGCCTGTTCTTGATTGGCATGTGAGAGGAACCGTATCACCTTGGAGCTACAAGGAACTCGTTTGTAGTTGAATAGGGTTAGATCCAGGTTCTGGGGTGGATCCTGTATGCCTGGGCAGTGTGTGCAATTGCTAAAGCTCTAGTTAGCTCATGTTTTACCTTTCACAAGAAACAAACCTGAAACGAACCTGTACCTCTTTTTGCTTGGCAGGTGGCGATGTTTGAGTTTGAGAATTTCCGCGGGAAGAAGGTAGAGCTGTCTGCGGAGTGTAAGGATGTGATCGAGAAGGGATGTGAGAAGGTGGGATCCGTCATTGTGGAATCAGGACCGTGAGTGTCAATCATTTAAATTATCCTACATACATGGACACCAGGGATCGGCTGACACTTCATAGGGATTTCCATTTAAATTATCCTACATACATGGACACCAGGGATCGGCTGACACTTCATAGGGATTTCCATTTAAATTATCCTACATACATGGACACCAGGGATCGGCTGACACTTCATAGGGATTTCCATTTAAATTATCCTACATACATGGACACCAGGGATCGGCTGACACTTCATGGGGATTTCCATTTAAATTATCCTACATACATGGACACCAGGGATCGGCTGACACTTCATAGGGATTTCCATTTAAATTATCCTACATACATGGACACCAGGGATCGGCTGACACTTCATAGGGATTTCCATTTAAATTATCCTACATACATGGACACCAGGGATCGGCTGACACTTCATAGGGATTTCCATTTAAATTATCCTACATACATGACACCAGGGATCGGCCGACACTTCATGGGGATTTCCGTGAAGGTCTATTTCTCACGAGTAAAACATTGTCTGATTGTTTTTCTGTAACAATCTGTTTTGTCGGTTATCATTCTTTTCTAACTGCACACATTCATTTTCCCCTAGGGATTTTATCCTGTGACAAACTTTGTGACATTTAAACAGTTATCGTAATACTCAGCTATAGCTTTCACTAGTGCTATATTATTGAAAAACTCGTCAATTTTACAGACTATTTTCAAAATGCCCAGGTCAAAAGAACTTGCTAATGTATAGAGTTACCAGTGCAAATGGCCTTTGAAATAAATATTCATTTTAAACTACCTGGCCTACCTGTTTAATTAAAGGTTAAATACAAAATTAAAAACTAGGTTTGACAAGTGATCATTTGTGCGACAGGCATTTGAATGCCTGATTATCTTTATAATTCCATGTTAGTCTGCTGTTATATAAATGCACCACACAGCCAGAAAGGTCCACATTACATACATTCTCTACAAAACCACTCCACTTCAGATATTCATTTGTGCTCATATCTGGTCCGTGTGCATTGAATGTGTCCTCAGCTGGGTGGCGTTTGAGCGTCAGGCTTTTAGCGGAGAGCAGTTTGTTTTAGAGAAGGGCGAGTATCCCCGCTGGAGCACCTGGACCAACAACCAGACTAACAACTGCCTCCAGTCCTTCAGACCTCTAAGAGTGGTCAGTGATGCCCCATTTTCAACGAGTATTTCAGGGATTGTATTTTACAAAATGGTGCTCAAGATTACAATAAATCCAGGATATACATATTATAGGCAAAGCAGTGGGTATTGTCACGTTTTAAAAGCTTTTGGGCTCCTACAAATGTGTGTTAATGTGTGTTACCCCAACATGTAGAAAGGCTGATTAAAAATATATTATTTCTATGTTACTACTCATTTTCATTCTGTAGTAAGTCACAAATGTTCTTGAGTCATCTATTTCAGTAATATTGAGGTTATAATATTTATTGTATGTAGACATCTTTTTTCCAGCTTGTCTCGTGAGAACATTTTTCAAATCAGATGAGCCCTGGTGGGAGAAACACTGTATTAAAGTATATCATGATGTTAAATAACTTACTGGTCTTAGCAACTCACAGTAAATGAGGTATTCAGCAATAAGAGATGCCTGTCAATCCAATGGGGAAATTGACCAATAGTTACTGACGTAGTTGAAGGTTATTCGTTCAATAGTATTTCTAGCAACTCTCCCAGTTTAGGGTTAAATACTACAGTATTTACTATTGGCAGATGTTGATTCTGAAGGGCTTTTATTTCATCTCCCGTTATCAGTCCCAAATGCAGAGCATATCAGGGGAAATCTAAACGTAACCATAACCCGTTGTGCCCCAGGACAGTGCAGATCACAAGCTCCACCTCTTTGAAAACCCAGGCTATGCGGGAAGAAAGATGGAGATTGTGGATGACGACATCCCTAGCATGTGGGTCCATGGGTTCCAAGACCGGGTGGCCAGCGCCAAGTCTCTGAACGGAACGTAAGCCTTTTGACACCTTCACCTCATCCTTCACCTCATCCTTCACCTCATCCTTCACCTCATCCTTCACCTCACCCTTCACCTCACGCTTTACATTCATCCTTCACATCATCCTTCACCTCATCCTTCACCTCATCCTTCACCTCATCCATCACATCATCCTTCACCTCATCCTTCACCTCATCCTTCACCTCATCCTTCACCTCATCCTTCACCTCACCCTTCACCTCATGCTTTACATTCATCCTTCACCTCATCCTTCACATCATCCTTCACCTCATCCTTCACATCATCCTTCACCTCACCCTTCACCTCATCCTACACCTCATCCTTCACCTCATCCTTCACCTCATCCTTCACCTCATCCTTCACCTCATCCTTCCCCTCATGCTTTACATTCATCCTTCACATCATCCTTCACCTCATCCTTCACCTCACCCTTCACCCCATCCTTCACCTCATCCTTCACCTCACCCTTCACCTCATCCTTCACCTCATCCTTCACCTCATCCTTCACCTCATGCTTTACATTCATCCTTAACCTCATCCTTTACCTTATCCTTTACATTCACCCTATCCTTCACCTCATCCATACCAATACACAAATGAGAGGCACAAGGCGGATCTTTCCGGACCTATAACAATGTGTTCACGTCATGCTACTCTTCCTCCCTAGATGGGTGGGCTACATGTTCCCTGGCTATAGGGGGCGCCAGTACGTCTTCGAGCACGGTGACTACAAGCACTGGAACGACTGGGGTGCCACGGCGCCTCAGATCCAGTCCGTCCGACGTGTTCGCGACATGCAGTGGCACAAGAGGGGCTGCTTCGTTGCCCCCGCCCCGACTCCGCCCCCGAACCCCACCCCTCCGGCCCCTGCGCCCCCGGCCGGCACCAGCTGAAGGCCGACGGTTGTGATGCCAGGGCCCTCGAGAAGACAAACTCGGGCCCCCTATCCATCCAGACCTCCCAGAAGCCTCACCTCCTCATCAAAGATGGCCGCCAAGAAACAACCAACTTGGAAGTGATGTTTGCCTTCACTGACTTACGCTGTGTCTGAAGTGGAATAAAGGCTAATAATAAAGGCTTTAGCCCTCATTTGGTTTGACTCAACTGCCTGCACTTCTGTTGTTTTTGGAAGAAATGCCCTCTTACAAAGCATCTCTATTGTTGTTGATCCAATCTTATCCAAATTATAAAATCAATGTCCACAAGATGGTGGTATCAAACAAGAAAATCTGCACAGGACGTTTAAATGAGTGTTTTAGTAGATCGTAAGTGTTCCTATTATTTATATTATATATAGTGCACACAAACCAAGACATTCATTAGGTGTGTGTGGGTGTGTGTCACTGTGTGTGTGTCACTGTGTGTGTGCGTGTGTGCGTGCGTGTGTGTGTGCGTGCGTGTGTGCGTGCGTGTGTGTGTCACTGTGAGTCTGTGTGTCTGTGTGTGTGTGTGTGTGTGTGTGTGTGTGTGTGTGTGTGTGTGTGTGTGTGTGTGTGTGTGTGTGTGTGTGTGTGTGTGTGTGTGTGTGTGTGTGTGTGTGTGTGTGTGTGTGTGTGTGTGTGTGTGTGTGTGTGTGTGTGTGCGTGCGTGCGTGTGTGTGTCACTGTGTGTGTGTGCGTCTGTGTGTGTGTGTGTCTGTGTGTGTCTGTGTGTGTCTGTGTCTGTGTCTGTGTCTGTGTCTGTGTCTGTGTGTCTGTGTCTGTGTCTGTGTCTGTGTGTCTGTGTCTGTGTCTGTGTCTGTGTCTGTGTCTGTGTCTGTGTCTGTGTCTGTGTCTGTGTGTGTGTGTGTGTGTGTGTGTGTGTGTGTGTGTGTGTGTGTGTGTGTGTGTGTGTGTGTGTGTGTGTCGAAAACGTTACAGTGGAACATAACATGTTCGAGTTGTCTTATATCCTAGACCACTAGAGCTCCTCACCTACCTGGTTAATAATCCTACCTTGGTGGAACAATAAGGTATTCAGGAGGGGCGGGGTTGGGGCGGGGTTTCCTGTGTCCTTCCTTGGGTTTCTTCTCTGGTCGTTTTAAATTCAGTTTTCCTTCCTTTATTTTGGAATGAGCCACTTCTGAGTAGGCGGGGTCTGGAGATCACAACTTTATATAGGAAAACCCGAGAATAACCAACTAATCCCACGACTGAACTGGACCACTACATTAAGGTATATAATTACTTTATCTGTTTAAGGTGGTCGTCATTAAAAAGTGCAATAGAATCGGCATTGGATTAATGAATAAGATGTTATTTCTTCCGTGGTTATATGCAAATATTTAGATAATAAAAAGCCTCGGATTTTGTCTTCTGGACAACACGAATAAACGACACATGTTGTAGATTCGTTTCAACACGTTATATGCTTCACAAAGTAAAAGTGCAAAGCTTGCATGTATGAAATCACGAGTTCTCCCTAAGATGAGCGGTGTTTATTTAAATAAATAATAATAAAAAATATATATGTAGTACGAACCGGTAACCGGGAACAGTTTCGTCAGAAACATACTTCCTATTGGACATGTCGTTTTTTTACATTTAGGAAACGTTCTGCAAATAAACTGTTTGTGTTTGACGGAGTTATTTTAACACTGGTTTCAGATCAGTTTGCGTCATCATCTGCCCCTTTTTCACTCCTAGAGTTATACTGACATGATGACACAAACATATCTTAAACATATATCTATCTTAAACATGTCCTAGTATAATGCTCAGCATATACCACTGCTGAAACAATTTGATCCATATGATGTCTTATTTAAGCTTATAGGTGACCTTTGAGAATTTCGTGATCTTGACCTGATTGGGCCAAAATGTTGACGTATGTGTGGTTCAGATTTGTTCAATAACTGCCTTGATTTTGGCCTACATTTAGATGGGAATAATGTGTGTGTGTGTGTCTGTGTGTGTGCGTGTGTGTCTGTGTGTGTGTGTCTGTAAAATAATTCTAATTAGTTTCAATTTCTCCCACTGCAGAGTACAAAGAAAACAGTTAAATTCATACTAGAATATTTTTTACTGTCTGCAATAGTTGTAGTTTCATTCCCCTTTCTATTTTTCCAAACACTTTTTGACCTGAAGACCTGCAGATTCACACCATTCATTTGCTTACAAAGAGAGACATCACATGTTTTGCTGCTGAGGGAGACCTGTAATCTTTCCTGGATATGTTTCAGAGTTTTGCCTTTCAATTCACCTTCAACATATGTGATCAGGGTTGGCTGGGAAGATAAACATGGCCTGAAATTCCTTTAGCAGATTGGCAGGGCAGCCTAAAATACCTTCATACCTTATCAGTCAACTCTAGATATTGTTTTATGACCCTCCACTAATTACAGCTATTCCAAAATCAAACTACACACGACCTTCTCAGATATCCATCCATTATGTGACATATCACACTGTGCTTCATACATATGTGCTTCATTCTAACCTTTCCAGCTATTGGTTTTGAATCTGTGACATCCTGTTTGTCTCAGATTCCCAATTAATTTTGTTTGGGAGTTTTAGAGGCCCTCAGCAGAGAATCTGACCTGGTAATACTTAATCTTACTACTAAAACTGAAATTAAAAAAAAGAATGTGACCTAAACTTCTCTGGCATCCAATCACATGCGACTTTGAGAAAGCGTGGGCAAACGCAGATAAAGACAAAATTAATGCCCAGTCTGGGAGTGGCCCTGCACATCTGAAAATGTCCATCTGTTTTCATAGACAAACTGTTCAGATTAATGTAACAGTCGATTGGTGGACCGTTAGCCAATTAAATTAATTCAGTATGTGCATGAAACACGTAATTAGATTAATTTGTTTTCTGGTTTCTTTGTATCAGTTTGGACGCACCGAAACCCGGAGTCATGCCGACATCATAGCCACTACCGTTGGAACATTCTCAACTTGAATCAACAAGACAGGAACCGGCAGAACAGGTTTTCACAACCTTTGATTAGGATACCAAGACAAAACATAGTAACTGCCCTCAAAACAGGATCGAAGACAGAGTGCAGCAACTCCGCTACGCTGCGTTGAAACAGGTACACAATTCTGATCTTATCCCCCAAAAAATGCTCAAAAGACAAATTACTGGAGAAAGATGCCTGTGTAAACATAACTTTTATAGTAACTTTAATTATATTCTGTAGTTTTTGCTTGTATTTTGTAGTTGCATGATGGTTGACACTCTGTATAGGCTACATTGAGAGAAAAATAATAGAACCAGGACAGTTTGTCACATGATAAAAGAAAACAGACAATGCTATCAGCAGTTGAACAGATATGTGCTTAATGCTATCAGCAGTTAAAACTGTACAGAGCTTTACTGAAGTTGCTGTAACGTCAGAATGAAAGCTCTTTCATCACCCTTTCTTAACAGTCTTACACGGTAATGTGTTACAATTCCCTATATAACTATAACTAAAAAATCCAATGTATGCCTATGTATGCCTCGTCTAAGCGGACTTAGTCGGTTCCGTCATGTATTTCCGAGCCGAAATTTTTCCTATCCCACACACCGACGAGATCGGACCGTTTTTTGTAAAACCACTGCCCAAACCGGGTGGTATCTGAGGCACACTCAATCCGAAAATATGACGGGTAATCGGATCTTAGTTGTGTCCGATATACACACAAGTCAGAGGTCAGACGAGGTCAGAGGAAGATGGAAGCGGTCAGGCTAGTCAAGCTGATAGAAAGGCAACAGTATCTCAAATAACCACTCGTTACAACCAAGGTGTGCAGAAGAGCATCGCTGAACGCACAACACGTCGATCCTTGAAGCAGATCGGCTAAGGCAGCAGTGGACCACATTGGGTGCCGCACCTGTCAGCTGAGTTGAGCGGAAAACTGAGGCTAGAATTTGCACTGGTCCACCAAAACTGGAGAACAGAAGATTGGGAAAATGTTGCCTGGTCTGACGAGTCTCGAATTCTGCTGCGACATTCAGATTGTAATTTCAGAATGTGACATGAAAGCATGGACCCATCCTGACTTGTCTCAACCGTTCAGACTGGTGGTGGTGGAGGAGGTGTACTGGTGTGGGGGATATCTCCGTGGCCTCAGTACCATTTGAACATTGTTTAAACACAACAACCATGTTGCCAACCATACCCACTTCATGACCACTGCGTACCCATCATCTAATGGCTACCTCCAGCAGGATTACGCGCCATGTCACAAAGCTCACAATTTTAAACTGGTTTCTTGAATATGACATTTTATTTTACTGTACTCAAATGAACTCCGCAGTCACCAGATCTCAATCCAATTTGGATGTCGTTGGAACGGGAGTTGGCAGCTTGGATGTGCAGCTGACAAATCTGCAGCACCTGTGTGATGCTATAATGTCAATGTGGACCAGAATCTGCGAGGAATGTTCCCCGCCACAAATAATTAATCTGCAGCACCTGTGTGATGCTATAATGTCAATGTGGACCAGAATCTGCGAGGAATGTTCCCCGCCACAAATAATTAAGGCACCCCTGAAGGAAAAGGGGAGTCCAAGGGGGTTCCAACCTGGTACTAGCAAGGTGTACCTAATGAAGTGGCCATTGAGTGTATGTCAGACCAGAATGTACCCCGAAAAACAGGGCTTGCTCTCTGTTCGCATTCAAGCCCCCACGCTGTTTAAACCAGTCTGGCAGTGAACCTTTTCGCATGCTTTTGTTATAGTTCAGCCAGATACCTGGTTTATGTTGTAGGCTTACAGTTTGGTTATTCAGAGAGCAGTCCCCAATTGTTAACGTGGGGACACAGGGTCTATTGTATGAGCAAAATTTGAAAAAAATGTGTCGACCTGTGGAGGATCAACAGCTTATCTCCATGGAAAACACCCCACAGCCACACTTACAGCTCCAGCCACCACTACAGCCTCCATCACAACCATCACCCCAGCCACAACAACAGCCACACTTACAGCACCAGCCACCACTACAGCCTCCATCACATCCATGACCCCAGCCACAACAACAGCCACACTTACAGCACCAGCCACCACTACAGCCTCCATCACATCCATGACCCCAGCCACAACAACAGCCACACTTACAGCTCCAGCCACCACTACAGCTTCAGCCATTTATGAAAGGTGGTGATTTAATAGAACAGAAGTACTGTATTTATTCTAGTCTAAATATATTCTGGTTTCGATTTTTTTGACACAGCTCACAAGGATCTTGAGTCAGAGGGTTTGATCCATTAACAAGGTTTAGCAATTTTTGAAAGGGGAAGTTTTAGTCACACAACACAAAAACGACAACGAAACGCTCAAACGCCTATTTATCCTAACTGAGCAGTTGGTCGTAGTCGTTAAGGCGGGTAAGTTTTAATAGATTGTCTATGTTTTCATGTATTTAACAGCATAGTATGATGGTTACAGTATGTAATCCTAGATTATTCAACATGCATTTGCACAGTACGAAATAGGAATGTTAATTATAGTGAATTGTTTATACTTAATGCGTCAATGTCTGAATATGGCTACAGGTTAAACACTACTTGTGTTGTACCCCAGGCACAATGTCTGAATATGGCTACAGGTTAAACACTACTTGTGTTGTACCCCAGGCACAATGTCTGAATATGGCTACAGGTTAAACACTACCTGTGCTGTACCCCAGGCACAATGTCAGAATGTGGCTACAGGTTAAACACTACTTGTGTTGTACCCCAGGCCCACGTATGACATTGGGGAGCTATAGCTTATAATTAGCTAGATCTCTTCTTATCGTAGTTAATTTCCCAGAAGCGCTTGCAGGAAAACTCTGGTCTCTTGGCGGCGGGACACCCCACCCTCCTGAAGCATCATGTCCGTATACCTGAAGCACTTCACGGCCGTGGGGGACAACCACAAAGCAGCGGAGCGGCGCAATGCGATGCTACGTGAGGTTAATGCGGAGCTGACACCGGCCACGGAGGAGCCGCCCCGCGTCACACCCACCTTCAGAGACTCCCTGAAAAGACTCTTCGCCTCAGACCGATTCCAGGTATCTATTGAAGTCGATAAGCAAATACGCGGTCCGAAAATCAGCCGGCGAACGACAAATATTGGACCAGGCTGGCCAATGTTTGACAATAAATAATCGGGCCTCGGTCGGCGCGGGTGTTGGGTTTCCCCGGGAGACCGTATTGTTGGAGTATCTGTGCTGTCTGATTAGAGTCTTGCTTCTGGTTTAGATAGCTGTGGTCTGCTTGGTTATCCTGGATGCCATCTTTGTGCTAGGTGAGCTGCTGATAGACCTGTCAATCATCAAGCTGGAGCACGGACACATCGCACCTCAGGTGAGATGTCGGCGTCTGTTTCCTTGCTAATGCCCTTTGACCCTAGGAAACATGATGCCATTTAGGATGCGAACCACGTTTTAGAGTATAAAACACGTGACCCGTAACCTGTGTGCAACTTCGTTGACCTCCTGTCCGTTTCCCGCCACAGATCTTCCATTACATGAGTCTGGCTCTGCTCACCTTCTTCATGGTGGAGCTGGCTGCGAAGCTCTTTGCCTTTCGCCTCGAGTTCTTCCATCATAAGTTTGAGGTGTTTGACGGGGTGGTGGTGATTGTGTCCTTCATCCTGGACATTGTGTTCATCACCAGTGAAGATGCCTTTGACGGCATGGGTCTACTGATTCTCCTCAGGCTCTGGAGAGTGGCCAGGATCATAAACGGTGAGAGATCACACTCTGGTTACCAATAACAACTGTATATTTTGTTTTACTTAATTGTATCAAGTGAAAGACCCCAGAAACACAATGTTATTGTAATGTCTAGACGAGTCACTTAATCCAATAACATAACCTTTATGTTATGTCTAGACGAGTCACTTAATCCAATAACAGAACCTCTATGTTATGTCTAGATGAGTCACTTAATCCAATAACATAACCTTTATGTTATGTCTAGACGAGTCACTTAATCCAATAACAGAACCTCTATGTTATGTCTAGACGAGTCACTTAATCCAATAACAGAACCTCTATGTTATGTCTAGATGAGTCACTTAATCCAATAACAGAACCTTTATGTTATGTCTAGACGAGTCAATTCATCCAATAACAGAACCTTAATGTTTTGTCTAGACGAGTCACTTAATCCAATAACAGAACCTTTATGTTATGTCTAGACGAGTCAATTCATCCAATAACAGAACCTTAATGTTTTGTCTAGACGAGTCACTTAATCCAATAACATAACCTTTATGTTATGTCTAGACGAGTCACTTAATCCAATAACAGAACCTCTATGTTATGTCTAGACGAGTCACTTAATCCAATAACAGAACCTTTATGTTATGTCTAGACGAGTCACTTAATCCAATAACAGAACCTCTATGTTATGTCTAGACGAGTCACTTAATCCAATAACAGAACCTCTATGTTATGTCTAGACGAGTCACTTAATCCAATAACAGAACCTCTATGTTATGTCTAGATGAGTCACTTAATCCAATAACAGAACCTTTATGTTATGTCTAGACGAGTCACTTAATCCAATAACAGAACCTCTATGTTATGTCTAGACGAGTCACTTAATCCAATAACAGAACCTCTATGTTATGTCTAGATGAGTCACTTAATCCAATAACAGAACCTCTATGTTATGTCTAGACGAGTCACTTAATCCAATAACAGAACCTCTATGTTATGTCTAGACGAGTCACTTAATCCAATAACAGAACCTCTATGTTATGTCTAGATGAGTCACTTAATCCAATAACAGAACCTTTATGTTATGTCTAGACGAGTCACTTAATCCAATAACATAACCTTTATGTTATGTCTAGACGAGTCACTTAATCCAATAACAGAACCTCTATGTTATGTCTAGACGAGTCACTTAATCCAATAACAGAACCTCTATGTTATGTCTAGACGAGTCACTTAATCCAATAACAGAACCTCTATGTTATGTCTAGATGAGTCACTTAATCCAATAACAGAACCTTTATGTTATGTCTAGACGAGTCACTTAATCCAATAACAGAACCTCTATGTTATGTCTAGACGAGTCACTTAATCCAATAACAGAACCTTAATGTTATGTCTAGACGGGTCACTTAATCCAATAACAAAACCTTTATGTTATGTCTAGACGGGTCACTTAATCCAATAACAGAACCTTTATGTTATGTCTAGACGAGTCAATTCATCCAATAACAGAACCTTAATGTTTTGTCTTGACGGGTCACTTAATTCAATAACATAACCTTTATGTTATGTCTAGACGAGTCACTTAATCCAATAACAGAACCTTAATGTTATGTCTAGACGAGTCACTTAATCCAATAACAGAACCTTTATGTTTTGTCTAGACGGGTCACTTAATCCAATAACAGAACCTTTATGTTATGTCTAGACGGGTCACTTAATCCAATAACAGAACCTTTATGTTATGTCTAGACGAGTCAATTAATCCAATAACAGAACCTTTATGTTTTGTCTAGACGGGTCACTTAATTCAATAACATAACCTTTATGTTATGTCTAGACGGGTCACTAAATCCAATAACATAACCTTTATGTTATGTCTAGACGGGTCACTTAATCCAATAACAGAACCTCTATGTTATGTCTAGACGGGTCACTTAATCCAATAACAGAACCTTTATGTTATGTCTAGACGAGTCAATTAATTCAATAACAGAACCTTTATGTTTTGTCTAGACGGGTCACTTAATTCAATAACATAACCTTTATGTTATGTCTAGACGGGTCACTTAATCCAATAACATAACCTTTATGTTATGTCTAGACGGGTCACTTAATCCAATAACAGAACCTCTATGTTATGTCTAGACGGGTCACTTAATCCAATAACAGAACCTTTATGTTATGTCTAGACGAGTCACTTAATGTTGCAAATTGTCTTTGTGTCAAACTGGGCATGTTTTCTCCCACCATCAGGAATCCTGTTGTCTGTGAAGGCAAATGCCGATCACAAGATTCACAAGCTGACGGAGAGCAATGATCAAATGGTCAAGCAACTCACAGAGTTACAAGAGAAAAACAACAAGACGGTGAGTAGGCCAGACCCCAAGACAATTCACCTTTGGCTAAGCCCCGCCCCCCTTAGTTACTGTTGCTACGTCCGACAACTTCATCTGGGCTCAGGTTTGTTATCAACATGGCTTATGCTGTGACAGCTCTTCCTGTTGAAATTGTATCAAACTTTTATAAAGCAGCAAATAAAGTGTCCGATAGAAGTAGGCAAAAGGGGCTGCAATATGAGTTCGAAGGCTATATTCAAGACATACAGGAAACGCAAGAAACAAGGCATCCAAAGAGACAAAAGCATACCGGTCACAGTCAAAAAATGAACCACCATATCCTATTAAACGAGTCGGAGGCTGGGACTAACAATATCGAGGAGCAACACTGTTCATGCAAAGTTGGGTAGGTCTCTATTCACTTCTATAATCGTTATTACAAAGCAAACAGACTACGCGAGTATAACGTTGTATTTATTAGCAGCGTGTGCTACCGTATCAACAACCGGTATGCTAGGTAACGTTAACGTTAGCTGACAAGGTCATGTTTTGGTTAGCTCCGAATGGTTTTGCGCGCATTTAAGTGTGTTGGCAGATTTGTAGTTTGAGTAAGTAACAGTGATGTTGGTTTTTCTGTCTTGATTTATGTACCATCAACAATTGCAAAGATTGTTGGGAACTCTGCTCTGTAGTTGTCAGGCATGTTTTCTGTAATGCATGTTTTCTGTAATCCAAAGGCGACACTTGTCAGGATTTGACTTCGGTTTTGGGAAGGAAAAAACGGACACCAACCTCTCTGGGAAACGTGTATCTGTGTTACAAATGCCCCAGGCACAACGTTTAACTATATTTTTGATAAAACTAAGACGGTAATAGCCTGCCGAGACCAAAGATAGGAGACGCCTGTGTGAAAGTCAATGGAGCGCTGTGAAAAAGTGTTCGAAGCTCGTTCTTGGCTGCGCTGTGATTGGTCAATCTACATTCTAGGGTGTGGCTTAGCCAAAGGCTAATTACATTTACTCATTCAGCAGATATTATGCTCTATATTATTATATTATATAGAGCACCTTAAAGACAATAAATAAACCCTGTTTAAACACACTTATTATATCTGAACCCCTCTTTAGGAAGAAGAGAACAAGAAACTACGGGCTATTTTAGAACAGCATGCCATTGAGTTCTGATTCAGAATTAGCAACATGCGGTTGTCTTTATCTACTTAACGACTTACATTTGGAATGGATCGATGAACGTCAGTATTTGTTGAATTGTTGAAATTCATGACCGAAGCAAAAATTCTCCGGCTCCTAGCCTGGTCCCAGATCTGTTGGTGTCGTTGTGAGTAGGATGCCACAGAGAGACGCTGTTAAATTCCACATCCGTAAGTCAACTTATCTGCATATTTCAGAGGGTTTTGATTGGCATTGTTCATGGCATATATCTGTATCAGTGCACTTATGCATCATCAGAGTTTTCTTTGATGGATTTATTTTCGCTATGAGCGCATGTTGATATTTTTAGCAAATAATGTGTCCTAGAGAACATTCTGTAATGAATTTATTGCTGTTTTATCGAATACCACTGTTTCAACAATCGTTAAAATGAGTCACTGTGAAAATATTATGAAATGTTACTTTATTAAAAAAAATGAAATATTTACAGTGATCCTTTGCTCTGAACTATATACATATAAATTTACGCTTAGGTTTTTGCCAACAGCATTCAAGTTACATCAAAGTACAATCAGTGCAATATTACAAATATTTAGTGTCACATGTTTTCGTCAATGTTTAACTATAGAGAAGCTATGTTCCAATATCCACACCAGCGAACCACTAAGGGGGAAGCAAAAGTATTGAGGATATTCTAACAGAGCAGTGTCTCGTGTGTGTGGTGTAACACCTGCCCACAGTCTGTCAGTCGATCACACAAACGGGAAGAAGAAGTCATAAGGCAGCTTGGCTTGGATAGTGGGCAATGCCTTATAGCCTGGCTGGGCTGCTGCAGACATGGGTATGAAGGTCACAGAGGTGGTCACAGATATGGTACGGCTGCCTCCAGAGAGCGACGCCTGACGAGAAATAAACCATAAGTCGGAGGTGGAGGAATACATCCAGGTGTCCGGATCACAGATTACATTGGTCTAAAACATGGCCTCGGTCAAATGTGTTTCTCAGTCTTTCCTAATCAATACGTTTGTTCCGCAAAACGCAGCTGTAAGAACGTTCACTTTCATCAAGGTTCTCCATGCATAGGCTGATAGGAGAATGGTTGCTTGTGTCTCGCTCTTTTACTAGACATGCAGCTGCGCTGTTCAGTCGTTGGTTTTTGTTAGACTTACATTTAAAAACATTGTCTCACTGTCACGCTCAGAATTGCCCTATATGTTAGTGGCCCTAATCCAGGAAGCCGTCGCCCATGTCCAATAATATTCAAGATGACTTGAGATTTACCAGATTGCTGGAGTTTGTCTGAATCGCCTCCGTGACACTGATGATCTGAGCCTGGGGGTTCACCAGGGATCCGTATTGGGTCCACTGCACTTCCAGGTGAAGAGACAGGGGAATGCTGCAACTCTGTACTTCCTGATCGAGAAAACAAACACAATCTCTGATATGTTGTCAGTGTTGTTTGCAACATTCTGGTTGTTGAGAAACGCAAAAAAGCACTTCCTGAATGAATACTTCCAATTTCATCTATTGTTGTGTTGTTCTTAGGTCTATTTTAAGGGTGATTTTTAAGTTCCTAAATATTATTACTGCTTTCCCTGAACAATCAAGGTCTTTATGTTACGAGGATATGTTTGCTGCTACTGCTGAATAGGTGGAGAACAGGTGGAGAACAGGTGGAGAACAGGTGTCTCTGACTAGGGGAAGTCTACTACTGGGACAGGTGTCTCTGACTAGGGGGAGTCTGAACAGGTGGACAACAATAACTGAGAAACATTCTTCTACAGCTTAGCTAAAACAATATTTTACAGTTCATAACATTGCCACGGTTTTCACCTTCCCCGTCCCTAACCGCCTGGAAGAAATTAGCGGTAACTAGCTTGTTCAGGAATAAACTAACTTTTTTGTCTGCATTGGAACCCACCTTATTCTATTGTGTAGATCAGATCATGTAATAATGTGTTGCAATTACCCGCACACATGTAATAAGCATCACAAAAAAGGAACCTGAATGTTCTTCCACTGACATACATAAAGCTTCTCACCATAGGTTTGGTTTGGTTCCTTATCAGCACCCAGTCATTGGGCTTCTGGGGTAGGGAATTTCCAAAAGAGGCCACGTACTGGGGAAACCCCTGTCCCCTTAACACCCCCAAAAGCAATTCTGATACTACGGAGCAGTTCGCAGTGTCATCCAAACTAGAGAGGAATAGAGAGACCAGTGAAACTGAGCGATGGGGGAAAGGTAAAGCACTCTATTAGCCACTGGGCCTTCAATGGTGTTGATGTGAACTGAGCGGTGGTTCGTCCTCACCTCAGCGTACAGCCTGACATCATGTTGACCCCAAACAGGACAGGAGAGCGCTGATGAGGCCCCCCGAGACAGTCGGAGGTTTTGGAGCCGTGGAGCAGGTTAAGGGTTCCCCTGGAGTCTGAAATCCGAACTATTCCAGTGAGCAAGACAGTTAAGGGCACTGCTCAAATACGACACTGCTCAAATACGGCACTGCTCAAATACGGCACTGCTCAAATACGGCACTGCTCAAATACGGCACTGCTTAAATACGGCACTGCTTAAATACGGCACTGCTCAAATACGGCACTGCTCAAATACGACACTGCTCAAATACGGCACTGCTCAAATACGGCACTGCACAAATACGGCACTGCTCAAATACGGCACTGCTCAAATACGGCACTGCTTGACACTGCTCAAATATGACACTGCTTAAATATGTCCCACACATCAGTAATATTTAGATACAGCATAAGTGACATGTCTGATAAATGTGAAAAGGATATTCTGCTGTTTTAGTTCCAGCCAGTAGAGGGAGCCCCACCACATATCCAGGGTTGCCACTGGAGCCGAGCACCACTTCCTCTACATTCTCCTAGCAGCCGAAATCAAAAGAAGGCATTCACAACTGACTGCGACATGTATTTGGCTTTATTGCAGATTAAAAGAGGTGATGCGAATAAGCGAAAAATGAAATGTGGCACAGATGAAAGTGCCACAAAAACAGTGTAAATTGGGTGGAGTGTGTGTGAATTGGGTGTTGTATGAATCGGGTGGAGTATGTGTGTGAATTGGGTGTTGTATGAATCGGGTGAAGTATGTGTGTGAATTGGGTGTTGTATGAATCGGGTGGAGTATGTGTGTGAATTTGGTGTTGTATGAATCGGGTGGAGTATGTGTGTGAATTGGGTGTTGTATGTGTGTGAATTGGCTGGAGTATGAATCGGGTGAAGTATGTGTGTGAATTGGGTGTTGTATGAATCGGGTGGAGTATGTGTGTGAATTGGGTGGAGTATGAATTGGGTGGAGTATGTGTGTGAATTGGGTGCAGTATGTGTGTGAATTGGGTGGAGTATGAATTGGGTGGAGTATGTGTGTGAATTGGGTGCAGTATGTGTGTGAATTGGGTGCAGTATGTGTGTGAATTGGGTGGAGTATGAATTGGGTGGAGTATGAATTGGGTGGAGTATGAATTGGGTGTTGTATGAATCGGGTGGAGTATGTGTGTGAATTGGGTGGAGTATGAATTGGGTGGAGTATGTGTGTGAATTGGGTGCAGTATGTGTGTGAATTGGGTGGAGTATGAATTGGGTGGAGTATGTGTGTGAATTGGGTGCAGTATGTGTGTGAATTGGGTGGAGTATGTGTGTGAATTGGGTGCAGTATGTGTGTGAATTGGGTGCAGTATGTGTGTGAATTGGGTGCAGTATGCGCGTGAAATGGGTGGAGTATGACTTGGATGGAGTACGCGCGTGAATCGGGTGGAGTATGTACGGCACCTGAATGAATTTGATTTCAAACTGCTGCTCCACTGGCACCGTGCTTCGGTCAATTGCTCCAAGGACCACGGCCGCGGTCACTCTAACGATGTCCCCAGCTTCACTGTATGTGACTTTGTAGGCAACCTGTCAACAGAGGATATTAGGAGGTGATGAGTTGTGTTCGTGAGGAGAACGAAGCTTTGCTTTACTAAATCCAATAAGTGTGAATTGGTATTCCTACAGATGTGTTTTTTTCACACTTTGTTGGTCTCACCTGGAGCACCACGTTGATGCACACAGCTGAGTTAGGGGCCTGATTGGCCAACAGTAATGGGTCCATGCTCAGGTTACCAGTCAGGTTCAGCCTGGTCTGGGTCCCCTCTAAAGACTGTAGCAGAACGGAGACCACCTCCACAGTAACGACGGACGCATCTTTACTCTTCATCTGTGAAATACAAAAGTAGTGGTCTCTCTTGGGTAAAGGTACAAGTTTGAACTCAGGTTTTGTTATACTTATACTGTTATACTGTTTAAACGTCTGCAATTTGGCAGGCCCATTTACATTTGCCACAATTACAAGTAAAGGACCAGTCAACCACACCATGAGTTAACAAATGACACACTTTATCACGCATTTTATCATTCTAATTGGACCGTGACAGAGCTATTTTTATTACTGGGAAACAAAGCAGAGCATCAAGGAGACCAACTTACAGAGCGAAGGCGGAGGTAAGTGTAGCTCTGCACACTCAGTGCCTTCAGGGTGGTACAGTCCCGCTCCAGAACCAGCTTCTGCGTGCACCTACTGCTCTGGTCCCTCAGGAACGCTGAGGAACGAAGACTCAGGATGACTGGAGGGGTGAGGTGGGTTACACTGTGACCCCCCGTTCTATATTAGCCTCTGACCACATCACCGCCCTATTCCACTCTGATATATTCCTAATCCCTTCACATCAATGCCTACCCTGATATATTCCTAATCCCTTCACATCACTGCCTACCCTGATATATTATCCAGTTAATTTACATTACTGCCTATTTCTCTATGTTCAGTCTCTTATGAACAACAGAAGACAAGACTAATATGGGAGTGGCCAATACTGGCAGTGTGAATAAAGCTATATGGTGGTGGACAGAACTCAGGTACCTGCCGGATTTAGGTGAGAGCCAATACTGGCAGTGTGGATAAAGCTATATGGTGATAGACAGAACTCAGGTACCTGCCGGATTTAGGTGAGAGCCAATACTGGCAGTGTGGATAAAGCTATATGGTAATGGACAGCACTCAGGTACCTGCCGGATTTAGGTGAGAGCCAATACTGGCAGTGTGGATAAAGCTATATGGTGGTGGACAGCACTCAGGTACCTGCCGGATTTAGGTGAGAGCCAATACTGGCAGTGTGGATAAAGCTATATGGTGATAGACAGAACTCAGGTACCTGCCGGATTTAGGTGAGAGCCAATACTGGCAGTGTGGATAAAGCTATATGGTGGTGGACAGCACTCAGGTACCTGCCGGATTTAGGTGAGAGCCAATACTGGCAGTGTGGATAAAGCTATATGGTGATGGACAGAACTCAGGTACCTGCCGGATTTAGGTGAGAGCCAATACTGGCAGTGTGGATAAAGCTATATGGTGATAGACAGAACTCAGGTACCTGCCGGATTTAGGTGAGAGCCAATACTGGCAGTGTGGATAAAGCTATATGGTGATAGACAGAACTCAGGTACCTGCCGGATTTAGGTGAGAGCCAATACTGGCAGTGTGGATAAAGCTATATGGTGATAGACAGAACTCAGGTACCTGCCGGATTTAGGTGAGAGCCAATACTGGCAGTGTGGATAAAGCTATATGGTGATAGACAGAACTCAGGTACCTGCCGGATTTAGGTGAGTGCATTCAGTTGTAACAGACGGGGTCGGAAACCGGAAATAAAAACTTTGTCCACTTTCTTCCTCTGTTTCAATGACATCTCCGTACTAAAGGGGAAAAAACGTTGCAAAAATAAGGAAATGGTTACTAAATATTGTAGAAAAGATTGATGTTTTTCAAAACATCACACAGTGATCCCAATGGTGTGTGGGTAGCCTAGCTAAGATCCCTGTGCAGGCTATCAATCTGCCCAGGAGCAAGGCTCTTAACTTGATTTCTTATTTTTTCATTGCATAAAGGCTGATCCATGGCCGTGACCTCACTCTTGTAGCGTGTCTCTGGGATATACTCTTAGTATATGTAATCACTTTGAAAATAAGCACTCCATGTGTGAGCTATTTCTGATTTGGCTGCACAGCATTGGACCCATTTCAAATTGTGAGCCCGGTTTGTCAGACAAATTAAACATACTATTGCCAGAAAACTTAAATTAAGTCTCACCAGGTATCGAGACGAGTTAAGAGGTTCCCCTGTAGGCAATGTGGCTCCGTCACTGGATGAACCAAACCAAAATTGCAGAAAACGCTGGTAGAGGCCATCAAAGTTCCCCACGGTAGGAACTTCCGGTGTGGCAAGAGACAGGCTTGCCTCATCTTCAAAACAATTATACAGTTATTACTGGAAGACATGCAGTCTGTATCAATACATACATCAGATATCTCTGAACAAATGGACTAAACTGATTGGTTGAATTAGCGAGTGAAAGGACAATGAGATTCAGGCAATATGTTTTATTATAAAAAGGTTGGATGAACTTACAGTTAGTTGAATGTATGCAGAGGACATCTTGGTTAACCTGCTTCTGGACAGACGTCCTCACCTGAGCATATCCGTCGACAGTTTCACTAATGGAGTAGGTGGCCACATCCTGACTGCAAAGCCTCGGCTCACCGCTGTGAACACATGCGACGGTTATCAAGATGATCACGTCCAACATCTACACATCAGTCATGGACAAAGGAGAACTAGGGACTTGCCTGACTGTTTCCACTGTACAGCTGGTGAACAGAACAAGTTCTTCACTGCACTCAGGGTCACAGCAACAGTTGGGATCGCACTGGTCCTTCAGATGATCGCACGGGCAGATTTTGGAAACTGATTGCAAGGACATAAAACGTTCCTGGAGTCAATGTAAACAGAGCCCACTTAATGGGTGTTTCCCAGGTCCAAATGATGCTCTTTATTGGTACTTCGTAACCCATGCCCCCGGGCTCAATACATTAAGGTATATATTTTTCTCAGCCTACTAAACAATTAGTGCAGAAAGCAATGCATTTGCCATATTTATAGACGGACAAGTACTCTTACCATCTGTAACAGGGGAAGGCAGGGAGCCAGAAAGAGGCAGAGGTATCGTGACTTGACGTGGAGCTGTTGTCCGTGGCTCAGACTCTGTGGTTGACTGTGTACTGACATCTCTGCCATGTGGTGTGTCCAGCACCCCAGTTGGTACAGTATTTGTTGTGCCCACCACCCCAGTTGGTACAGTATTTGTTGTGTCCACCACCCCAGTTGGTACAGTATCTGTTGTGTCCACCACCCCAGTTGGCACAGTATGTGTTGTGCCCACCACCCCAGTTGGTACAGTATTTGTTGTGCCCTCCACCCCAATTGGTACAGTATATGTTGTGCCCACCACCCCAGTTGGTACAGTATGTGTTGTGTCCACCACCCCAGTTGGTACAGTATATGTTGTGCCCACCACCCCAGTTGGTACAGTATATTTGTTGTGCCCACCACCCCAGTTGGTACAGTATGTGTTGTGCCCACCACCCCAGTTGGTACAGTATATGTTGTGCCCACCACCCCAGTTGGTACAGTATGTGTTGTGCCCACCACCCCAGTTGGTACAGTGGAAACAATATCAACGCCTGGAGTCGTGGGATTCTCGTAATCCGTTAAAGTCTGATTACCAAACAGATCGATGAGTGATTCGTTGTCGCGTGTAGATGTGGAATATTCCGTGTTTTTTTGCGTTACACCGACCTCAAAAACATGCGAGAGAAACAGAGTTGTTAGGACCCAAACCGAGGCGTCCATCTTTATTCTGGTGTAGTCATGTGGCGTTTTGCGTTGCTTAGGGGATCCCGGTTGCATTCTGGGTATTCCGACCCGGTGTGCAGTGTTGTGAAAAACCGCTGGGGGGCGATGATAGACAGGGAACAGGTAGTACAGACTAGTGTGGGGCTCTTTTTGTTTTTCTTTCCCCGTTAATATTATATGCTTTATTGCATTGTTATTATTATTCACAAAATCACTAAACGAAAACACTATTTGTTGTGTCCCGTTTGTGCTAACACACACACACACATGCGAAATATGGCCATGCGAAATATGAACGACGCTTTATTTGGATGAAACCTATATCGTCGTGTTCGTCAGCCGTTTCATAATATATTCGTATAGCCTATGCAAGTTGCCTGTTGTGGTTTTAGAGAAATCGCAAGAAAACAGCGTGATTTTGGGGTGTTTTTTCACCCTGGCTTTTCCTATAAATTCTATTGAGCGCTAATGCACCAAAACAGCACAGAACTTCTCAATCTAATAGATTGATCTACTTCAAAATGCCATACAGTAAAGGAGAACATGGACACCAGAACAGCAAGAGAAGAGTAGGTGAAGTAATGGGACGAGTCCATCATAGGCTTGTTATGCCCATACTTCCTGTAATCCACCATCCAAAGACTACATGTGAAAATTAATGTTACTGCACTGTTTCCCATGTGAAGTCATAGCAAACATGCTGCTATGTTTATTTGATGTTTTTAAACAATTGATACATCATCATTAAATCAAAATACTCCATACATGTTAAAAATACAGCAAATCACATTTGCCAACAAGCAATGACTTCATGTCATAACACAAGCAGTAGTGTCGGTACGCTGGTTGGCTGGTGTAATATATATTTGTAATATATTTGGGTTTGTGGCGTCAATGCAATACAATTTATTCACTTAGGATATTGATATAATGTCAAATATGTATTTTTTTATTTACCTAAACAAGATAACAACCCCAAAGCCAAGAATGGTTGAGCAGAGAAGCTGAACGATGAGTCCAGACTTGACTCAGATTGCTGGTAGAAATGTGCCACAATCCAATTGAAGTTTACAAGTGGAATATGTCATTGTGATTATGGTGTGAGAGAAAGGTTTAAATTTGATTGGCTGGAGATATGATTTTCACATTTGCTAGGCCAGCTAGATAGAGGCCCTTTCACCTTAGGCCCTTTCACCTCCACATAGATTTCCCTCTTGCTGTTATTATGAACCAGGTGATTTTTATTCATAATGATGATTGGCTAAAAGCCTGTCTAAAAGTACACTATGAGGCACAAGTGTTGTGGTATATCACCAATAAACCTTAAGAGGTTTAGGCACAATGCATAGTGGAGTGTCTGGACACATCGTTTAGCCGTTGTATTTTGGCAATACAAACCTCTGTAGTGCTGTGTGGCTCTTAGGAACCAGTTATTAATCCAGAATGACAGTCAGTACATATTTGCATTAACCTTCCTTATTATTGGCACCAACATGGGAAAAAAAGTTATAGTATTTATTTAACCTGACCTTCAATTGACTCAAAATTGGCCCATTTCAAGGACTTTGTTGATTATCCAAAGCAAGTGTTGTTCCTATGTATGTGGTTAGGAGGCCCCTTCTGTAAAAATTAAAACCAGAACCTGTTCCTAATGTAGGTTGCACGGGACCCGTGAATGACAAAACTATGAGTCACATTACCAAAAAAGTAACAAGTATATAATAAGTAATACTAATATAATTAAAACATATTACAGAACTGTTCTTTAATGAGCCAAACCTTTAACTGTATTCAAAACAGAAATAACTGAGGAGTTCACTCCAAAAAAGATTAATGGCCTATCTAAATATTACCACCCAAACTGTTGGTCACATTTAAAAACGGTCTGTTAAATGTTTTAATGCCATATAGCTCATAATAAAGAGCACATGATTTAACATAGAATATTAATATGCTGCTAAATATCTGGACAAGTATTTGTGAATATAACCAACAACTTCAATATTATGTTTACATTTCATGCTATGTCATACCTGTGTACGTAATATTTGTACTTTGAAATAAATGTTTTAGTGAATTGAGTTCGGTTCTATTACTTTAAGTTTGCTTAAATCACCTATGAAATATTCTTAAAAATCTAATGAACTTGTTATCACCAGACTGTGATACTTCACATTTTACAATTTAGTGGGAAGAACTTATGATGAATGCATGAACAGAACAAATGTCCAGAGATTGATGTTCAAATCAAATCAATGACATTTATTTTATACAGCCCTTAAAAGGGCTTTTACAATCACCCAGCCTGAAACTGACAGAGCACATATCAACAAGTTGAACAAGAAGAACCAGTTCAACAAGTTGATACACGGCGGCTAGGAAAAACTCCCTGAAGGTCAAATTTAGGAAGAAACCTAGAGAGGAACCAGGCTCTGAGGGGTGGCCAGTCCTCTTCTGGCTGTGCTGGGTGAACTTACACTAATGGCAGTTAAGATGTTCTGTGTCTTTTGGCTCCTGGTCATAGCCTTTGTTGTAATGACCGTTGACAGCACATATACAGAATAAAGAAAGAGTCACTTCCTTCATTGACCAGCTGACCTGGGCAATCCTGGAGCCCAGGTGTTTAGGAAGAGCATTTCTCTGACCAGCTTCTCTGACAAACAGGATCGGCCCGGTGTCATCCTTGGGTTGGCTTCTGGTCCCAGAAGCAGGAGCCTCCTGTTTCATGCACTCCTGTCGGAAAGCCCATATCTTTCTGTAGTAAGCAGATTGATTGTTGGTGGGCTTTCCCTTTGGTTTGGAGGGCTGGATTGTCTCCTGCTTTGGGTCAAGAGGGCTAATAAACTGCCAAGTGGTCCGTGGAAGAAACAGCTTATCCTTCTTCTCTTCAGCAGAGACCTGAAAGAGATGAACCAGGGAAGGCAGGACCAAGGGCTTGGAGGCGGTGGCAGTCTTCGAGGCATTGACCAGAGGCCCCCTGTTTATAGTAGGGAATCTAAGGATATCCTCAGCTTTCAGCAAGTAATCACAAGCGTTATCCATTTGAAGATCAAAGATAGTCTGCGTAGCGTTCATGCGAAGTTCAAAGTAGTAATGATGTTGTACTTCGATCAGGGGTCGTTTATATAGCGTCAACAATCGCATACGTCATAATCAGATTCGGAAAAACTGCAAGCTCGGCAAAATATTGTATCCATGGTTACTAGGTGGACATTAAAGTTGCAGATAACATCATGCGGTTAATGAATGAATGAATGAATTATTAGGATCGACCATCGATATAGATATTAAACGGTAATGTCCAGCTCCTAAATCATTCTGGGTTAACTAAAAAACATCTCGATTAAAGCCAAGTGGTGAAATGTTTTGCTCCTGAAACTAGACCTGTTGTTAGAAGATGGTGTTTTCGTTCATTTTATTAGATGACGTTTTGCTAACATCTAAAAACAATTACATAGATCTCATATCAATTTAATAAGTTAGTGCTGGTGGATAAATATGCCCGGAAATACCTTAAAATGTACCTTAAAATTACCTAACTAATTGTAAGGTAGATGATTTAGGCGACATGGAATTTCTTTCATCAAACATTTCAACTAACTTTTGTAAAATAATCATAAAACATGTAAATGTTCATTTATAAACGAGTCTCTAAAAACAGCTAGGACAATTTGGGAATTTGTCGAAAACAAATTAGATGATTTGAGGAAAACTAAATGTAATTAAACTAATTTAAATCAAATGTCTATTTCATGCAAATAGTTCTATGCTAATTACGTCCACACAGATTTTTTTTTATTAAACATTTTTTATTGAACATCAAAACAAACATCTAAAATATATAGGCCTACATAACTTCACTTAGGAACATCTTGGAAAAAGGGGGATTCTTAAGGAAAACATTGTGTGAAAGACCATAAATAATAACATTCAGGTATCGACAATATAGGCAATTATTGAGAGTTTGTGCCAGTTTACATGAATATATTTTTTAAGAGATATAAAAACGCGTACGCGTAGCATTAAATGTTGACAATAATAACTTTACATTGATTATTCGCAATAACTCAGATTTAGCATAGCATATTAATATTCTATTTTGAAATATGTGACCTTGAAACTATTTAAAACATTCAAGTTAGTGAGCTTCACTGTTAGAAGACCGATGGTTATTTTCTCTTTTGAATACACTAACGGGTTGGCTTCTTTAAGAATTGTTATGTAGGGATATCACAGAAATTCACTTTATTAATGTTTACAAAAATTACAATTTGTATTTACAGTCACACCTCGTTCATTTTCAATTAGTATATGCTTCATGGCATTTATCGTGAAGTCTTCAGTAAATGGCAAATGGATAGGAATCTTAAAATGTTGTAAAATGTAAATAGCCTTTAAAAAAAGAAGTAGGGAAACATTGTTCTTTGCGTTCTTATATGTCCATTCTAGATAAGGTCGATCACAGTACTATGATTTATGTTGCCTCCCAGGCTCAGGTTGTATTCAGACTGTTCAGGATACAGTTCAGGATACATTTGTGTAAAAGAAACACTGCACCAGCCACTTATATTTTTAACAGCCACTTTTTCCGGAATATATATTATTATAAACAAAGTGCACTAGCATATTTTTTAATACTTAAAATCTTTCTGTCCTTTCATTGTGAAAGATTAAATCGGCAGTGTGCCTCTTCTGCGTGAAGGCGCTTTAATTTATTTGTGGGAACACCTCCTTCACCATGATGCTCTCTATATTAATTTGCAGCTGTACTTTAATTTATTTGTGGGAACACCTCATTCATGATGCTCTCTATATTAATTTACAGCTGTACTTTCATTTATTTAACACCTCATTCACCATGATGCACTCTATATTAATCGCTCGCATTCCGGTCTGAAAGAAGCTGCGCGGAGATCAACTGAGCAACTGACTTAAGGTTGCCAGGGTGACAAACATGCTGATAATTGTATGGTGTGTGGATGGTGTGAATAGGGTACTTTATATACGAGATCTGGAAACTAGTCAACATTAGACAAACATATTGGTCCAAATATGTTTTAAGGAGTTTGGGCCATGAAAATAACAGGAGTTTACCTGGAGAAATAACAAACCGGGAGGGGTCCGGGAGATGGGGCAAAAAAACGGGAGAAACCTGGGAAAAACGGGAGTGTTGGCAGGTATGCTCTAATCCAGAGCAAACAAGGTTGAAAACCCTGAAATGATTTCCTATAGTAAGGCAGGTTACCCAATATTACACACAGGTCATTGCTGAAAATATGAATGTCTTCTGACTCTGAACAAACTTATCTAATAAATCATAAATAAAATAATAAAATACTGATGATGTCAAAATACGTTATGGATTAATGTTCAAATAATATTTTTTTATCAATTTAGGATTATATTCATGAAGTTGGTGTTATTTTCTCTTTTGAATACACTAACGGGTTGGCTTCTTTAAGAATTGTTATGTAGGGATATCACAGAAATTCACTTTATTAATGTTTACAAAAATTACAATTTGTATTTACAGTCACACCTCGTTCATTTTCAATTAGTTTATGCTTCATGGCATTTATCGTGAAGTCTTCAGTAAATGGCAAATGGATAGGAATCTTAAAATGTTGTAAAATGTAAATAGCCTTTAAAAAAAGAAGTAGGGAAACATTGTTCTTTGCGTTCTTATATGTCCATTCTAGATAAGGTCGATCACAGTACTATGATTTATGTTGCCTCCCAGGCTCAGGTTGTATTCAGACTGTTCAGGATACAGTTCAGGATACATTTGTGTAAAAGAAACACTGCACCAGCCACTTATATTTTTAACAGCCACTTTTTCCGGAATATATATTATTATAAACAAAGTGCACTAGCATATTTTTAATACTTAAAATCTTTCTGTCCTTTCATTGTGAAAGATTAAATCGGCAGTGTGCCTCTTCTGCGTGAAGGCGCTTTAATTTATTTGTGGGAACACCTCCTTCACCATGATGCTCTCTATATTAATTTGCAGCTGTACTTTAATTTATTTGTGGGAACACCTCATTCATGATGCTCTCTATATTAATTTACAGCTGTACTTTCATTTATTTAACACCTCATTCACCATGATGCACTCTATATTAATCGCTCGCATTCCGGTCTGAAAGAAGCTGCGCGGAGATCAACTGCGCAACTGACTTAAAGGTTGCCAGGGTGACAAACATGCTGATAATTGTATGGTGTGTGGATGGTGTGAATAGGGTACTTTATATACGAGATCTGGAAACTAGTCAACATTAGACAAACATATTGGTCCAAATATGTTTTAAGGAGTTTGGGCCATGAAAATAACGGGAGTTTACCTGGAGAAATAACAAACCGGGAGGGGTCCGGGAGATGGGGCAAAAAAACGGGAGAAACCTGGGAAAAACGGGAGTGTTGGCAGGTATGCTCTAAACCCGAGCGAACAAGGTTGAAAACCCTGAAATGATTTCCTATAGTAAGGCAGGTTACCCAATATTACACACAGGTCATTGCTGAAAATATGAATGTCTTCTGACTCTGAACAAACTTATCTAATAAATCATAAATAAAATAATAAAATACTGATGATGTCAAAATACGTTATGGATTAATGTTCAAATAATATTTTTTATCAATTTAGGATTATATTCATAACTGTAGGCAATAGGCATATGGGGAAAACCTGCAACATCGCCAGTGTATTAAATACTTGTTCTACCCACTGTATATTATTACTGTACTGCCATTTTCAGAAATAGACCTACACATTATTATACTTTCCTACACTGATCCTGCCATCTTTTACCTTTGGGATAACGCTACAAATAGGACATGGCGTTGTTCACTTCAGATATCTCTGAATGTGTTTATTCTGATTGTGAAATATTGGGCACTATTTTAATCAGGAGAACCTCCTCTTTTAAATAAGATATGTTGCATTCTGGGTATTCCGACCCGGTGTGCAGTGTTGTCTTCAACCGCTGGGGGGCGATGATAGACAGGGAACAGGTAGTACCGAGTCATGGATACAAAAGCCGGCAGATGCAGGCAGTTTTGTTGTAGTTATGCTCACCCCTTCAAAGTCAGAGTGCATGATGGAACGCGTTTTTTCCTCCACTTTGCCTTCTAGCCATCTTCATGGGCCGTGCACATAATATAGGCGAGAAGGGGTCAGAAGTTTGCGGATCTGAGGTGTGAGTCCTGGCCAACAACCGGTATGATTCAAAGACTTTACAATGATTTTATGATGACCGAAGAGTTACGCTATTAATATATAAATAGATAACAATATATATAACATGTCGTATGTCGGAGTGGAGAAAAAGGTAAAGTATATTTGTTACTTAAGTCATTATTTCACATCGTTTTATAGCGTCTGATTATTATTAATATGTTTTCCATTTGAAAGTCGTTATGCAGTCATACAAATGCCTCACGGGAAGTTATTAACCTAATTGGAGAATAACCCACGGTAGTTGCAAATTATTTTTGGTGTATTGTCATCAATCCAATAAGGCAAGTTATTCTCACTATTGGACTTTTCCTTACGTTTTTTTTCGTTTGCTTATTACAATTGTTTTCTATTTATTTTACGTTCATAAAGTCATTGTTGTATTATCTCTATGCATACTGTCACTCAGGGAGAGCAGGGATGTAGTGTTGTCAGGTCAACTTGGTCAATTAACATAATTTACAATGTTGTGCAAAAAAAACAACATTAGAGAAACCCCAATTGAAAGTGGTACATGCAGTATTGATGTATGCAATAGATGTCCGTCTATTGTTTTAAAGTTTATGATATGGTAGTTGCATGCATAGAGGGAGAATCTAACAGTTACTTCAGGTGAAGAATTTAGGGAAATTGTAGATATTGTAGTTCTGTCATTATTTGTTTATTAATGTTACATTTATTGTTGTTTCCCCTGACAGGGCAATGATCTAAATTTGATATTAATGGTGACGTCATGTGCCATAGGAGGCACGCTTCAGTATGGCTACAACCTTGCAATAATGAATGCCCCCACTGTGGTAAGTTCTAAACAAGTCCATTACTGTGTTACTAATATAAAAGCAGGTGTGTGTGTGAGCGTATTTGACCAAGCACTACATGTCTTGTTAGTACATTCAGAGTTTTGTGAACGAGACGTTTCTGGAGCGCTGGGACGTTCAGCTGGAGGACTACCAGGTCACACTGGTCTGGACTTGCATCGTGTCCATCTACTCTGTGGGGGGGCTGGCTGGAGCTCTTATAGCAGGACCCATGAGCATAACCTTCGGAAGGTGACATTGTATTTGAAATGTAATAGTGTGAAGACCCAAGAGCGTTTATTTAAAAAGTACGAATAATACGATGTAGTCATTTTTTTTAATCTACTTTAAACACATTAATGTCAAAGCAATATGATTGCCAGCCAGCCACAGAATGGTATGTGTTAACCTTGGCATGTGCTCATAACTGCTTATTGTGTTTTAACAAAATATGTTATCTGTGTCCTATCAGTTATATAACAAAGAGAAGTGTTTAGTCACTGATCAAAAAACGATCATCTATTGATGGGATGGATGTAAGAGAGGTGGCACTGAAGGGAGAATAGATACAGTATCTCAGAAGACAGCGGTGCTATCTTTCCTGTAGTCGGTTAATCAATAATGTGTCAGCGTTTACCTTCCTCAAGGCTAAAAGAGCCCTCTGAACCTTGCCAGCTGACATGAGAGCATAAGTAATATCCGGACAGAGAGTATGATTTGCATAAAAGTAATTGTTACATCATTTCTACAGTATTTGTCTATTGATACTTAATATGTATTCAGCTCCAGCCTGAAACCCTTTGCTTTTTCAGGAAGAAGACTATGCTGTTGAACAACGTCTTCCTGATGTCGAGTTCCCTCTTTGCGTTGACCAGTCGAGCTGCCAAGTCTTTTGAGATGATCATCATCTCCCGGGTCCTGGTTGGAATCAATGCCGGTATATACTGTTTATTCAACCGCTCGGTTGTTAAATAAATTGTGACTCTTCTGTTGTTGGCACAGTACAAGTCGGCGTTTTATACAGCTGGTTTTTTGTCACTAGAAATTCCGGTGGCGTTAGCAGTGTTGCCTCGTGTTTAAAACCGGTAAATGAATGAAAGAATGAGGACACTCACGGTGCAACAGTGATACTCTCTTTTCGTAGGGATCAGTATGAATGTGCAACCCATGTATTTCGGAGAGAGTGCTCCCAAGCACCTGCGAGGCGCCGCTTCTCTGTCGTCGGCCATCTTCACGTCGTTTGGAGTCGTGTTAGGACAGGTGGTGGGACTCAGGTGGGCTAGCCTTCAATTTTGCTTTGCACCCAAATCCGATCCTCTACAAAGGGTTGTGCGAAAACTTTGTCTGGGGAATAGTTGCAGTTTTAAACAGTTGTCTCATTTGTTTGTGGTCATGTTTTTTCCAGGGAGATCTTGGGCAGTGAACCGTGTTGGCAGTTCCTACTGGCCAGTAACGCCATCCCAGGGTTCATTCAGCTTCTCACCCTACCCTGGTTTCCAGAAAGCCCCCGATACCTCCTCATAGACAGGGGAGACAAGGAGGCCTGTATTAATGGTATGTAGGAGGAGAACCCGGTTAACATTTGTTGCTGTGGTCATGTGTGGCGGAGAACAGTAACTGCTTGTCACATATGGCTCTGATCTTTGAGAGAGTGAGTATATACAGTAGAGTGTATATACAGTAGAGTCTATATACAGTAGAGTCTATATACAGTAGAGTCTATATACAGTAGTGTATATACAGTAGAGTGTATATACAGTAGTGTATATACAGTAGAGTGTATATACAGTAGAGTGTATATACAGTAGAGTGTATATACAGTAGAGTGTATATACAGTAGTGTATATACAGTAGAGTGTATATACAGTAGTGTATATACAGTAGAGTGTATATACAGTAGAGTATATACAGTAGAGTGTATATACAGTAGAGTCTATATACAGTAGTGTATATACAGTAGAGTGTATATACAGTAGAGTATGTATACAGTAGAGTGTATATACAGTAGAGTCTATATACAGTAGTGTATATACAGTAGAGTGTATATACAGTAGAGTATGTATACAGTAGAGTGTATATACAGTAGAGTGTATATACAGTAGAGTCTATATACAGTAGTGTATATACAGTAGAGTGTATATACAGTAGAGTATATATACAGTAGAGTGTATATACAGTAGAGTGGATATACAGTAGAGTATATATACAGTAGAGTGTATATACAGTAGAGTATATATACAGTAGAGTGTATATACAGTAGAGTGTATATACAGTAGAGTAAATATACTGTAGAGTCTATATACAGTAGAGTATATATACAGTAGAGTATATATACAGTAGAGTCTATATACAATATACAGTAAACGCGTTAACAGGATCCTCTGATGTGTCCGTGTGAGTAGGGAAATGCAGTCTGCATTAACTACATGCTTCTGTGTACTCTAGAATTGCTTGTTTGTATTTTCCACATCTATTTTGCATGTCTGTCTGTGTGTGTGTCTGTGTGTGTGTGTGTCTGTGTGTGTGTGTGTGTGCGTGCGTGAACATTTGTTAGCACTGCAGCGTCTGCGTGGCTGTGAAGTCCAACAGTCAGAGTTGGATGAGATCCTCCAGGAGCAGGCGGAAGCAGAAGGCCTGAGACCAAGCAGACCGTGGGAGCTGTTTAGTGACCCAAATGTCCGCTGGCAGTTGATCTCCATCATCACCATCAGCAGCGCCATGCAACTCTGTGGTAATGACTCGGTGAGTAAACGCATGCATATAGATGAACTTGATATATAAGTATTTTGGAGCCTGTCACATTATGTAGCCCTGTCTCATTCAGCTTGTTTCCACACTCTGCTTTACCAACCAGGAAGTCTAATGTGTCTCTCCATAAGGCCTCACTCACTTACCTGATGACCTCAGTTAGCTCTACAGGTTTATCCATAAGGCCTCACTCACTTACCTGATGACCTCAGTTAGCTCTACAGGTTTATCCATAAGGCCTCACTCACTTACCTGATGACCTCAGTTAGCTCTACAGGTTTATCCATAAGGCCTAACTCACTTACCTGATGACCTCAGTTAGCTCTGCAGGTTCTCAAGCCACTTGCAGGTTCTCAAGCCACAAGTGAGACACTATAGAGTCGACTGAGATCAGGGAATCCATGCCAAGGGAAGCTTGGGTCTCGGAGAGAACAATATGTTTTGTTTAGCAACTGGATACCAGCATGTTCTGCGATAAAATAAGTTGTATGAAGGTCTAATATTTTAATAGAGTTCCAATAACATGTCATTTTTCAATCAGCATCACATCCTCTGTTTTCCTCAAGCTTTATTCATTATGTTTGACTGATTAAATCCCAAAGGTGGAACATCCTCTGGAACAGCCTCTGAGTAACGTTAAGTAAAGTAACGTTAAGTAAAGTTAACTTTAATGGCTTTTGGGATGTTGCTGTAATGAGAATACAGTTACAATCATCTGATATCAGAATCAGTAAAGTGTTTAATCGCCATGAATGTGTGAACAGACAAGGAATTTACTTTGGCAGGAAGGTGCGTAACATAGATTTATGAATAGAACAATATACATTATACTAAGGGGCTGAGGGGGTAGAGGGGTAGTAATATGCAAAATACTATACAAAGTGCAGATAAGTAACGTAGTGTCATAGTGCAAATATTGTAGTGCAAAATAAGGCAATGTGCAAATGGAATATCGGAATAAGGGTAAAACAAAAAGTGACTGCTATTACATAATGTTCATAATTTGAGATGGCAGAAGATCTTTGGCACGTTACATACAGAGCTTGGAACGTTTGCTGAAAAGAACGGCGCTCTCGCGAAATCTTAATAATGACGTAAGACTCTTATTGTCATAAGCACGGTTTCTCCCCACGGTTATTGAGTTTCTCAAATTTTCATTTTCGGTTCGAGTCAGCAGGGTTCTGGTTCTCTCTGGTTCTGGCTGGGGCTTTCGGACAGAGAGTTCTCTCTTACTCTGGGATCAAAGTTACTTAACTCTCAAGTGGGCCATTGTTCTGACAGCCGAATGTATTCAGCAGATTAACAGGCCAGAACCTGTTCCCGTGCCCACGTTACCGGACCTAATAAGAACAGTTACCCCGATGAGCCAAAACATTATGACCACTCAAGGATGGTGAGATCATCTCCAAACAATGGCAGACATGTGATGTCCGGGTCCATAAGATGACAAGCAAAGAATCGGTTCTCATAGCCAATGTGTCGGATGCAGGAGAAATGGGCAGGAGTGAAAGAGTAGTTGGCTTGTTGGGTGCTCCTCGTCAGCTGTTGTGACAATCGTCAGTGGTCCAAGAAGGGACAGACCGCACACCAGTGACAGGGTGTTGGACACACAAGACAGACCACACACCAGTGACAGGGTGTTGGACACACAAGACAGACCACACACCAGTGACAGGGTGTTGGACACACAAGACAGACCGCACACCAGTGACAGGGTGTTGGACACACAAGACAGACCGCACACCAGTGACAGGGTGTTGGACACACAAGACAGACCACACACCAGTGACAGGGTGTTGGACACACAAGACAGACCACACACCAGTGACAGGGTGTTGGACACACAAGACAGACCACACACCAGTGACAGGGTGTTGGACACACAAGACAGACCACACACCAGTGACAGGGTGTTGGACACACAAGGCAGACCACACGCCAGTGACAGGGTGTTGGACACACAAGACAGACCGCACGCCAGTGACAGGGTGTTGGACACACAAGACAGACCACACACCAGTGACAGGGTGTTGGACACACAAGACAGACCGCACACCAGTGACAGGGTGTTGGACACACAAGACAGACCACACACCAGTGACAGGGTGTTGGACACACAAGACAGACCACACACCAGTGACAGGTTGTTGGACACACAAGACAGACCACACACCAGTGACAGGGTGTTGGACACACAAGACAGACCACACACCAGTGACAGGGTGTTGGACACACAAGACAGACCACACACCAGTGACAGGGTGTTGGACACACAAGACAGACCACACACCAGTGACAGGGTGTTGGACACACAAGACAGACCACACGCCAGTGACAGGGTGTTGGACAGACAAGACAGACCGCACACCAGTGACAGGGTGTTGGACACACAAGGCAGACCACACGCCAGTGACAGGGTGTTGGACACACAAGACAGACCGCACGCCAGTGACAGGGTGTTGGACACACAAGACAGACCGCACACCAGTGACAGGGTGTTGGACACACAAGACAGACCACACACCAGTGACAGGGTGTTGGACACACAAGACAGACTGCACACCAGTGACAGGGTGTTGGACACACAAGGCAGACCACACGCCAGTGACAGGGTGTTGGACACACAAGACAGACCGCACGCCAGTGACAGGGTGTTGGACACACAAGACAGACCACACACCAGTGACAGGGTGTTGGACACACAAGACAGACCGCACACCAGTGACAGGGTGTTGGACACACAAGACAGACCACACACCAGTGACAGGGTGTTGGACACACAAGACAGACCACACACCAGTGACAGGGTGTTGGACACACAAGACAGACCACACACCAGTGACAGGGTGTTGGACACACAAGACAGACCACACACCAGTGACAGGGTGTTGGACACACAAGACAGACCACACACCAGTGACAGGGTGTTGGACACACAAGACAGACCACACACCAGTGACAGGGTGTTGGACACACAAGACAGACCACACGCCAGTGACAGGGTGTTGGACACACAAGACAGACCACACACCAGTGACAGGGTGTTGGACACACAAGACAGACCGCACACCAGTGACAGGGTGTTGGACACACAAGACAGACCACACACCAGTGACAGGGTGTTGGACACACAAGACAGACCGCACACCAGTGACAGGGTGTTGGACACACAAGACAGACCGCACACCAGTGACAGGGTGTTGGACACACAAGACAGACCACACACCAGTGACAGGGTGTTGGACACACAAGACAGACCACACACCAGTGACAGGGTGTTGGACACACAAGACAGACCACACACCAGTGACAGGGTGTTGGACACACAAGACAGACCGCACACCAGTGACAGGGTGTTGGACACACAAGACAGACCGCACACCAGTGACAGGGTGTTGGACACACAAGACAGACCGCACACCAGTGACTGGGGGTTGGACACACAAGACAGACCACACACCAGTGACTGGGGGTTGGACACACAAGGCTCATCGGTTGTTTGACAGTCAACACAAAGCGCATCACATCCTGCTGTGTATGAGGCCGCGTAGCTGCAGACCGGTCAGAGTGGCCGTGATAAGTCGTATTTTCTTTTACATCACATCCTGCTGTGTACGTGTGCACTGTTTACCTGGGGAAGTGATGGAACCGGGAATCCCAATGGGAAGATGAGAAGCAGGTGGAGGAAGTGTGATGTTCTGGGTAATGCTGGGAAACCCTGGGTCCAGGCATTCATGTGGGCATCAATTGGACATCTACCTAAACATTGTTGCAGACCCCTTCTGTACAGTGGTATTCTCTGATGGCAGTGGTTTCATTCAGAAGGATGAGGTGCCCTGCCACACTGCACACATTGTTCGGGATGGTTTGAGGAACACGATGAACAACAGCATATTAGGTCATAATATTTTTGCTCATTACAGTATATTTTCTATATGTATTTATCCGCTTAATGGTTGAAATGCATCCTGGTGATAATGACATGTTTGTATGTTACAGCAGTGATGTCTCAAAGGAGAACATATTGAGTTGTTGGTTGTTTCAGATGGGATATAATGAAACGGTCAGTGACAGTTAAAAACAGTCCTAGTTAGTTAGTCATCACGCAACATCTAACTGTCCCAAACTGTTGTGTAATAACATTATCTTTTAATTTGTACAGCAGTTGTTTCCAACCCTGTCTGGTTACTGTATTACCTCCTGAATTCAGCCCAGGACATAGTTTACCTGTCTTCACAGGTTTCCCCAGGGTCTTAGTGCTGCTGGGTCAGGAGATTATTTACTAAAACGAGATCAAGGAGTTTACAGCTGAAGCGTTAGGGAGAAAGGCGACTCAGCAGTAAGGCACTCCGCTACTGAATCGGCCTCTTATCAACGCAATAGATCGTTTGGTCGTTTAATTGAACGATCACCTAAGTCATTCAGTCAGTGTATGATAAGGACAGGACACATTTTCTGAATATGTATAGTCTGTGTTCTATTCAAATGCATCTTAACTAAACCAGCTGCCGCTGTACTCTGTTTATTCTTACTGTTTGGCTCCAACAGATCTATTTCTACGCCTACTATGTGTTCCAAGCGTCTGGGATTTCTCCGGACACGATCCAGTATATCACCATATGCACTGGTACATGTGAATTCCTAGCCTGCATTACATGTGTGAGTATTCCTAAGTAAATAATACATGAGGGTGTTACGTAACCATCAGTGCCTAACCAAGCACCTCAGAGGAACGAGTCGTTGTTCTAGCCCGGTCCACAGCTCTCTCTCTCTCTCACTTCAACTTATTCTCTCCGTCTGTCTTTCTTGCTGTTTCTCTCTCGTTTCTCTCAAAGCCTCTAATCCAGATCTTTGTGAGAAAAGTTCAAATGAAAATGTGTTCCTGCATTCCGACAAACAGTTATAAAACCCTTCTGAGAAGTTGCTTGGATTGAAATGTGTATTTCTTCTGTGGTTTGTATGTACATTTAATCATTCTTACACCAAGCACAATCGTGCGTACACTAATGACAACATGTGCGTACATTTACAATTGTCATCCTCCTCAGAACCTGCTGATTGAACGACAGGGCCGGAAGTTTCTTCTGATGGGAGGCTACATATTCATGACCGGCTGGGCAATTGTCTTCACAATAGCTCTATGTTTTGAGGTATTATATAGTCTTATGTCATCCTTTTCTTGCCCTTACAATGCAAGGATATCTAATAACCGTGAGCGACTGGGAGTGAAAGGTGGTTGGAAACTAGATAAGGGTGAAACTTGGCTGACACATTATGAACCCATCTCTCGTTTCAACTTAACGGACCTTTGGGTTTGGGTACCACCTCTAAAGAGATGTGACTATGTACTCAATTTAATGAATGTACCTGTATTGTAGTCAAGCTTGGTTTTTCATGTATTAGGCTGTAAAGTAAGCACCTCTTCGAACCAGCAGTCATTTTTTAGTCCCCAACTTACGGCATCTTAAGTCCATCCACTTTTGAAGGGTGATTCTATTTCCTGTTTTGCTGGTGTCAGATTAATGGGTGGCTGGTATAGTCCGGTACAGAAACAGGAAGGGACACTCTTGAAAAGTCTCAAACTGTGTTTTTTCTCTGGGGGCTTTAAAGCAATGTCTACAAAGTCAGTAAATGTCTAATTTGATAACATTGATACATTCGTACGACATGTATGGAGAATGTGTGCACACTCTCCAAGTTATCCGGACAACAGCGTGTCCTAAATTATCATAATGTAACTGAACTGTATGCATGGATTTAATTAGCGAGATTGTTATATTTGATATCTGTTTTAACTTAATAACATTAGTATGTTGTTTTGCTCTCTGAATCAGGATCAGATAGAGTGGATGTCCTACTTGAGTATGGCCTGTATCTTCACCTATATACTTAGCTTTGGCATGGGCCCAGGTGAGTCAGTATATTCATGTCGGAGGCTTTTATTTCAAACGTTAAGAAAATGAACCCAGTCAGTCTAGACAATCTTGATGGAAAGTTACATCAGTGTTCTTTTTACACATTTTATCCTAAAAGGATTTCTTTATTTTCTGTGTGGATTCCAAAACTTAAATGTAACCCTTTCTAATGTCAATCCCTTTAAGGACTCATTGTGTTATTTAATTCTGATGTAATATCAGTTGCATTATTTATTGATAATGTCATTTGAGTAGAATTAGGGTGACAGTATTGCTATGACCTCTACAGCTGGAGTGACAGGGGTCCTACCTACTGAGATCTTCAGCCAGAAAGCCCGTCCAGCAGCCTACATGATTGCGGGCTCCATGATCTGGATCAACCTCTTCATTATAGGAATGATTTTTCCATTCCTGGTGGTAAATACGATGCACACACACGCACAGAGATACACACCAGTGGTGTAGATGAACTAATACCAGGGTACGACCAAGTGGGTTGAGGTCATTTGTACAACAATTCCACATAAACCAATATGCTATTTGGAAAGCGCAACATGAAGCTAAATGCACTGTTCATGAATTAGTCGGAGGGCGTAAAAAGCGTGTGAATTTTACACATACGTTAAATTATTATATTTGATTAAACTTTATTGCCATTGGACAGTACAAGTGCAGTACAACGAGATGCAGTTTGCATCCAACCAGATGTGCAAAAAGAGTGCGCAGGGGAAGGTTACCGAGGGGTTTCAAACAGTTTATGGCTCGGTGTGATGGGTCCCTGAAAATGCCACACGATCTCCTCAAACAGCGGTGTAGTACAGAGGTAGTTAAATGCAGACCGGGTCACGCTCTCATAGGTGGTGTAGTACAGAGGTAGTTAAATGCAGACCGGGTCACGCTCTCATAGGTGGTGTAGTACAGAGGTAGTTAAATGCAGACCGGGTCACGCTCTCATAGGTGGTGTAGTACAGAGGTAGTTAAATGCAGACCGGGTCACGCTCTCATAGGTGGTGTAGTACAGAGGTAGTTAAATGCAGACCGGGTCACGCTCTCATTGGTGGTGTAGTACAGAGGTAGTTAAATGCAGACCGGGATCACACTCTCATAGGTGGTGTAGTACAGAGGTAGTTAAATGCAGACCGGGCTCACAGTGAATTAAAAGCCCCACTGAAACCTGGTGTGCACCCCAGTAAAAACCCTGGAGTGGGGACCTAATGTCCACCACTCGTGAAAAGTGAACTAAAATAAGAAACATGGGGATACGCGTGACTATGTGGCAAAATTCCCAGCTACGCCTGAATCTACGAGCGCCTAACCGGAATTGTGACATGTGTGAGTTCTCCGACTGTGTGTGTGGGGCGCTCACCTGAGATGACCCAGCAGTATTCGGACCTGACGCCCTCTAACCCTGTTCTGCCATTGCTGACATCTCTGCACGCTGAACTCCCGTCAGATCGTAGGCTGCAACATAAAGAAATCTATATTGGCCAGCTCGTTCCACCCGGCCCCTGCCGCCAGAGTCCCGAACGCCAGCGCATACTCCTGGACGCTCCTCGTCCCCTGGTTCACGGCTTCTCTCTCCTTGGGCAGATGATCGAAAAAGGCCCGAAAGGTGCGAGCGAACACCTCAAAGTCGTGAAGGATTTGGTCCCCTCGGACCAGATGGCATTGGCCGACTCCAAGGCCTTTCCTAAGAGGCAGGAGACGAGGGCAGAGACCTTCTCTTTATCCGTGGGCGCTGGGTTCAGGTTACTGGTTCGAGCACCCTGGTCTCAAGGCGCAAGATAGTCTTGAGGACCCTGTCCATAGGCTCCCCAAGGGAAGCGATCAATTTAAAGTGCTGGTTCAATTGGTCAGCCCCTGCTGGCTTAATAGCAGTTGAAGTGTGCAATTCTGTCACAGCTGGGTGAGGGTGCGTAGAAGAAGGAAGCCAGACCCAGGAGCCATAACGCTGGTGGGGATATTTTATATCAGTCTCTCAGAAAACATGTAAAGAACGCTACTCGCTAGTAATCGATAGATTCAAAATAACAAAACGAGAGACACAGGGCATAAATGTAGGGATGACACAATAATAGAATAAATAAAAGTTTGTTTGGATTGTAACAGCTCTCACAATACAATGCGAAACACAGAACAAATCCACACAAAGACACGACCAAACACGGGGAACAAATATACACCTACTAATAAGGGAATGGGCACCAGGTGTGTGTAATGACGAGACAAGACATTGAAGTGTTGGGAGGAGTGGCATAGCCAGAAGGAACAAACGCTGAAGCCTGCTCATAGGTGACAAGAGCATGTCTTCAGGTAGGAGTCATGACATATGGAATGTTTTTATATTGGCAGTTCATTGAAAATATTCTGTTTGGCAGGCTAGCTAACAGACAGCCAATCGAGACTGATTTTTTAAACCCATTCTTTTAGGCTATCGCACCGATAGCAAACTATGGCTGACCAACTGACAGAGATTACTGAGGTCTATTCTAGTTGATACTTATCTGGTGTCTCCACCTCTGACTCAGATTTCCTATTCTCCCTCTTTTTCTCTGTAGAGTGAGCTCGGGGCATTCTGCTTTGTGCCGTTTGCTGGTGTCTGTTTTCTGGCTGCTCTGTTCGTGGGCTTGGTTTTGCCTGAGACCAAAGGGAAGACCCTGTCAGCCATCGCTAGCGAGTTCCAAAAGCTCAACCACAGGAGTCGGGACAAACTGTGTCTTCCTACCGCCCAGGCTCAGTATAAACTGGGAAATGTCTGCCACTCCACAGCCTTGTAGGCTTTCTGCTCGACGATCTACAGACTATGGACTATGGACGGTAGCATATTTTACATTCGGGCATTAACTTTATTTTAATTAATTAATTGAGTCCCCTTTAGAGCACTTTAAGCCTACCAGTATTAGTTGAACTAAATCAAAGTGCTCATTATTCACACAACATGCATTGTCACAAACGTTTAAATGCGGTTTGAATGCAATCTACATAAATCCTTAACAGTGAATTCCCTATTGACCATCAGTGTTGATAGGGTTTTCACCCATGTCCCCATATTTTTCTCCAAATTTTACAATGTATGTATTTATTTCACTAAAGATCCATAAATTACTGCGCACATATTTATGTTCTGTGAACATATTTATTCTCTATTTCTTTTACAATTTTAATTATTTCAGTAGTTGAGTCATTACGGCATTATCAGTAGGCTTGTGTTATTTTTAGCTTTCTATTAAGCAAAACAAAAACACACAATAAAACAGTGCCCCTAGTGGAGAGGATTTGAAAGGGAATGCCTAATATGTAATTTGCCAGGTGGAATCGTTGTGGATCAGACCCACAGACCCACAGACTGATTGAAATCTGGGAAATTTGGACTCAAGAGCAACACCTTGAATTCTTCATCATGTTCCTTAAACCACTACTCAACAATGTGTGCAGTGAGGCAGGGCACATTATCCTGCTGAAAGAGGCCATCAGGGAATACCATTGGCATGAAGGGGTGTACCTGCTCTGTAACAGTTTAGGTAGATGGCACACGTAAAATTGTCCACGTGAATGCCCAGACTCAGGGGTTCCTAGCAGAACACTGCCCAAAGCATAACGCTCCCACCACTAGCTTGTCGTTTTCCCACAGTGCATCCTGATGCCATCACTTCCTCTGGTAGACTTGCACACTCGTACAAAGCTATTGCGTGTCCACTGTAGGCTCTTTTGACGGTGGACGTAGGTTATCATGGACGCTGACTGGTCTGCGACCACGGTTGTGACACATTCCTCCCATAATAGTCATTAACACTTTCTGTTCCATACATACCTCATGAATTGAATAGAGGATTTACCGTCTACCGTGCGTGGCGCTCTAACTGATAATTATCAGTTGGCTACTCGTTTATCCCACATGCTTAACTTCAATCTGTCACGATTGGTGTGGTGGCGTTGCTACACTTCCATTTCGGTGATCCACTTCCGTGTTTTTGTGTTCACTAGCTGTGATTACTTCCTCTTTCACGTGGTCACAGCTGTTAGTAATCTGTCACTTTATGTGGGGATAAAAGGGGTCGCTAGCAAGTCACTCCTTGCTTAGCATTGTTTGTTACTACATGTCACTGTGTTTTAGAGGTGAGTGTTTGTATATATATAGCTGTCGTTCTTAAACGTTTGTGTGTAAGTCGCTATGTGCGCATCTTTGATTTAAGTTCACAGTTTAGTGTGTTTTCGCCGTACTCGGTTTGTTTTATGTTCAGGTTGCTTTGGAGAATGCTAAGCCACCCAAAAAGCCCGCAGAGCCGGACGGTGAGTGGATTCCTTGGAGGGGCAAGCTATAGCGCTCCGAGGTATGAAGCTCACCGTCAACCCACGGAGCAGCAGGAGCGGCGCTACACCTGGCAGGGTGATTGGGGGTCCGACTCCCTCTCCTCGGATGATGAGGAGGCGGTCTACGAGCGAGTGGAGGAGGACTCCCTGGAAGACGCCCTGCTATGGGATCCCGTCCTCAGTCGACTAGTCCCCGCAACATCGGACGTCGGCTGGGGCGGGCAGAAGACACCGCCCACTGTTCCGGGGCTGCAGACAGGAGGAGGAAAACCCCTGGAGCTACAGCCACTACCCCCGCCGTGGGAAGACCCTTTTCTGCCGCCGACGTCAGGGACAGAAAAACCCCCGGAGGGGTTGGATGACCAGCCCACGGCCATTATCAGGACGTGGTGGAGGACATGGCTGGATTTACAGGAGCCAGCGCCTGAGATGGTCGCCACCACGCTTGCGCCTGAGATGGTCGCCGTCACGCCAGCGTCCACGATGGTTCCTGCCGTCCCGCCAGCGCCCAAGATGGCTGCCGCCGTCACGCCAGCGTCCACGATGGCCCCCGCCGTCACGCCAGCGCCCACGATGGTTCCTGCCGTCCCGCCAGCGCCCAAGATGGCTACCGTCGTCCCGCCAGCGCTCAAGATGGCTGCCGTCGTCCCGCCGGCGCTCAAGATGGCTGTTGCCGTCACGCCAGCGCCCACGATGGCTCCCGCCGTCACGCCAGCGTCCACGATGGCTCCCGCCGTCCCGCCAGCGCTCAAGATGGCTGCCGCCGTCACGCCAGCGTCCACGATGGCTCCTGTCGTCCCGCCAGCGCTCAAGATGGCTGCCGCCGTCCCGCCAGCGCTCAAGATGGCTGCCGCCGTCCCGCCAGCGCTCAAGATGGCTGTTGCCGTCACGCCAGCGCTCAAGATGGCTGCCGTCGTCCCGCCAGCGCTCAAGATGGCTGCCGTCGTCCCGCCAGCGCCCAAGATGGCTGCCGCCGTCTCGCCAGCGTCCACGATGGCTCCCGCCGTCCCGCCAGCGCTCAAGATGGCTGTTGCCGTCACGCCAGCGCCCAAGATGGCTGCCGCCGATTCGCCAGCGTCCACGATGGTCCCCGCCGTCACGCCAGCGCCCAAGATGGCTGTTGTCGTCACGCCAGCGCCCAAGATGCCTGCCGCCGTCTCGCCAGCGTCCACGATGGCTCCCGCCGTCACGCCCGCGCCCAAGATGGCTGCCGCCGTCACGCCACCGCCCACAATGGCTGCCGCATCGCCGCCCACAATGGCTGACGCATCGCCGCCCACAATGGCTGACGATCGCCGCCCCACAATGGCTGCCGCATCGCCGCCCACAATGGCTGCCGCATCGCCGCCCACAATGGCTGCCGCATCGCCGCCCACAATGGCTGCCGCATCGCCGCCCACAATGGCTGCCGCATCGCCGCCCACAATGGCTGCCGCATCGCCGCCCACAATGGCTGCCGCATCGCCGCCCACGAGGGCCGCGCCACGACGACGTTCACGATGGCCGCCGCCACGACGACGCTCACGATGGCCGCCGCCACGACGACGCTCACGATGGCCGCCGCCACGACTACGCTCACGATGGCCGCCGCCACGACTACGCTCACGATGGCCGCCGCCACGACGACGCTCTCGATGGCCGCCGCCACGACGACGCTCACGATGGCCGCCGCCACGACCACGCTCACGATGGCCGCCGCCACGACCACGCTCACGATGGCCGCCGCCACGACCACGCTCACGATGGCCGCCGCCACGACCACGCTCACGATGGCCGCCGCCACGACCACGCTCACGATGGCCGCCGCCACGACCACGCTCACGATGGCCGCCGCCACGACCACGCTCACGATGGCCGCCGCCACGCCGCCCACGATGGCCTCCGCCACGTCGCCCACGATGGCCTCCGCCACGTCGCCCACGATGGCCTCCGCCACGTCGCCCACGATGGCCTATGCCACGTCGCCCACGATGGCCTCCGCCACGTCGCCCACGATGGCCGCCGCCACGACGCACCCTGAGCCGCTCAAACTGGCGGCCTCTCAGCCGCTCGAGATGGCGGTCGGCTACCGTGGCCTATTCAGGACTGGACCCGTCCTGATGGACTAACCCATTGGGTTTAACTGTAGGTCCTGTCTTGTTGCTCCCTTGTGGTTTTTGTTGGTTCGTTCGGCTATCTGGGGAGCTAGCCTTTTAGTGGGGGATACTGTCACGATTGGTGTGGTGGCGTTGCTACACTTCCATTTCGGTGATCCACTTCCGTGTTTTTGTGTTCACTAGCTGTGATTACTTCCTCTTTCACGTGGTCACAGCTGTTAGTAATCTGTCACTTTATGTGGGGATAAAAGGGGTCGCTAGCAAGTCACTCCTTGCTTAGCATTGTTTGTTACTACATGTCACTGTGTTTTAGAGGTGAGTGTTTGTATATATATAGCTGTCGTTCTTAAACGTTTGTGTGTAAGTCGCTATGTGCGCATCTTTGATTTAAGTTCACAGTTTAGTGTGTTTTCGCCGTACTCGGTTTGTTTTATGTTCAGGTTGTCTTTAATAAACCTGGTTAAACGGATCTATTGGCTCTGCACATGGCTTTCACCGCACTACGCCGCTCCATCCGTGACACAATCTCACTAGAAATAACCTTGCAAGATTTTTTGCAGTTAGATGCTGAATAAAGCAATCGGTACAAACATTGTTTTTCAACACTATAATTTATTTACAAGCATGGTAGCTGTACTTTTAGTTTATGGTTAATGAAGATTGTTAACCATTACCCAGTTGTTTTTTAAGTTGAAAAGATAAAAAAGATAAAGTTTGAATTTTGAATACAGACTGGCTAGAAGCCATAATATACTAGACAGTCCACTGCCCTCCATAAGTATTGGGACAGATAAGTCAAAATATGTATTTCTAATGTACACACATGAAAATACAACGGGCACCTCCTGAAAGTGCAGTTATTCTTTGTTTGCAGAAAGTATTGTGTCGACTGCCAGAAAAAAAGGTGACGTCTGTACTTTTGCCTCATATTCATCTTTTAATTGTATTTTGTATGCCTTGAGTGTAAAGCAGACATTATTCATTTGGTAACTGGTATATAGTAACAGGAATTTACGATCTAATGACAATCGGTTTGACTCAGTGGATATAATACAGAACATGCATGTGTCAGTATTCATTTACTGTTATTTAACCAGAGAAACTGAAATAACATTTAAAGAATGTATTAAATGACAAAAAACACATGGATATGGGTGTTATAATAGAATATACAGCATTAACGACAGTAAATGATCTAGTTTATGCTTCTGGTAATAATGATATAGTTGTAAAATAGAATCATTGTGTTAAAAGGAGCAATTCGGGGACATAGAATAAAGAATGTAAACACAACCAATAATAGTTTCAAATACATTTTTATTTGATCTGTATCTCTGTATGAACTAAACAGAGATGACACTCAAAAACAGTGTACAAAAAGTATGCTTTTATTGAAATATGTCCAAAGGTTTTGTAACAAAACACGGAACTCAAAAAATGTTGAACTTTAACAATCTTGCAAGTACAATGATAAAATACCAAGGTAACATACATATACAAATGTACATCTTCTGTGTGTGCATGTTTTTATACATACAAAAGTGTCATTGCACGTCACTGCGCATGATTTACCATTTCAAGAAAGAGGTCCTTTTTCCTTTTGCGATTCAAATCTACTGCTGTGCACAATTAGTATTGGGAAGGCACTTTGCAACAGACCAACAGAATAAGACAAGACAGCACATTTAACTATCTAAGCAATCAAACAATAAAAACATCTTAAGTACCAAACAGGTGAAATAAACAAATAACACCGCCAGATGAATGAATCCCCAGTGTCACAACTCCCAGTTATCACAAGGATATTCCTAAAAGGCTGTCTCTCACTTATTCAATAAATAACAAACGGGTTTCACTCTGCCCACTACTTGAAAAGCTCAATATTTAGTGCAGTTATAAAAACGGTGTGATATGGCCTCAACAGACTGATGGATCAAAGCCATCGGCTGTATAACTAAACTGTAATGAGTATACAGGCAGGGCAGGCAGTTCTGTTACTGTAGGGCCACAGGTACTGAAGGGTTTTGTTCCAACCAGGCACCACATTTGACAAATTAAGCTAATTGATCTGTTTTGCCATGGTTCAAGTGAAAACATAAATATCTCCAGCTCTTCAGTAACAGGGTGGTATTTCTTCACTGTACACTACACGGACCAAGTGACATCACAGTGGAGGATCTGGATTTTGCTTGCTTGGCACAATAAAACCAATAGAAAAGTTCAAACCCACTGATCTGGCACTTCAGCCAGACTTTAACAAATGCAAGTACCGGTACTTTTTTAATCCAGCCTTGACGGCCATAGTCCTGTCATCCAGTGATAGTCTTGTCATCCTCTCGTCCCACCCCAAAACAAATGTGTGTATACAGCAGACTATGGGCGTGCACAATGAGAAAACCACTCAAATCAAACAACCATCACCAATACACGGTTCTTTCCGATATTGGCAATGAAGGGAAAATAACATTTATATATACAAGAGTATTCATTGACAAAGATTCAATCAATAATTAGGTTTGATCATATTCAGTGAGGTCCTTAAGTATATGGTGAAAGTCACATTATGTTTTTGCTCTGTATACCAGCACTTTGAATTTGAAATGACCCTATAAGATTAGGATTACGCTTTATTTGAAGGGTATTTAAATGATTGTCATGCCTGGTAATATTCTCAATAATTACTCCCATTTCATTCAGAGTAGTCAGTAGTTATGGTGTAGTTATCTGCAGGGTTGCCCCCAGTTGGTTCATCTCCTATAATCTAAAAACAAGCAGCACGTCACCTCTTGAGTGAAGACTGGAGGAGTCCTCTGTAAATGTGGTGTCCCACTAGGGTAGGTACTAGAGAGGAATTGTGGTTAAATTATTTTCCCAATTGTATCAAGGTTTAGGGTGCAGGCAGCATCCACTCTGACATAGCCATCTCCATGTCATCACCGATTTAGGCGTAACCAGCTACCAGAATCTCTTCAATCTCGCCCGCACTGGCGTTGAACATGAGGAACATTTCACCCCCAAGCCCGTATCTCATTAGTTGACACAGAAATGCTCATCCACCCATTTGTTTTACCAAATTGAGTACAAGGCACAAACAAATGAGTCTGCCCATATCACCCACATGCTTGCTGACCTCCAGCGGCTCTCTGTCTCTCAAAAGGGTTTATACATAATTCCCAACTAAACGGTGACTGGTATTGAGCCTGTCTATAACTGTCTGATCTACTCTCGCTTGATTAAATCCTCCATGCACCCTAACAACGAGCTATGCCATGTCTCAGATCATTTATGTATAGGGAGAAGTGAATTATTATTAGTTTATATTGTGAATCTTTGCAAATATCGTTGATTTCCTGAATTGGTATCTACACTTTTTTACAATTAGTATTAAAGTTGTTACGCCAAATTTAAGAGAAATGCCCTAAAATGAAAGCTTTAAAACGTATTCGATGATTAAAGTGCGGCAGTACAGAACAAAAACAACAACAAAAGTGTTGTTAACAAAATACTTTTGAATTTCACTGTATATAACAATTTCATATACATATAACAATTCTGTATACATGACTGTTATATGCACTCAATACAATCACAATATAACTATAAATAAAAATAGGAATGTATTGAAAGCATAAGTCAAATTACTGACAAAGAATTAGAGTAATAGCCTCCTGGTTGATTAAATTCTGTGAGAAAAGCACACATCAGAGCACCAAATAGACAGACACACAGCAAACATACTCCTTGTCGCTCCATAGTAGACCTCCTGCATCTAGCATAACTTAAAATAGTATAATCAGCACAGCACATTGACATCTCAAGCATCAATTTATAGAAAACTGGTTGTGCACAAAGCGGACAGGGCAATCAATAAGTTAATAAAATATATTCTACATTTCTCAGAATTCCTAATAGTCAAACCTGAACTTGGTCCCTGTTGAATATCCAGAAGAATTTATTTCACATTTGTGACTAACAAATGCATCTGTTCTTTAAAGTTCCATAATAAAAGAAAATGACATTCTCACATAACAGCAATAGTATGAGGCATGAGGTTTTATCCTTGCCCTGCAAAAGCTGATAGAATGTTCTATGATTCTATTCAGAATCTGACTGGAGTTCCATAGTTCCACAGTACAGAATTTCATCTGGAGGCTTTTCTGTCTCAAGTGGAAGCTTGGAGTAGTTGGTGTCACTGCAGCTGTGAACACCATGTAGATAATAATAAAGCATTTCAGTCAACACATACTAATTGATTAGTTACCATCCCGTAGGTCAGAATCCCATAGGTCAGCATCCCATAGGTCAGCATCCCATAGGTCAGAATCTCATAGGTCAGCATCCCATAGGTCAGAATGCCATAGGTCAGCATCCCATAGGTCAGCATCCCATAGGTCAGAATCTCATAGGTTACCACCCCATAGGTCACCATCCCATAGGTCACCATCCCATAGGTCAGCATCCCATAGGTCAGCATCCCATAGGTCAGCATCCCATAGGTCAGCATCCCATAGGTCAGCATCCCATAGGTCAGCATCCCATTGGCCAGCATCCCATAGGTCAGCATCCCATAGGTCAGCATCCCAGAGGTCAGCATCCCAGAGGTCAGCATCCCAGAGGTCAGCATCCCAGAGGTCAGCATCCCAGAGGTCAGCATCCCAGAGGTCAGCATCCCAGAGGTCAGCATCCAATAAGTAACCAACCACAGTTGGAACGACTATTAACTGACATGAAAAACTATAACAGCATTGGCTGATGTATGCTCCTAATATGTGCATGTTTGGTAATAGATCAAATGGGCATGATTACCTCAAAAACAATTATACAAATACAATCGAAAAGAAAAACATGATTTACAGTAAACAGCAGATATAAAAAAGCAGTTATGTTGCTAAATGTAAATAAAACATTTAAAATGTATGTACATTTTATATACTGCTCTGAAAGTGTATTAATTAACAAAAAATTTATATTGATAAACAGTGAGTGATGACGCAGTGTCCACAGAAAATGTAGAGTAGTCTACAGACAACGTATGAATAGTCTAGACAGTCTACAGTCTAACGTCAGAGTAGCCTACAGACAACGTCAGAATAGTTTAAAGACAGACTACAGACAAAGTCCGAATAGTCTACAGACAGTCGGCGGACAACGTCAGAGTAGTCAACTGCAAGTTTACAGACAACGTCAGAGTAGTCTGCAGACAACGTCAGAGAAATCCGTTTGGCTGAACCGACCAAGCTAGAGAACGTTCTCCTCAAATTTCCTGTGAACTACAAGTCACTTCCCCCCCAACTCCATCCCACTGTGTCCTGCCTCGGAGTCCACCAGCGATGAGGCGAAGGCCGACTGGACGATCTGGAAGCCAAATGACTCCAACAAAGACATGTTCTGTTGAGGAGAGAAGGGCGATCCCAGGGAAGGACCCAGCTCCCCCAGACCAGCGCCGGCAGCCACCGCCAGACCCTTCTGGAGCCCATGATGGTGCACTCTGTTGACATGCTTGTTGAGGTAGGACTTAGTACGGAAGGTCTGGGTGCACTCGCTGCAGGGGAACTTCTTCTCCGGAGAGTCCTGGCTAGTCTTGGCTTTAGCGCCACCTGGTGGAGACACAGCCCCAGTACCGGCAGAGGCTCCGTTACAGGTGAACGGCGTTGGCGATTCGTGATCCTCACCCTCGGATTTATGCTGGGACTTTATCTCGTCGCCGTTTGCCAGCTCCCCGAACAACGCTTCGTCTCCCTCGGATTCTCCCTGATGTGGGCACTTGACAGCGTTCTCCTGCCCGTCTGAGGTGATACAGAGAGGGTGGAAAAGGGGGCAGAGACAGGGAGGCGGGGGTTGGCAAGAGTGGGCGTGTACAGAGAAGGTTGAGGTTGGGGAGAGGGTAAGGACACAAGGAGGAGTTGGAAAGCAAGGGAAGGATAAGAGAAGAAAATAACGAATAATGAGATTACAACGTAACGTGTCGATTTAAACCGAAACGATGACTGCTGTCCAATTGACCGCCACCATCCTCTGTAACATGAACACAGAACATCATGCGTCTGATGAGTGTTGCTAAGGAATGTTTAATAATAAGCATGTCTAGTTTAGAAACCAAATATGGTTTTAGATAGGAGACATATAAACTATATTGGGAGAGAGGATCTGGAGAAGAAGCAGGTGATTTATGGTCCGCACGGGGATGTTGGGTTCTACTGTATGTACAATTTTCCATACCTTTTACATCTGTTTTCTCTGCTGTGATGTCATTCTCCTGGGCCCAACTTAGCTTCTCCATATGATTCCTAACCTTTTAAGGTTTACACCATGTATGCTTTTCTGCTCTATGGCCTATATAAACTGAGTGTATTGTATGCCTTGGTCAGGAATAACCTGCCACCGCATTGTTACCGTGAGTGCGTGTGTTAAGGTTTTCCTCATCTATCAATTAAACTGTTAGAGTTGACTTGAGAGATACTCTTGTCTGTTCTTATTTCGAGTCTGAGTTCAGTGTGTATTTGCTTAATGTTATTCAAGAGACAAAGGTATAGTAACATTAATTACGTGGTATTAGAAATAATTCCATAACACTTGGGGGCTCGTCCGTCGTTCTTAAATAATCCATATTTTCTCTAAGGAAGGCTTCTTCCAGGACCATCTTTGAAGGAGGATAAGTGATTCAGGACAGAATTTGAACCTAGAGGACCAAATACATACTGAATTTCAGACGGGAAGAACGTGAACAGTTTGTATACAATTTTGATAGATTAAAAGGGCCAGGCCCATAATCTGATCTGTTCTATAGAGTAACATTAACTACGTGGTATTAGAAATAATTCCATAACAGTGTACTGATACACACACGCTCATGAAAGTCACCTGGAATGGACAGAAAGTGTTGTTTTTGTAAATAGCACGTGATTAGAAGACACGTAATTAGAAGACATGGGTTGTATATTATATATATTCTAGGAATTAAGAGCACATAGTTCAATGTATGCAGTGAGCAGGTACATCGCAACTGTTTTTACTTAGAGACAATACAAATATGCTACAACTGACAACAAGTACATTTTATTCTTGAGAGTCTGGGCCAAAAACTGCACACTGTTTTTATAATGTTATGCTATTAGACTCAGGCATTTTACACTGGGTTAAGTCTCTGATACTGGTAGCATTTTGCAGCAGATTGAACACTGTAAAATATCGGACTATACCATCTAATATGCAATAGACTACTGTATCAGCAGATACAGATACCAAGCATTAAACGTAATACTAAACATTAGATTCCTCGTGAATCCACATCTGCAACTATTGAGCAACTTATTTCCTGCAAAGATTTTACTCGTGTAGCCTATCCTGTCAAAAATAGATACAATAGAGTTCAACCAACCCTTTACAGTGAAGTCCCACAATGCCTTTACAGTAAAGTCCAACCAAACCTTTACAGTAGAGTCCAACCAAACCTTTACAGTAGTGTCCAACCAAACCTTTAGAGTAAAGTCCCACTAAACCTTTACAGTAGAGTCCCACTTAGCCGTTACAGTAGGGCTGAACGATTTTGGAGAATAATCTAAGAGATTGAGAATTTATTTTACCAATATTGTGATAGGGATTTAATATGTGCTTTTAATAGCAAAAATATTCCCACACAACTGCCGTACTGTTCTTCTCACACAACGTTTCCCTAGTTTCAATATATATCTAGCCTAAGACCATAGTAAAAAGCTTTAATGGCAGCCATTGCGGTTTAGACATCACATTTTATTATATCATGATATTTTTACAAATGCAATTAATCGTTCAACCCTACTTTATAGTAGTCCCACAAACACTTCACAGTGGTGTCCAACTAACCCTTTACAGTAGAGTCCATCCACCCAACCCTTTACAGTAAAGTCCATCCACCCAACCCTTTACAGTAGAGTCTATCCACCCAACCCTTTACAGTAAAGTCCATCCACCCAACCCTTTACAGTAGAGTCCATCCACCCAACCCTTTACAGTAGAGTCCAACCAACCCTGGGTATATGCAGATATCCTGAAGTAAAATTTAATACCTTTTAAGACCTTTTTAAAGACCTTTTCAATATATTTTAAGACCTCAATGGCACCGACTTTTAACCAGTTAAATCTGCTTCAAACCTTTAACTTATAGTAAATATACTGTGTATTGATTTTGAAAGTTGTCCTTGTTTTGCAAAAACTTGTATCAATAGAGCAGAATTCAGAAAGGGCGCAAAGCAAATAGAAAATACATTGAGTGACAAACCTAAAGGCAATGTTTATTAAAAGTAATAGCAGTAACACACACACGTTACATAACTGTATATAATACAAACAGTGAGCTGTGTGGTGTGTGTGTGTGTGTGTGTGTGTGTGTGTGTGTGTGTGTGGCGGGGTAGATACAAATCAAAAGCAAAGGTTATGGCATGTGCCTCAATTCAGACACAGCAAAACATTAATTAAATAATGTTTGAATGTTTATTATGTGCTAGTTGTCATTATAACCCTAACCTTAACCCCAGCATTAAGTAATGTTTATCCGTTCTATTTTAATGCTGTGTATGTGTGTAGTAAAATAATGAGGGAAAAGGGGGGATATTTGACACACACACTAATCCGAATATTATAATGTATCCGTTTTTTTCCTTTCCACATGTGAACGTCTTGGCTATGTCAGAATCGGGAAACATTGTTTTAAAAATATCAGCAATCCCCTCGTTGGAGTTGAGTTTTACCGCTGTGTCGAGGAGTGGGCGTCGCGCCCATTGACGTTATACTTGTTTATTTTTGTACAAATCGAACATTGGAAAACTTGCGAAAATATTAATACCATGTCATATTCCGATTAATACTCTTCAATACTTTTTAATGGTCTTAATTTCGCTAAATTGATTTATTACCTTTTAAGACTTTTCAAGACCCCGCGGACACCCTGCAACCAACCCTTTACAGTAGAGTCCAACCAACCCTTTACAGTAGAGTCCAACCAACCCTTTACAGTAGTGTCCAACCAACGCTTTACAGTAGAGTCCATCCACCCCTTAACAATAGAGTCCAACCAACCCTTTACAGTAAAGTCCAACCAACCCTTTACAGTATAGTCCAACCAACCCTTTACAGTATAGTCCAACCAACACTTTATAGTGGAGTCTATCCGACCCTTTACAGTGGAGTCCAACCAACCCTTTACAGTAGTGTCCAATCATCCCTTTACAGTAGTGTCCAACCAACCCTTTACAGTAGTGTCCAACCAACACTTTACAGTAGTGTCCAATCATCCCTTTACAGTAGTGTCCAACCATCTCTTTATAGTAGAGTCCAACCAACACTTTACAGCAGAGTCCAACCAACACTTTACAGTAAAGTTCTACCAGCACTTTACAATGAAACCCAACCAAAATTTTACAGCTGAGTCCTAACAACCCTTAAAGGTATAGTCCAAATAACCCTTTTCAGTGGAGCCCTTGTTACTCGTCCAATCAATTGCCCTGGCCTGGGTCCAGTTCCCACCCTCGCACTCATTCTGGCCCATACTGACCTGGCAAAGGCCCATGGAGGGAGTGGAACCCAGGCGGGCCGGCAGAACGGCACTCCCAGAAATATGGAACCCCCCCAGGCCCGGGTTTCCCCAGGAGCAGCTCGGGCTGCAGGCCCAGGGAGGGAGGGCATGGCTGGGGGAGAAAGCAGTGAGCCTCGGCCTCTGGAAAGGTGACCAGCAGCCGGCGACTGGTGCACAGGTCTACACACCACGACAGACAGACACCAGCCCACACAGAGTAGAGGGGGGACAGCAGAGACAGACAAGGCCAGCGGAAACCACATGTCAATACAGCATATTACCCCAAACCTTACTAGATCTTTATGTGGCTTTACTTTCGCCACTCATGACAATATACCAAACTACAAACAACAGTGAATGAAACTTTTTCCTGTATTACTTGCCAAGCCAGCAGACTGGTAGTCTGTTATAGAGAATTGGTTGATTAGCCCTGGTGTTCTCACTCTTTAGTGTCACGGATCTCCAAATGTGATGAACCCCTGAACTCCAACTGGGTTGCATTACAACTCTCATATAACTACCAGTGGTGACCCTGCTGTTCAAAACATTTTCCAGCTGAGAATTTATTTGTCAGTTTTAAAGCAAATGTCATGACATTTTACACATTTTGCAACGGCTTGCCATGTTCATGAAATGTGAGCTGGGCTGGCCCCAAAAAAGTTCTGGTTGGGGGCCTGACAAATGAAAAATGGCTTGGGGCCCCCGCAAAGATTGAGACACCAGAGCAAATGCCCAGCCAGGAATAACGGCCTGACTAGAACTACTGGTCTAGAGAGGCATGTCTTATGCCATTTATATACTGATACAAACAACTGAATTAACAATAGGGGCTGAAATAAAATACAAGGTTGATGAGATTTTATCCAACATATGTTCTGTAGTTAACAAAAACTAAATATATAAAAGCTATATAAATAAATAATTTGGTTAAAAAAACTGCAGACAACTTAGCACCACCTTGCAGACACCAGAGGTAATGCAGACACCAGAGTTTTTCTTCTCTGTTATTTTTCCCCATTTTGTTTTGGCTCTTCTTTATTCCTTTAAGTGTATCTATTTTATTCCTGGGTGAAGTTTTAGGGGTTCTTTTAAAGAGTATGTTGCTTTTATTCTAAAGTGTAGTGTATACACATATCACTCACTCTCTAGTTTCGTCTAGAGAACCGGCAGACTCACCATCTCACATCAACCGGGCCAAAACAGTTGCCCAACAGTTCTAAATAAAGATGCTAGAAAATGTATCGTGATCAAACACACTACACAGAAACAATCATGGCTGTGCTTTCTGGGAGTGAGAGAGGCCACCCAGATTGCAATTATAATTATAAACATCATAACCATTAGAACATACCTTGCTAGAACCCGAAAATCTGAGTACAAGTTTTTTGCCTAGTACCTTCACCTCAATTCCTACAATGCTTCGGTTATTTCTTTGACTCTGCAAGTCATGTAATTGTACGGTCAAATCCAAAGGCTGCTGCTGGTTGCCATGGCAATAATAGTTGAAAAAAGCTCCATTAAATCCAGAGAAACATTGCATAGCACTGCATGACCTAGAACACATGCACAAACATTTGTGCATTGATTGGCCAATGACCATGAGATAATGGAGATGACAAGAAGACAGTGTTTTCAAACACAATGCCATGCTGAACACAGAGTGCATATTAGAATAGAAAAGGTCTGAGAATGTCCAAGCCCCGACTGAAGAGGAGCAAGGCCTTGGGAAGGCATTCACACTTATTTGTTGTGGCTAATGAGGATATTAGAGATTCTCTGGAAAACCTGCTGTTGTCCTAAAACTGACCACCGGAGGGCACTGCCCAGCTGGAAAGGATTCCAATGAAAGTACCGGTACATGTTTTGTTTTACCTAGATGTGTAGGAGGTCAAAAATTGACCTACAAAAATTGTGTAGGAGGTCACGCCTGTACCAGTTAGTGCCAAATGTCACCAGAACCACTCACTTTCAACTCGCAATGGCTAACTGAGGTATGATAGTGATTATACCTCTATATTATGCACATACAAACACTCTATTCCGCATTCTGGATCAAAGAAATCCCCAAAAGTCCCAGACTGCATCTTTAAGTAAACGTAAAATGTATCCAAGCTAAATTCACACAATCTATTTATTTAGTTAAATACAAAATAGAAGCTCCTGAATCAACTTCCTCTTCACCACACAAGCCATGCAAAAAAGCAGACAACTACATATGCATGCAAATACAAATGGTTTAAAAGCCCTCTCGAGACACAAAAACCAGGAAATCTAAATTGACCTAGTATATGTCTGGCATATGGGGTCTGTGCTAGCTAGCAGTTAGGGGACACCATGAGCGGATGGTACCCATAGCGTTAGCACTACTGTGGTCTGTGCTAGCTAGCAGTTAGGGGACACCATGAGCGGATGGTACCCATAGCGTTAGCACTACTGTGGTCTGTGCTAGCTAGCAGTTAGGGGACACCATGAGCGGATGGTACCCATAGCGTTAGCACTACTGTGGTCTGTGCTAGCTAGCAGTTTTGGCCAAGCTTCAAAGACAGATGCAACATGTTCGCCCCACTAGCAGCAGCAGAGCAGATGATGATCAATACAAAGCAGGGAGAGAGACACAGCCTATGGACACAGCCTATGGACACAGCCTATGGACACAGCCTATGGACACAGCCTATGGACACAGCCTATGGACACAGCCTATGGTCGGGGCAGGCGTGGACAGGGCGGAGCTTGCCTTCCACTGCAAACTGGCGTTCCATGTGGTAGGGGGCGCCACTGTGCGTCTGCAGCTCCCCGCGTGGTGCAGGGAAGGCACTGTGCGCCGGGGCGGTAGCGGGGAGCAACGGCGAGCCGTGGTGCGATTTAACGTGCACCTTAAGGTAGGACGCAGTGGAGAAACCTGGAGACCAGGAGAAGAACACAGAACAAAGGGGGGCAGTGCAATACATACCCAGACGATAGAGGCTGTATGTTCCCAGTTATACCCACATAATAACTAGGGTGAGAGAAAGCAACTATTTTCTGAGTCCATCTTTTGCTATATGATTTGGTTTATAAGTCCATGCGGATAAGCAGCTATAATGTAGGAACGGACATAGAAGGATTATAATGTTTTCCTAGACGGAGCTATTGGATATTGCAGCAGTAACCCGCGAAAGGAAAAATGAAGCACAAATAACCGCCAACGCAGGAGGGAATATACACTTATAATAAGAAATGTAAACAAAAGAAAGTCCATCCAATACAGTATCCCGGAGCAGCATGTTAATCCATACTACATATTATCTACAGTAATTGAGTCACATGAAGCATGTATTTAAACCGTAACATCCTAAAATAAACGACATAAAACCATCAGCACTATCTGTGGCCCAGTATGGTGAAGACAGCTAACTGTAATAAATTGTTTAGATTAACCAGAGCACAAACGTTAACATAGTGGCTGTATACAACAATACAATAACATGAGGCAGCTGAGGAATGTTCCGAGAAGACGACAACAAACGTGAACCACGGGCCAACAACAGTAAACAACCTATGATATCACTAAAACAAGCCACAGGGTTTACAGTGCAGGTCACCCGTTATTACGGCGAAAAATAACTGGGCCCAGTCGTTCACGGTTACTACAGTGTTCAACCGAACAGTCAAACCTGCCATAGACATCCAGGTTCCTTATGGAAACACACCAACACAACTCTGAGAGGCAGATAAACAAGAGGAACGTGACAATCTGAGACATGCATTGTGTCATTTTATCTCCCGTGGTCGTTTTAGGTCATGCAAGTGACAATACACAGCAGGCCTGAGGTTACCTTTGTTGCATATGCCACAGTAGTTGTGAGGTCCTTCACTGTGTTTTTTGAGGTGGTCGGTCATGTAAGCAGCCCGGAGGTACTTTCCACACACCTGGCACGGGATCTTGTCCTCATGGCAGGCCAGGTGGGAACGCAAGCGGTCTCTCGTAGCAAAGGAGGCATTACAAATCTGAATAGAGGAAAATACAGGTGAAACAAGCATATGGCAAATATATATGGCATGTAAAAAAAGCACGTAGATAGCACAAAACTGTCAACCAAACTGTCAAAAATAATAATCATTACACAATTTCGCAAAAGGCCCAGATTTGAAGTGTGTCGTTTATCAATTGACTTTATACTTTACCCAGATAGACACTTCGGTTCTGAGATTATTTCATTTGCTATTGTCTTACCTGGCACTTATGGGGTCTCTCTGTCGTGTGAACCTGCTTGATGTGACCATTCAGATGGTCAGGCCTGAATAAAACAAACATAGGAATGTAAAAAAGAAAAACCTCTGTCTTGATTTTCCCAGCAGAACACAGGGTGTTCCACTAGAACATGAGAGATAATAGGGAATGCCCACACTAACTTATAGTAAAGGCCACACTAACGGTCCACGTCTCACCTGGAAAACCCCTTCCCACAGCTTTGACAGACGTAGGGCTTGCCCACAGATCCATCATGTGACCGCACATGGTACGACATCCTGTCCTTGCGTTTAAACCGCAGGCCACAGACATGGCATGCATACGGCTTCTCCCCGGAATGCGACAGCTTGTGTCGGTTCAGGTGGTACACATCCCGGAACACCTTGCCACAAATGTCACAGCCGACGTGGCGTCTGGTTCTCTCACGCTTACGACCGTTATCTACTGTTCCAATCAAGGCCATGCCATTCTCCAACAGTCCTGGCTGACCAGCCCGAGATATCATGGTAGCGTTTCCCGCAGACAAGTCCTCGCAACCTCCGCTACTCGCGCCGTGACTGGTCGGTCCATGCTGAGCTTCGTGGTTTCTCAAACGCACGGCCTCTGTAAATGCTTTGCCACATACTCCACAAGGGAAAACCTGCTTAATATCGTCTTTAACGTCCACTGTGGAGTGATTGTAATGTATAGGTTCCATGACTGTCGCCTTCTTGGGTCGTCCCCTGCCTCTCTTGGAACCCGGAGAGCCTTCGTCTTGGAATGGGTTGCCGGTCATGTCTAGCGGGGACACGGGCTGCAGCACCGGCATGGTGGACTGGGGGCTGCTGTCCGAGTTGACAGTATCGTTGGCATGATTGCCATCCAAACTGTGCGTTTGCCCACTGTTGGTACATATATTATTACTATTAGCCAACAGGCCATTCTCATTTGACAAGTTGTCTACGGCCAACGTGAACCCCATTTCTGAGACCCCCGTGGCCCGGAACAGACTGACGTCGCCCCCTCGAGAAGGTGGAACAAGAATTTTCACATTGGACTGTTTGATCACTTCCTGGCATATCTCGATGACCGAGCGCATGAGAAGAAACTTAGCAGCTGTCATCAACTCGGGAAAACACTCCAGTCGCACTACAATCCTAGAGGTGTAGGCAAAGTCCAAAATGTCTTTGAACACTTTAGGGCTTATCGTGTGCATCTCGAGTTCCTGCGCCTCCCGGTCGCCCTCGGTTTGACAATCAAACACGGACTCGAAGTACTCGCTGCACGCCGCCAGTACCGCCTTGTGGGCAGGGAAGCTCTCCTCACCGACGCGCAGGATCACATCGCAGAACCTGCCTCCATCTTTTCTCTGTATGTTGAGGTTGTGTAGCATCTCCGCGCTATGCTTGCTCACCTGATAGGTGTACGAGGAATTACTCCACGACTGCTCCGCTATTCTCTCCATGCCGAATTCATTCAGCTTTAATTTCGGTTAGTATAGGTATTGCCAAACAAATACGGTTTAGTTACAGTAGTCCTGGGTAATTAAATAAAAACACGACAACGACCACCACCCCTCCCTCTCTTTAGCATCTGAAACGTTAGCAGCGGGGGAAAATGGCAGCCCCCCAGCTTCCTGTGACCTTTAACCTTACTCGAGTCGAAGCGGGCACTACATTTTAATTTAACGCGCATATAAAGCGGTTCCCACTCGCATGTACAACAATTTCACTCTCATACAATGTTCTCAAATAGACGCTGTTGCCATTTTGGGCTAGCTGTGCAAATACGTAACATAACATCTCTCTTCCGGGTTTCTCGAGCCCCCTCCCCCAACTAGAACACGATGAGAAAGGGTTGCAGAACTAAACGGCTTCGCGAATGCAGGGACGTGAAACCGAATTTAAACCGTATGTTTGATTCGTATATTTCTGAAGTAAATATCAAATAACATTGACAAAGAAAATCTGTTCATGGGCTTCCAAAATTCACTGGCTTTTACTTGAATTAAAAAAAAATCTAATAGTAAAGATGTTAAACTTCATTAAAGCGCAATGAAGTCTTGACTGTACTTCTCAGTATTTTTTTGTACACACACACACGTTTCACTTCATCCAAATACCCTCAAGATGTTTACCGCCCAAAGCAAGAAAACTCAAATAAATATGGCACAGAATATGATCTTCATTGGATTTAAGCAATGCTAAATTTGTGCTTGTCTTTCGTTTTTAGAATGTACACTTTAGGGGTTACCATGCTGTTTAGCATAAACACAACATTAGTATTTTGCAGGTTACATCTTCCTACTCTAATGAGAACCCGACGAATTGTGGGTAAATATGCTAATTTTTAGAACAGGCAATGCATTCATTATTCCAACATTTGCAAATAAATAAAACCTTTTAGATAATTATTTTTTTATTGATCATTTTATTTATTCGATTTGTGCTTATAACCTAATAGCACATTACCATAAACTGAATCCCCATCTCCCCCCCAAAACAAAACGTTTAATTCAGAGCAGTGCTTCTCTTCCAGTGTGACTGGCAGAGGGGAGGATGTGGTACAAAAACAAAAAGTGTGGGCTCTTTCAAAAGCAATTTAAATAAAAATCCACTCAAAATAATTCCTTGCATTATCTCACTGCATCTGAATTCCTCAAAACAAAATTGGAGAATACCTTATCTACTCCCAATTCTGTAAAAAGGGAAAGGCAATTGAGAAGATTTATCCAAGGAATCACTGATTGAGAGCATTACAGAATGAAAGGCACATTGAGCACCTGCTGCTCCCTCTGAGGGCTTCCTGTAACTCTTCTGTAACCTCTCCTCTTCCAAGGAGGCCTGACCCTGCCATAGGGGAGGACATCCTCAAGGAAATGGTCAAGGCAACTCCAATCAAACACGGGTTTGAACTTGCTGTAACCCATTTTCCAGTGCAGTTCAAAACCATGGGGAGGGGAGAAAAGGCTACCAGGACATTACAAAGAAACACACGTTTGCTTGGCAGTTCTACTCAGTCTGCCTGCAGTATTCACTTAAACAGCAGTATACAACCCTCCCCTTACCAAAACAAAAACATAAAAAACCATAACTATGTACAGGAAGAATACGATCCATTCCCACGATCTGTACAATTTGGGGCCTATACATTATTTACTTAATCTTTACTGCAAAAGAATTCCCAAAACAAATAAGCTGCATAATTCCCAAAAAAAAAAATCCACCAGTCAGTGTCCTTCCCTTTGAGTTTAGGGCATTTCAAAACTACCAGTGACTTCAAGGTTTAAGACAAAACACAAAAACTGACGGTTCGTTCTCCAGGATCATTGTGTAGTCTTAGAAATTAAAGTTCACGTTTTTTGCTAATGGGGCAGTAACAAGAAAAAAGAAAGTCTTGCTGAATGGTACTCCTCAGGGCCTGAACTCCAGTTCGTCTACACTTATGACTTGAGCAGGCATTGAAGGAAGGGGCTGCTGGAGCACATCTGAGCCAAACCATTTGGCCAGTCCAGCTTCCCCCACACCAGGAGGGCTCCCCCCATGTCGCTGGGAGTGGTTCGTCCGATGAGGGCCATGGTTCTGTGACTGGTGGCCTAAGACTGTTGGGTGCACTGAGGAAAGAAATGGAATGAAGTTAGTAAAGTGTCATGAAAAACACAGGTAAACATCCTTAGACACATTGTCAGGACTAAAGATATGGATCGTTCATTTTTATTGATATCATTTGATCAATAATTCCTATTTGGTGAAAAGATGACGCCAATACATTCTTAACTAAACCATAGTTGCTTTTACAGAGTCTGTTTTATATCTGATTTCAACATGACGTACTATGAACAATGACAAGAGTAAAATGACATATCCACAGCAAAACGTCCAATACAATGTCCACATTTTTCCATCAAAGAAAATAAAAAATATGCTTTACACAACAGCAAAAAAATCAACAGCTCTTCCTAACAGTGGTCACAGCAGCCTCCTCTGTAGAAGCCCAGAATTGTATTTTTATAGTCAATGATGGAGACTTGCAACAAAGTTGGGGTGCACTCACCATGGTTACCTTGGGTGGTAGAGGATAATAGTCCTGGGTCTGTCTGCCCCCTGGCCACTGTTATATTACATTTAACATAATAACGGATAACCATTTTATGGGTCGTTATCAGTTTACTGTTATTATACATTAAGTCAAATGTCTTTTCTCCTCATTAGTCAATATGAATATCTTTAAACAAGACCAGTTAACGCTACTCATTTAGAAACCCTACCTGCTTTAACTTACTTAATTGGAGTGTAACAAGCTAGCAATCGTTAATTATAGTAGTTGGCAGCCGGAGTAGGCAGTGTTTCCAGTCAAAGGTACAGCATTTCTATTAACTGACGCACAAAGTTGATGTGCTTTATCATTGGTGTTTTCCCTATTTCAAGTAATTAACTTCAGACACAAATGACATTTCGCTTCCTCCTTATCTTTGGCTTTAGTCAAATGTAGCCTAGATGTTGGCTGCTTAGCACCAAGCTACCAAAGAGAAAGGTAGCGAATGTTGGGCGCAAGTCATTTCAAGTCTTAGTTTATTTTGAAGGTGGCACTTCAATTTAATTCAAAATGTCTACCCAGTGGTATCGTCAAGCACAGACCTTATTGATTTTCGAGTTGGGAAATTAATAGAAGCGAGTCTCAATCCCCCTCCCTAGTCAGGACAGGAGTTCATATTGTACACCTTCAATTACGAGACAATTAAACTGAAAACGTGACTCACTTGGTCTCTGCTGCTGCTGGATGTGCTGCTGCATGAGGGCCAGCTGCATGTGACTGGTGGCTCGGGGAGGTAACAGGGGGTGTCCTGTGGCCCCTAGAGGGTAAAGAGGTTGTCCGAGCAGAGCAGTGGGTAACCCCTGAAGCTGTGCCAGGTCAACATGCGGAGGAAATATGCCTAGGATAGAGAAAGACTTTAATGAGCTCCTCACAGCCTCTTTGCAATTGGATAAGAGGGTCAGCGCCTCCATTAATCTATAAGGCCACAGTAATCTCAGTATATATGTTCAGAACAGCCAACCTGAGGCCAGATCATAAAGTTAGTTTACGTCGGTGTATGCAGATGAGATCGGTACATACCTGCCTGCATCAGAGCAGGGCCCAGCTGCTGTGGCTGGACACCCTGGGCCAGCATCCTTTGCACCACGCTGGGGTGGAGCTGGGGAGGAGGAGCGCGCACCATGGGCACATGGCCGTGGGACAGCATCGGTACCGGGTAGATTGGATGGGGAAAGGGAGATGCCGAACCAGGGGACACCATGGTGGGGGTGTGATGGCCGGCAGAGCCTGGCCTGGGGTGCTCCTTGGCGTGTTGACGGGCCTGGGTGTGGGCGGACCTTGGAGTGGAGCAGGCCTTCACGCCTCTTGACTGAGAAGAGCCATCTTCCATCCCATCCAGGAAGGAGCTGGGAGAGCTACTGTCTGTAACACCACAAGAACACCCAGTATTAGACAGGCAAAGGAACATCCAGCATTGTTTTGTGCCATTTTCGATAGAAAAATGCCTGCAAACGTACCCTCCTGAGAGTGGCCCTCCTTGCTGTCCGGACGACTACCTGGCTCATCTCGGTTCTTCTCTTTTGTCTCGTACATCTTACGGATTACAGATGTGGGCACAAAAGACGGCGACAGCTGCACAAGACAACGGCATCAGTAGTTTAGTTCAATTGAGGATGTGGGCAATGATGGACAGTATGCCACTTACACCTGATATGTGCGTATACAGATGGCAGAACTAATTCAATCGAGATCTAACTGACAATGCCTTTTAGTGTCTAATGAATACAACCCATATAACCGTTTGACATACCATGCTGGTGACTGTGTTGCCAGGAGAGGTTCTTCCTGCTGAATGAGGGCCTGGACCAGGTGATCGGTTCATCCGGGGTTGTCTGAAGAAAACAACTGTCAATATGCTTCTAGTCTTAACAAAACAACACTTCCTTAAAGTCTTCGCAGAGTAAGGGAAACTCTTTCCCTACATTTTGGGGCTGCGTTTCGTCTTCTGGACCTGGCCGACGGCACATCAAGGGTACCATGAATTCTGAGGTATATTGTGTGTCAGCCCACCAGTCTTGGAGCTAAAACTGGGCCAGAAACAGGCCTTCCAAAAAGACAAGCCAACTCATTCAAGAAAACAATATAAAGAATGGCTCTTTAGAAATATTGTGTTTCAGATTGGCCCGACCATAATCCAACCAAGACGCTGTGGCAGGAACTGATGAGGGCAGTACATCCTAGAAACCCCTACAGCCTCACTCATATTGGCTGAATTCTACAAGAGGTGGGCAATAATCCCTCAAAACATTTTAGATATGGATTGACAATAGGGGGCGTTTACTCAGTCATCACTGCAAATGGAGGCGCAAGCTATTGAATGGCATTCACAGTTTTGCACACAAGTAATGAGTTTCTTAAATAAACAGCGTTGTTTAAATAAACAATGTTAGTATTTCATACATGTCATCGGTCTTTATTATCAACTAGGCTTTAGATAAGGATTGTTTTAATACAAAAATGACAAAGATTCTGGTAGGTTTCACACACTGACAAGCACCACTGTATGCATGACAACAAATCATTAGACTAAGTAATGTAAAATGGGCACTATTGTGTGTGTGTGTGCGTGGCCGGCCATCATTGATTGGATAATGACTGTTAAGTGGTCTCCAGATATTTGAGAGAAGCAAAGCAGTAGACAGACACCAAAGTCTTGTATCTGTAACGTCTGCTCTACCAGTGATTGCCTGGCCATCTGTGTAGATACAATTGGAGCTGTGACGTAGTGTAGAACGATGTGCGTAATTAGACAGCTCATACACCCGGGGGCTTTTATCTCATATTACAGATTGTTTGTCAGTTTGCATAGGACACTAGCACACACTTTTAGCCTAGCTTGGTTAGCCACAGGCAGACTAAATTAAACAATACAGCACCGAAATTGTCGTGGGAGGAAAATGCTTTTGCATAGTTCTCCTAAAACAGTGGTTCTCAAACCTCTCCTGGGGACCCCAAGCCGTTCCATGTATTAGATGCATCCCAGAGCCAGCACACCTGAATCAACTTGTTAACGAATTATCAAGGCCGTGGCTGTTTGATTCAGGTGAGCTAGGTCAGGGCAACAACATTGTGAGACGGCTGGGGGTCCCCAGGAGAGGTTTGGGATCCACTGTCCTAAAACTCCTAACACAATGCCAACCGTTTGATCAGTGACCATTTGTGAAAGTCACCTGTTGTTTTGGTAGGCTTTATGAGGCGGCTTGGCGTAACCGGTCTGGAAAGCCTGGTGGGCATGGAGGGCCAGGTCCTGCTGGATAATCAGTGCCTCCACATCTGCCTGGTCCACAGCCATTGAGAGCTCTCTCATCTGGAGGCAGACAATAATTAATCTACAACAGTTCCAATGGAACTCATCTCAGATTACACAATCCTGTAAAATCAGAGACACTGGTGTTGGAACTATCACTACCAGAGGTTATATGGTACCCCCTTTCAGAGGGGTATACATGGCTTTCTTGACACCGTGTGGTCACGTAAGGCTACAGGAAACTAAGCAACAGTATACAGTGTCATCTGGCCCTCATACAAACATGGCCAAATAATCCCCAGAACCCTGCATCATATATCCCCTCTGCAGGTCACCAGCATACAGCTGGAGCAATTCATTCAATTAACCTGATGGACTAAACATTCAAATAAACTCTGAGTACAAAAAAATGGGGAATTTTATGGAGGAGTCAGTGTAGCTCAGTGGTAGAGGGCATGGTTTGTGTGTATGACGTCCTGGGGCCAATCCCCTGCTTCTCCCCAGGTCGCCATTGCAAGGGAGAATTTGTTCTACAAATACATATAAAAATATGTAGAGAAGCATCATCAACCTGATGCCGTTGTTGTAGGGTAGGTCCATGTGCTGGGCTAAGAGGTCGATGCATCTCTGAGAACTGCTCCCTCATGTGCTGTGGACCAGGGTAGTCACCTGAAATAATGACATAAACATGACAAACCAGCTGCTTAACAAATCTAGTTGTACTCATGAGACACCATGTAGCAGAAGACGTCCTACAACCACCAACAACGTGGGTGCGACCTGGACTAACAACATTGCTCCCATATCTGCGAGGTTTACCATCAGGAGGCTGCATGCGTCCATGGAAGTAGTCCGGTGAGGGGGCCCTCTGGGTGAACAGTGGAGGCGAGGGCCCTCTGTGTTGGAGCAGGCCATGTTGAGGGCCGAGGTGATGAGGTGGAGGTGCATCAGCACTGCCCAGCATATTGTGGAGGAGGGTAGGGGAGCTACTGTGGGGAGGCCCCCGGTTACCCAGGAGCTCCTGTAAGTTACATGACCCCAGTTTCATAACTCCCGCTCAGACAAGACAAACACACAAGAGCACCATCAGGGACACGCCCCTACAGTTATCCACATGACGAACACACAACAGCACCATCAGGGACACGCCCCTACAGTTATCCACATGACGAACACGCCCCTACAGTTAACCACATGACGAACACGCCCAATCATGAATACCAGCTTAACTTAATACTAAACAGTTGAAGTGGTCCAGAATCACACACCTGGAATATGTTCTTCTGCTGCAGGGCAGGCACAGTGGCTTCAGGGAGGGCCATTACAGCAGGGTCTTTGGGGTGATTCAGCTGTAGTGAAAGAGATGGGAAAGGTAATAAGACTGCTGCCATGACTGCAGACATTTCAATCACAATGAATGCAGTATTAAACCAATTACAGCTATTTAATAGTGCTAGACAATGTGTTGCTACAATGACCAATATACAAATAGAACGTGATGCTTTCCAATTAAAGATTGAGATGCTAAATACAGAATTTTACTTATTTATGATGTGAAAATGTCAAATGTAACATGGTACATACTGTGAATACAAAACAAAACCTTCATTGACCCTGTGATCTTAACATTTGCCCATTGGGATGGAGAAGAGGATTAAGCCAGAAGCGATGAAATGAAACAGTTCAATGCCCAGAGACCAATGTGACAGACCATCTGACATTCACCCCCAAGTGTAACAGGACATGGTGCTAAACTTGAAATTACAGAAGGTGTTAATAGTTAGGGTAAAAACAATCGGAGGCATGCAATCCTTCGACCGTCATGTCACTTCACAGGATTAATGTGAATCCAGAAGAACAATTGAAACATCAAATTTATGCCCATCACTTTCAGACCAGATAACTGTTAATCTATGACTAGAGACTTTGCTGGTTTCATTAGTTTAAGACGTTAGTCCTTTTGAAAACACGTAGCTCCTGCATGTTGATGTAGGCAAGCCAAACACAGCCGCGCACACATAATTGTACCCAGCATAAGGTTACCTGAAGCCGCATGCAGCTTAAACACATCCAGCTTCTCCTGAGAGGCAGCATGCCGACAACACAGTGGCTGTTTGGGTTTGTTTAATGGCCTCACCCGAGAGCGGAACACTTACTTTGCTGTTCACTTGGCTGGCTTTGGGGTGGGTGGGGAGTGTTCCACTTGCCTTCATGCTGCTGACCAGCTTGTTAAAGGCTGACATGTCAGGGTCCCGGGCCCGTGCGTGAGGGGGGCCGGTACCCCCGGTCAGAGCCTGCTCCAGGTGCTCAGCCATGAAGGGAGTGCCACTACTGGTGCCGCCTCCGCCAGCGACGCCTTCCCTCAGCTGGGCCTTCCTTTGAGTCTGGTGCTGCTGGAGCTGCTCAGAACCCACCTTCAACCCCTTTAGGCTTCCCTCCACCTCCTCCAGAGAGAGAACGACCCCCGAGTGAGCTGGGGACAGACAGACAATGTCAACCCTTAACTCGTCACAGAAACAGCTGGAGCCAACGTGCCCCAGGTCAAAGTGGACAGGCATCCAACATTACATTGTTGGTACTGATGTGTTAGTAAATTTAACTTGTTTTAGATGGTAAGTGTGCATGGTCTGTAAAAAATAAATTAAGCCTGGTGAAATTACAACAAACACCCCATTTGAAATGCCAATGTTTACTGTGTAAGCATTAGATGACAAAGTAGCCCATGGCCCTCTAAGCATCTCTAAAGGACTGTGGGTAAACAAGCAGTTTGGCTGATTTATTGATTTGGCCAATTCACTTAAAATCAAACATTGTGAAACAACCGAGCGATCTTAAGGATGTCTAGTAAATAAAATAAAACGTTCTGAACATATACATTGAAGAATTACCATCTACACCTCTAGCAGCTCAAATCAATTCTTGAGTCTTCAGTTTCCTGTGAATATTCATACATTTTGAATTTTTTCATCTGTTTAGAGCCTTCCTTCCTGCCAACCAACTTATTAAAACATCCTCACACTGTACATGTCAACGTGAGTATGACCCATGCCAACACATAGCTATTCAGCCTACATTAAATGTAAGTTCAGATATGCAGCTATTTAATAGAAAGCATACAATTTGTAAATTGAAGTCACATCCCCCCGCACCACAAATAAGCTTACCAAGTAAACCGCACAAAACTACGGTCCCACAACCAGGACGCCAGTCTAAAGGCTTGCTACTGCAAAGCCAATCAAATTAGATGCAATTTACCCCACCATTGCCATTCACTTTGCCACCAGCGCCCCCTTTAACAGGCATCACTGTCCTGTACCTAATGACGCCATTCACAGATACCGACTAGTTCTCATTTAGATGGAGGGATATCAACCCATAACACCTGCAATTCCAATAGTACCCGGTGGTCCAGAAACATGCGGTCACTTTCAGTCAATCATTACAGCAAGAATGCAGGAGGCGTGTTCTTGAAACGGATTGGATTTGTCACCATGTTCTGTTCATCACTTGTGTTTTGAGCCGCTTTGTTCATTTGTACTTCTATTTCATTTATATTGTGTTTTTGGCCTTGTTCTGCAATTGAATATCAGATTATACATGTGTTGCTCAGTTTAAAAAGCAAAAATAAAGCCATTAAGTAAATTGCTTCAACTACGGAATTTAAAAACAGTATTTTCCCTTGATATCCTTGTATACGTTATTCCACCAAAACACAACACTTTCATCAACACACTCTACAAGACTATAGTATTCCCGGTCTAAGGAGGACTCACTGCTCTGCTGTAGCCGCTGCTTGTTGACGCTGAGGCTTGACAGGAGTGGTTTCAGGTCGATCTTGGCCTTGTGTAACAGCTCCAGGATGTCCACCTTGTCCCTGCGCTCAACTGACTGGATTGGGGTGAAGTAGGGAATAGGACCCCCCTGGCTAGGGGACGTGCAGCGGGGATCCAGCCCTGAGAAAGAGGCAATACACATCAAAATAAGAACCCCAGATGACGTTTCCAAATTACAGATGTCCCCCACTATAAATCAGCACAACAGGTGAATACCATCACCACAAATTAAGAACATAACAAATCAAGTGGTTTGGATTCTGAGTGTTGCTTAAAAGAGTTATTCAATAGAAATCCCAAACGTTGCCCATTAACATTTTCTTCAGGTGGATTTTAATAATTGATGCACATCCACCTTCGCAGAGCCCCACAGGAATTGTATTAACCCTTTCCTCTAAACACAGTGTGCACTGTATAGGGATGTAGAATATCTCCCTATGTTGGTACCATTAGATTTCAGTTGGCCGTCCTCTCTGTTCAACCTAGAAACAGAGGTTGTTTGGCGATCACCCACACCGCATCGAACGGCACTGTCTGGAATCTGACCACGGCTAATATCAGAATCCATTCATCCACAACAACCGGGGCAATATATGGAATGAATTGCACACTCAGGTGAGCTGTAGCTTGGATGTACAACTGTTGAGATGTCACGCTAGGAGCAAGTCGCGCACATTCACACACCTGCTGGCTTGGTTTGTGACAAGCGTCACATCAATTTTGAGAGCACGACTCCATGAGGAAAAACTAGCCAATAAACACATTCCTGGTGCGACAGCAACAGTTAACGACAGCAAGCCTCACGCACAAGATAACAGAATAATTGCCTTTCACTCATTTCAACAGATGTCATTCCAGTATCTAACAGACAAAAGAGACTTAAATAAGCTCCCAATGACTCATATCTACAAAAAAAATATACCAAAGAGGTAGTTTATCAAAAATAATGCCAGGTTTAAGAGATTTTATGAGGGTTCAAGGCCATCTGGCAGTCTGCCTATTTCCAGATATCTATTGTTACTGTCAACAGTTAAGCTTAGCAAGAAAGCACATGCACATTTAGGACCGGACTACTGTATCAACGAGAACAGGCACACAGAGACCACAAAGACCACACAGAGACCGTACCAGCAAGTCTCTCCAGCTCCTCATGAGGCGTGGACCGCAGGCTAGAGGAACGGCTACCCGAGGGGCTCAGGTTACTGGAGAACCACCGGCTGAACCGGCTGGCAGACGCAGGCCCTTCACCGAGAACATCCTCTATCATCTGCAACAGAGACAGGCGCTGGTCACAGGCAGCCTGGTGGTCCCGTGGCAGACTGTATGGGTGGACTGCATATGGGTGGGAGTAGGGTGGCACTTACGTTTGGCGCTCTGTCCATCTCCACACTTGGGACTTTGTGGGGGTGCATTTAGGCAGTGCTTTTGAAGGGGATGTTCCCCTTCATTGCTTTGGTTTCCTATTCTACAGCTGAACTGCCTAATTCAGTAATTCCTTTGCTCAGCAACACACAAAGGCATTCTGACCGCTAATATAAAAGGATGGGCATAAATTTGCATTCAACTCAGACCAACAAATCTTTTAGAAAAACGTACAAAATAAACGGCGAAACATGTAAGAAAACATTAAGCAGTGTCCAGATCAGGGTGACAATCCCATCCTCACCAAACATGCAGAAGTGAAAACCACAGAACAGTTTAGGTCAGGAACATGTGCAGCCCACTAGAGTCCAACCACATAGGGGCAAACAGTATTGGTTTTAACATTACTGTGGACATACAGCAGTGCACACATACAGTGAAAGTCTACAACCTTACCAAGGGATTCAAATAGATTTTCTAAAGCTCTACCAACATTACATTGAATGAAAGCGAAGCTCTGATGACAGGGACTGGAATCAGGGGATATTATAATAGTTGTTAATGTTACCAACAACTTCAGCACAACTAAAATGAGGGGCCAAATGTTTTTAATAGTTAGGGACGCATCGATTGAGTCAAGGTACCAATGTTAGACGTTAACACGTTCATAGATAGGGAGCAATCAGAAGAAAACGGCAACTATCAAACCTCTCAAAAGCTAACCAAATTATTAATAGACAGCAATATTGTTAATGCAGAGCAGGTTGTGTAGATCTGTAAATATTCATTTTTAATTAAAGATGTTGCACGGTGTGTGTAGACGTTCACTATCAACTGGAGCCCTCCTGCACAACATAAACCATCCAGTGCTCCCCAAGACTTACAGACGCCAGCCCCGGCATGGTCTTCTCCAGGTTGAAGAACTCATTGAAATCGAAGTCTGAAGCCTGCTCTGGTAGGACCTCTGGATGAGGGACCTCTTGGTCTGCTGTAGACTGGGACTGCCTCAGCACCTGCTCCGGCTCCTCTGACAAGCCACCGTTACATTCCACTGCAGATTACGGAGGGCAAACAGACCAGAAGGGTCGCATGTTAGGTCAAATACAATATACAAGATGAACAGCTAATCCAGGGGAAACTATTAAGGTCACCGCATACGCATCACAAGTCACATGAGTAAGTGAATAACCAATTCATCTTGCTTCTTACTTCAGTAGCCATGAATATACATAACAGACCAGTCAGCTAAATATAATGACGGGCACAGTGCATCTAAAACGGTAAACCAATGCCACAGGGCAGACACTCTGGGTTACGTTGTCTGCTGTGACAGCCAACGGGATGACAGAGCGTAACATGCCTTCCTTAGAGTCTGTCCTCTTCCTGGAGCGTTTGGGTCGGCGTTTGTCCTCCTCCAGGATCTTGTCATCAAAGCCAATGAGCTCAATGGTCTCTGATTGGCTAGTCGGGCCTCCTGTGAACCACTCAGGCTCGTCCTCAGCACATTCATTTCTTCTCCTCTCACTGAACACACGCTTGTCACCGTAGTCTCGCTATGAAAGGAACAAACTAATTGGAATGGAAACTACATACACACAGGTTTAAAAAACTATATTATTTTATTAAATTCAGTTGGATGGACTACTGAGAAATCACACACAGAAAAGCCATTCAGTGTTGGTAATACCCAGAAAGGCCCGGAAAATAATTTTGAAACTTTACAGAAACTAACCCTGAACCGCTTATCCTTGAAGTCCCGTTCCTTCTCCACAAGGGGTTCACGCTCCCTCCCCATCTCCCTGCTCAGCTCCCTTTCCCTCTCAAAGCCACGTGCCGCCATAATGCGCCCACTGCCAATTCGCCGTGCCCCACCCAGTCGGAGACTCTCGTTCTCCTTGTTCTCTAGGGGGCTGACTGGGCGGCGGGTGGGGGCGGGCAGGGCATTGCCGACGCAGCCACCTCCGAAGCTCCGTCGCTGAGGGCTGAGTACCACATCCAGATCATCCTCCTTCAGTCGCTCACGGGGATCTGAGAACAGGGTCACAAGACATGCAAACCTAATATTGCACAATGCTGCATAGTTCAGTCCAGCAAGTATAGTACAGGGCATTTAACTCCGGACTTCAAAGTCAGTCCCACTCAATTTCTTCACTGCAACCCTCTAATTAGAGACATATTTAAACCTGGGAAACTAGGTGGGTGCAATCAGCACCATCCATGATAGTCAGGAAAGAGGCATTCTACACAAACTCTGATTTTTGCAGCCAGTAGCATCTGAAAGCATGTTTTTCTAATGATCATGATAGACTAATTTTTTGTATGGGCTTCCATGTGTATGCCTCTTCAGGAGAGGACACAAATGGAACAGCCTCCATGTGCATGTTGTGCTGATGTTGACAACGCATTAAGTTGTGTTGGAAGACTACATCAAACAAAGGATGTCACATTGCCACAGGGTCAACAAAGAACACAACTGCAGTCTTTCCCAGAGTGTACCACATTATTGTAAATGGCTGTTACATTATTTTTTCGCAGTAAAATACTGCAAAAAAGTAGGAGTCCTAGTCTAAAGCAGGAAAGAAAGACACAGGAAAAAAACCCAGCTAATAAGCAACTGCACAACGGCTAATTTTAACATGACGTACCTGCAATTCTACGTTTCAGAGGAACCCTATCATCCAGAAAGTCCTTCTTATATCCATCCACTGGAGAGCTGCACTCAGACGTGGGGTACAGCGAATCATGCCACTTCTCCGGGTCCCAAACACCATCACTAACCAAAAGGTTCACAGTTAAACCAGAGGCAAACACTTGAACTAAAAGATAGATTTCAACATTTCAATGTAACATGCTCACCTGTCGTATTTTTCTGAAAGACAGTCTGGCCTTTCATTAGAGACAGGATAATCTTTAATTTCCAAAAGCTCCTCCTATTAAAAAAACATGTGTTAATTGAAGTCAATGACTCTGCAAACAAGTCCACCACTCAAATACATAAACCATTAATTTTAAATTACCTTGGTATATCTGTAAGGGGATAGCCCCGTTGAGTCCTTTACAACGTCCATCACCGCTTTCTGCACCTCCAACTCTTGGCTTTTCAACACCTCCAGAGAGTCTCCATTCTCTAACCCCTCAACACAAGCAACTTTATCCATGATTTTCAGGAGGCAAACCAATAAATAAAGTTGGTCCTAAGATTTGTGTAGAGTACCTGTTTAAAAAAATCTGTATTTAAACACAAGGGTTTACATACCAAACAGATATGCCACTAAATGAACTTAACGTACATTTCAACAAGACATCACGGAAAGTCTGTAAAGACATCGAAATATGTTGTCAATGTCTACCACATATTAGTACGGTAAAAGCGACAACCAAAAAATTGCATTTCTAATAAATAACTCAGTAGCGTTATATCCGAGAAACGCATCCTTTCCTCAGCACATTAATACATCTTTGACATGGTGTGATGATAACATGCAAATCTCAAGCAACTTTATTAAAAAACTGGACTAGCAACAAGTCCTCAATACCTTCGCAAAGCCTTGATTTAACAAGTTATCTGATAAATGTTTGGTAATTAGGTAGAAATCTAAATCGGCTGACAAGCTAGACAAGTGGCCATTACCTAGTTAAGTTAGCCTATTGAGAGTAGTCCAGTTGTCAATCAAATGTAAGATAGTTAACGTTAGCCGGCTATTTAGCTAGGCAAACTCGAGGATAATTAAGTTAGCAAATTGGTAATGTGCCTGGCGTCAGAAACACATTGCTAATTAGTCAGAGTACTTATGTTACTAAAGTGCAAACGTCAACTAGTTAATTGTCTGGAGAGTTACGACAGTTGTCAACGATTGACGTCAGCCGCTCTGTGTTTGGTTAACTTAGTAGTAACAACTTAACGTTAGCCAATTCTCCATGTAACCATTGCCAATTGGAACATACTTTGCTAGTAAACCTTGATGTATCCTAATACCAACCAGCTTGACCAAACTTTAACTGGAAAACACACTATCATGATGATTTAAACAGCCAGTTAGTTGTAGCAGTTGGCTGTAAGTAATGCTAACTACAGTTAGCCACTTCAATGGGAACCTAAACGCGAGTACAACATGTTTCATAACTAAGTAACGCTAAACAAGCAAGCAACACGGTACACGTTGTAGGTTATGGTTAATAAAATACAAATATATAAATGTAACGGTTCACTTACGACGCTGTTTAGAAAATGTATGAAGCCGACAGATGCTAGCAACGTTAGCTATGGCTAGTTAGCCAACTAGCTAACGTTAGCCGGGAATAAAGCCTCCCGAGTTCGCGTTTTTCTAACAGCTAACTAGGAGTACTAATATCGGCAAAGAGCTTATGCCCGTGATAGTTATAAGGACAGAAATCCAGAATAATAGCGGCGTCTTCTTAGGCTCGTGTTTGAATAAAGAAATAGATTTATCTTCGGTCTATGATTTGTCTCAGGCGTAGCAGCAATTTTCCTTTCATCACCGCTTCTAAACGAGGGTCCTTCGTATGATTATATAGTGCCCATCACTAATGCCTGGTTTAGTTATTTGTAAATATATCAAATAATCATTAAAGATTGTCTTTTATAATGTCTCTGCTGATTTCTAAAATAATGTATATGATTTTAGAATATTTATAAACGTCAGCTGGTCTATCGTCAGTGTATTATTATTTATCAGGTAGTATGTGTGGTCAGCTAATTATTGGCCGCGTTCGAGAGGATCAGATCTCAGATCTCCTCACTGATCAACTTTGCTTGTTATGGTATTTTATACGTTTGGAAAATTACAAAGATTGTATACGTTTTTTTATTTTTTAAAAGCTTGTTCGAAAAATATATAAACGATTATTAAAAAAACAATTTATTCATAAAGTAAATTCGTGAAGTCACTATTAGATTAGTTGGCATTACCACCTGGCATGATATTGGGTCTGCTGTCCTTACAGTCATGTGAAAATATACATTGTACACCCAGTAAAGCTGTCTTTGTTTTTTATTCCAGTCACATGTATTTATGAATGTAACAATGAAACCCTTTCTGTAGAAAGGCAGTTTTCCTACACAGTTGGCCATAAAATGGCTGAAATTTAAATCAGGTGCACCAAAACAAAAAACTTGATAGGGCCCAGCCTTCAATAAAGATTTGAGACTTTCTGTTTTGATGATAACGATATAGATGTGTTGTAATGGTAACACATCATGCCAATATCAAAAGACCCATCAGAGGTTCTCAAAAGACAGATCTACAGGCCGCTTTTGTTACAATCAACGTAAAAGTGCTTGAGGTCAACTGTCAGGTAGGGCATTAACTTGGCTTAATAGGAGGTCAGTTAAAGATACTGACGTTTGCAGCACTTTTGGAGTTAAATCCAAATAACTGGCAAATGTGCTCTGATCAAATGAGTGTTTGGCAAAAACCAATATAACAAACATAAAACTTGTTTGGGGCCCCTTGAAGCAGGGCCCTCAAGACACATCAACCAGCTAGTTGGGAAAGGCTTGTCACGGCGACTGTACAAGTAAGCCGACTGAGACCCGATTCTTGCTTACAATGAATTGACCAAAGCAAAGGTTAAACTCAATTCACCATTAGTTGTATTCTTGGTAGTCTGAAACACATGTAAAAACGGTTTGTATTAATTCAATCCATTGACGTCGACAAAGCCAGGACTACTATTTTGAAAACTTCTGTGGAATCATATTTACGCCTATTATTTGTATTGTTCATGTTCTGTGCAATCTGGGAGAATGAGGGGTCAACAGGGTATCAGTTGAGCGCTATCTCAAACCCAAAATTAGAACCAATTACATGAACAACAGTTATTGCATTACATTTGTGATTTTATCTGAGATGTTATTTGTTCTCACTTATGTCGTTAGAATCCTTCCATCATGCTGCAAAACTAGTTTTGGTGAATATGGCTATATTCTAGATGTGTTTCACCAGTGTCATACGTTTTGTTATTAATGCCCCAACAACACCCACCACATACACACTAATGACCTACCTTCTAGATAAACTTTTTTAAACTTTATAGTCTGTATATAGACTCTCTTTGGATTTGTGTTGTAGTTATTGCCACATCAATGCTGCTCAAATTACCTACTTATACTTAATCTTGTATTAAATGTATATTGATTCTCCTTTTGATCTCTATTGCAATCCTACTGCTATTTGCACTTTTGTATTCTGTGTATTTAATGTGTAACTTTATGTTGTCTCGCACGTTCTTGCTTTATCCTGGCCAGGTCGCCGTTGCAAACGAGAATTTGTTCTCCATCGGCCTACCTGGTTAAATAAAAAACAATTCATCGTGATAATGCACACTTAAAAAGAAAATGTACAGTTCCTCATCAAGGGACACTACAATGGAGTTCGTGACGATTGGTTTACAAACCATGACGTAACTTGACAACGAGAACGCGATTGGTGGAACCGCTACCGGGGTTTTAAGCTGTTCCTCCAATCAGCGATTCGATTCAGTAACGTCTCCCTCCTCTCAAATGTCTCTGGTTTAGTTCTGTCTTTCTATTGGCTCAAATCTACCGCGGAAGAAGAACTTTCTCTCAACTCTTAACTGGCGCGTGCGTTTTACAACTGTAAATAACTGCGAGCCAAAACGCTGTTAACTATTGCTAAATAAGTAGTATGATATATGTTGAACTATTCATGGGATAAACAATGAATGGTTATTGACATAATGTTTAATTGTTATGTGAATTCACATTAAGAGAATGGAAAGGGTTACCTAGACGAGTATTTGTGTCGTCTTCTGGTTGACGACAAGTGTGTGGCTCGTCTGTTGCGATGACGTCGAGAGGTAGAGGGATCCGAAAGAGGACCATGGCTGGTTCAAATAGACCCCCTCGCGATGTTATATCTAATTATCGAGTTGGATACAGCTGGAACCGAGGTGGGCGACTCAAAGAGCTCAGAGTAAGGTGAGCAAGGCCCTCTCAACCCAATTAACTTATTTTCAAATGTGATATTCGGACCTTGAACGCGTAATAGTTCGCAATCAATATGATCATACACGAAATAAGAAGGGATCGTCTAGGTTGCAAGGACCGACGTTGCATGAAAGTCATGCTTAATACCACATTTAGTCAAACGTGTTCGAAGTCATAATCAGGTTTATTGTTTGTTTACGCATGCAAGGGATATGTTCTGACCTATAGCTGCAGCATTTAGGACACACATTTTCAAACGTACATGATGAACAGTGCAAACAGAGCAAAAAACACTGCACAAACAGTTTTTTTTAATTGAACATTTCTAATTGAACATCATAACAAACATCTCACTGCACGAACAATTTGACCCTGCATAGCTTTGGTTATAGATACATATTGTGTGTCATATTTATCCCAGTAGTGCAAAGAAGCAATGTCTAGATGTGAGAGCAGATTTCAAAATGTGCAAAGAGCCGTATGTAGAGCAATAGGTAATTGTATGTACAGTTGTGCAAATAAGATAATGTCCAGTTATAGTTCAGGATGTCCACCCAATGCTTATTGTATCAGAGCTGATAGTGGCCAGGGGGGTTATAGGGGGGACTAGTGCTAGAGGCAGATTCCTTAGACTCACCGCCGCGGGGAAGAAGCTGTTCTTGTGACGGGATGTTTGGTCTTGATAGGCGGTCGCCAGAGGGGTGAGTTCTGAGTCCCCTGTTACCCAGATGGGAGGGGTCTGCCTCAATCTTTGCTGCCCGCTTCAGTGACCTGACTTTGAACAATTCCTTAAGAGACGGCAGCTTACATCCTATTACCCGCTCTGCAGAGCGGATGAGGCGTTGCAGTCTGTCTATTTTTCTTTAACAGAGGCTGCTGAATACCAGAGTGATGGAGAAGGTCAGGATGGACTGTGTAGACGTTTATCATCATAGACGTTGGTAGTCTGTAGTTTTTGAGCTGCTGCAGGCAGTACAGTCTTTGTTGTGCTTTCTTAGTGTCGATTGTGTTGCCCAGGAAGCAAAAGGACTCCAGTAAGTTGACAGGGTACGCCCCCAGAACAATGGGACAAAGGTCAGCCGGGCTTCTCCTAAAGTCCACTCTCATCTCCACTGTCTTTAGAGTATTGTGCTCCAAGTTGTTGAGACTGCACCAGGAGTCTCAATTCAAGTAACTATGTTAATGAAACAAATATCTTAATTGATAAGTGGCCACCTTCTGAGTCCATATTTGGTTAAGGCACCACTCATGGTAATTACGGCAGTGATTTTCCAGACCACAATATTACAGCTGTACTCCGAGGTAGTGACCATGTCACCTTTCAGAGGGACCCAATTGAAACTATTTAATAATACATATTTACTGTAAAGTATAATTAGAAATATATATCCGCAACCTAATAAAACATGTAGATTATTCCTGGTAATACAGGCTTATTACACTCACAGGCTTATTCAATAAAGAAAATGCTTTTAAAATTCAATAGCTCCATGAACACATGACATAGACACCAGAAAACGTTGAGCACGGTTATGATTTTCCCATAAAAAACTTGAAAGCTGAACTTGAATGATTATCCATCAAATATCAAACTTTAGACCACACTAACAGTTGGTTATAGCCGATATGTCTAGTGCTGGGCTGAAATAAAACCATGCGCAATCACTCTCTTCCAGGCACCTTGCACGGAAGTTCCTCAAACTATGGATCGAGAAGACGTTTGGACGTGTTCATCCTTATAAAGCCAGGTGCTCATTCTCAGTCCTGCGTACAAATGGCCTTCAAATGTGTGCTTCAGTTTGAACAAGTTACTATGATACTATGCTGAATATCCACTCTGTATAGCCTGAGTTTTCTAACTGTGATGGTGTTGCCTCATCCAATCTCTAGGTGTCACCATCGCAGGGTGGTGCTACAGCAAACTCTGGGGGCCTGGAAGGATGAGTGGTGGACCGTCAGGAGAGAGTGGAGCCTCACTGTGAGGGCCGAGTGCCATTACAGGTCAGTTTCTGTCTTTAACCTCTGACTGATGCTCAGCTCTGGGCAGCCCCATTATAACTCTCTGAGGAGTCTGCAGACAAGAGAAATATCGATTTTCATGGATACTGACATCTTTTACCTATAACCATTGCAATTATTTAGCTTTTGCATATATTCATGAGCGAAACGAGTGACTTTGTGTGAGTCTGTCCGAAACAAAACGAGGTAGTTTAGGGTCTTGGATTATTTTTTATCCCTCAAGACAAACTCATCGATACTATGTATTTGTCACTGGGATCAGTTTAAAGGAAGTTGAAGGTAGCATGTGGTTAGCTTAGCACAGCTGTTACTTAGGTAGTTCCAGGTGAAATTGAAGTGCTTGGAAGAGAGCGCATTATCTGACCAGCGACCAAAATAAAGTTGCCAGAGTGCGACATGGCAAGGCCACCCTGACTAACATCCATACCACCTCCCACTGTTGATACTACTGCGTCTGTTTGCACTGCCAAAAATAAAAGTTTAGGAAAGAAAATTATAATGGATTTAAAAAAGCAGATTGGCTAACCCCTAAACTGTGTGGGACTACAGCAGACTACTGTGTGGGACTACAGCAGACTACTGTGTGGGACTACACTCTAACTAAATTTTTATCACAGTCCGGCCTAAACCCGAACAGATGGATAATTCCCTGCTGGTACTCTGCCTTCTGTCGATTTTCCCTAAGTGCTGCAGTGTGGTTGTAACCATTTAATTTCACCCAGCTTTCCTTGCTTTAGCCAATCTGGAAGCTTATAATGACTTCGTTGTTTTTTAGGTATAATCTGTATAACCAAGTGTTCCATGGCTGGCAGACGTTTGTCTCTTGGCAGGCGGAGGAGAAGAGGAAGCTAGAAAAGGCAACATGTTTTGGTAGGTACAAGCTGGAGCGTGGTTATGATAGAGATCTGGGTTTATTGTCTTCCTCGGCAGTAGTGGCTTGCAGGACATATCACAACAGTATTTGACTTCTCTCCTGTGTGCCAGCCAATAGGCAGTGCCTGCGTTGGGCTTGGGACAGCTGGGAGGTGTACCTCGAGATGAAAAGGATCAAACGCAGGATGCGAGAATCTGCTCTTCAGTTCCAGAAACACACAGCTCTATGGTGAGGCATTGTAACTGATGAATAATGGCTAAGTCACTCAGTGGATAGCAAGCGGCTTTGTGTGAGTGGTTGTGTTTAACACACTTTTATTAGTTCTAGGAGGGTTCAGGCGATGCTCATTTTAATGTTCTTTTCCATAATGCAGTTGGGTGTGGACTGACTGGCAGAATGCACTGCAAAGGAGATATGATGCTTGTGATATGGAGCATCAAGCACTGCAGCACTGGGCTTTGACTTCACTTAGCAGAGTGAGTACAGCTCTTCACGCTCTACCTCCCACACACACGACCCCGGTAAAGCTCCTCACACTGTACCTCCCACACACACACACACACACAGTCCATGTAAAGCTCCTCACACTGCACCACCCACACACAATCCTTACCAGCAGTCAAGTCGACAACCTTGTGATTATCGTTTGTGTTGTTTTAGGCCTGGCTTCAGTGGAGAGCATTGTACATGTTCATCTGCAGTCAGAGAGCCAATGAGTCCCAGGCTTCACTGCATTACAATCACAGGCTGCAAAGGAAGGCTCTTAGTGGCTGGATTGGCCATGTTCACCTGCGACAAGCTAGAAGGAAACCACAAGGTCACCTCTTTTTATTTGCCTGTTGACTGTGTATCTGGTGTATTTAGGGGTTACATTTGTGATTGTATTAAATTATATTTAACTGCTCTATATAATTATGTACATGAGATGTGTTTTTAATTTGTAATTATTGGGTACCGGGTAACAGAGTATTCAGGACTCTCTCCTCTGGCAGACAGCTACGGTCGGTCAAGACCAATTGTCACACAGTTTCTGTGGATGTTACCCTTCTTTATGTATTTGTTTACCTCCTGTGTTTCAGACGAAGCGTTGCGAGCCTGGCAGCTTCACTTGGTGAGGCGATATTGGTTTGTGTGGAGAGGTCGACTGCAAAGCAAACAGAGGGAGGTGGAGAGAGAGCAGGCTTCATTTGGACTGGCACAACGGAGCACACAGCGCAGGGTGGTGGAGCGCTGGAAACACTGTATCCTATCAAACACACACACACACACACAGTATAGGGTGGTGGAGCGCTGGACGCACTGTATCCTATCAAACACACACACACACAGCGTAGGGTGGTGGAGCGCTGGAAACACTGTATCCTATCAAACACACACACACAGCGTAGGGTGGTGGAGCGCTGGAAACACTGTATCCTATCAAACACACACAGCGCAGGGTGGTGGAGTGCTGGAAACACTGTATCCTATCAAACACACACACACACAGCGTAGGGTGGTGGAGCGCTGGAAACACTGTATCCTATCAAACACACACAGCGCAGGGTGGTGGAGCGCTGGAAACACTGTATCCTATCAAACACACACACACACACAGCGTAGGGTGGTGGAGCGCTGGAAACACTGTATCCTATCAAACACACACACACACACAGCATAGGATGGTGGAGCGCTGGAAACACTGTATCCTATCAAACACACACACACAGTGTAGGATGGTGGAGCGCTGGAAACACTGTATCCTATCAAACACACACAGTGCATCCTTAAAACAACATAAAACAACTAAAACAGTTTACTTTTCAGATTTTGTCTAAACATTTCTCCTGAGCTCTTGTGCAGATGTGGAGCTGTGCATTCTGGGGTCAGAGAAAACACAGTATGCAGATCAACATCACCAACTTCATCTGCTGGTATGATAAAGAAACACTTGTGACCCAATGTTTTCCAACAGCTCTGCCGATAGTGTATTCTTTAATACTTCTTTTTACTACAGCGCACTGGACTGAGAAGCTTGACACTCAATGTTGTTTGGGGTAAAACCCATCGACTCAACAAGAACATTGCGGCCCAGCATCATAATCACACTGTAAGTGTTATAATATTTATGTATGGTCGGCCAGTATGGCTGATATATATGATCATCATGATACAGATTACAATGCCCCATGAGAATATTCAGATACATTCACCTTCTGTACATTTGGTTATATTATGGATTTAATTCTTATTTGATTAAATACATTTTGCTATCAACACATCCTATAATGACAAAGAGGATACAGGTGTTTGGACATTTTAGCCAACATAATCAAATATGTTATTATCAAGTTCTATAGACATTTTGAAGTTGATTGGACATACTGGTGCATCTCAATTTGGATTGTCATGACAACCGATCTATATAATTATGTACTGGTACATGAGATGTGGTTTTAATTTGTAATTTGGGTACCATGTGTTGATTAATGGCGAACTTTATAAATTAAAAATGAAGCACAACAAAATCTGGACAAAGTAAAAGGATCTGAATACTCTCCTGAGGTGTTGAATTGAATTTTTGGACACAGAATGTAGATCCCTTTGACGTTTGAACCACTTGCATTGTGTAGGAGTCAGTAGCATTTATATCTGCTCAATATCGTATGCAGTATGCTGTGATAATTTCTACTGTCGTCTTTACTTATTTTGGCAGTAAACATTAATTGCTCAAATACTGCTGAAATTAATAGAATAGTTGGTTAAATGGAATAGTTTACCTACATGTTTTGACCGTGTCACCTCGCCTCCTACGACGACACCAAACAGTTTATTCTATTTAATTTTCTCAATCGACTGCATACTGAGGTAACAATAAATACTGCACTAGGCTACATTTTTTTAAGCTGTAGTGAATTTCTGTTATTCAACGTTTCAACAAGCAGAGAGTTCAGCTACAGGTTCTCTTAATAACTACGTCGTTATGAGTGCAGATACTTGTACCAAGGAAGTTTCTGCCGTCTTTAATACTTGAATTTCTAAAGACAACAGTGTTTGTTTGTCTAGGATTGAAAAGTAAATACAGTTATGCCAAAGTTGCCAAATATGAAATTGTTCTGGATTAGTGCAGGGCAAATATAGTGTGTCTCATGTGTAGACGACGAGCAGATATTGGAACATTTGGAGGCAACGTCTTGAGGAAGTTGAAGATCAGGGACTTCAGCCGCAGATACAGATTGCACTGTCCCATCACAGGTAGGGGTTTATTGATATCACCATATTGTAATTGCGATTACTATGATACCAAATATGATGTCAATAATGTCATGTTTTTGGCAGCACTTCTCTGCAGAGCAATTGCCTTCGGCACTGGAGAGGACGGCTTGCTGAGCACAGACACAACCAGGTACTCGCGTGCGCACGCACACACACACACACACATAATCCTGCTGATGTCACACTCATTGACCTTTTCTTTAGGGTCTGGAGTGTCGTGCTGAGGCCTGGTTTGGGGATCGGGTCTTGCCCCGGTACCTGGACTCATGGGTTGAGTTTACCGACCAGAGAAAACTGCGTAGCGAAAGGAGGGAGACGGCCCAGCTCCATAACCAGTAAGTCTCATCCTGTTTACAATCTAGTGAAGATCTAGGACCAGAAGAACAATGCATACTAGTTCAGCACTCTGTGACATCGACTACCTTTATAAACAACTTGGTTGTAGTTAGCCATGGAATGATGAGGTGAGTGTGATGTGGTAATGTGATACACACATTCACAACTAATCCAGTCACCTTTTATTTTTAGACTTGCGCAAAGATGGGACATTTAACTATGGTGTGTGCTGAGGTGGGAGGAGTTAAAACATTTCACGTCAGTGCAAAACAGTCTGTGAAAACAAGTGCAAAAGTGGCATTTCTATTCAGGGTTCATTAGGAGCAGTCTCTACAGTAGTAATGCGCACCTGCAAACTAATCAGTTCATTTTGTTTGTGTCGATAATCCAAACGGTAAGAAAAATGTGATTGATTTAATAAAGACAGAGTGCAGCCTGAATGAAGACTGCAACAGTCAAACAATGTGCTTGTCAAGTAGTCTAGCCTGTTGAAAACGTTAGGCTAGTTAGACTTTAGGCTTTGAGATTAATTCACCTAAAATTATTTGGACTCAAATAAGCTCCACTATACAGGTACAAACTAATTATTTCAGACTTAACATAACCGTATGTTATAATATCCCATCCTGTATAGACGGCGTCAATATGCCTGGGTCTTTGGTACCTGGTGGGGACGTTCAGAGGAAACGAAGGAACAGAGACTGTTGGAGCGGATGGTAAAATAAACACACACACCCCTCCCAGATTTACCGTCATGGTACAGGCCAAAGCCTAATTAGATCCCACCTGTCCTGCCCTTTAGGCCCTGCTGCATGAGGAGAAGTTGTGTCTGATGAGAGCCTGGGGCTTCTGGCGATGGAGGCTGAAGAAAGAGCGAGAGGATAAAGAGAAACAGATGGCCTCTGACAACCTGTACCACTGTACTCTAATGCACAAAATACTGAGCCAGTGGAAGGCCAGAGTCACCGTGATCCAGGAGAGGTACCGTACTATTAATGTAACACGGGTCCGTGTTCTATTATTTTATAATGTGCTTTAGTTGCCTGTCATGAGTGTTAAGAACCCACATTGATATAAGTAGGTGTTTATTCTATAACATAAATCTATTTTCCATTGAAGTCCCTTTAGGATTTTGTTTTGGTTTGTATCCTTCTGTTTGTTTGTGTGTAAACGTTAAGGCGTAACCGGGAGGAGCAAGCTGGTCGTCATGGGGATGTGCGTTGTGTGAGGCGCGCCCTGAGTGGCTGGAATGAGGTTCTGCAATTTGACATAATTTCTCTTAATCATTAGGGTCATACAAAGTTAATGACATTAAAATTGAGTTGGCTCTTTCAAAAGTATCTCTTGATACTTCGATGTCATTCTTCTAATATTGCTTATTTTATTTTTTCAAATGCTATTTACCGTAATAATTATATTATTTTTTAAATCTCTGTAATGTGTCAGTATGTTCAGCACAAAAGAGAAAAGAACAGCAGACTGAATCAGATGGACTCGTACCATGAGAACCAACTTCTTAAATGCACATTTCAGTCCTGGAAGGTATGAGGCATAAATTATATTGACCGCATTTAATTTGGTCTACATGTGTGTTTTGATATGCTTGGTGCACACCAGATGGACTCCTCATGCCTGTGTCTGTTAGAACTGGAGCTGTAATCTCTCCTCCATGTTAGGTGTTTCACCTCCAGACACAGCAGGTCTTTGAGTATGTTGAGGAACGCTACACACTCCATCAACAACAACTCCTCCGGTATCCAGACTTAATACTCACAGTCACTGTCTACTTGATTTATTAGTAATCTGGCACTTGTAATATTGATTTCGTACTAATTCGGGATTTTCCCAGGAGGTTTCTGCATGTGTGGAAGGACAGCGCGGCTCAGTTGGCTGGTGCCAGAGGCAGAGAGATGAGAGCAGAGACCCACTACCAGCACTGTGTTCAGGCCAAGGTGCTACAGCTGCTTTAACACCTACCTACCGCTTTTAATAACATCCAACATTTCAGTTATTATAAGTATTGCACTTTATAAACTCATTCACAAATACTTGTTATGCCTTCTGTGATTATTCATTATTGTTACAGTAAAACACCAGGCTGATATTGTGGCTACAACTACTGTTCAGTCACTTACATTCTCACCCACAATCATTGATTTTCTGATAGGTGCTGTTAGCATGGAGAAAAGCCACATTGTGTGCATTGTCAAGACGCCACCAACAGAGGGAGACATTGAGCAGGGCTCAGGATCACATAGATAAAGGTAGATCTACTACAAGTCTGAGTTATTGTTTTTAGGGTTTGTTCAGCATGTCTCTTGTTGATTTGTTTTATGGAGCGGGTGCTAGTTACTAATGGCTTCAGAATCAACCAATTGAATCAATGAATTCCTTCAAACTACATGCCAGGACATAACAATAAAGTTATTAGATAGGTAAGTGCTAAAAAATGCTTTGTCTGCCCAGTCCCAACTCTTGGTTCTTGCTTCATAATGGCGGGACCAGCTTTTCCTTAAGGTTATGATAACAGAGTCTTTGCCCATTTTTAGAAAACCGGAAACAACTCCAAGACCTCCTCCTCTATTTCCTTTATTAACTTACTCATGCTATTTTTATTTGCTCATTTGTTTTATTGTGTTTCTTTCAGCACGGACATGCCCTTATCTAATTGAGTAGAAGGTATTTTTATACCTTTGTTGTGTGGTTCTCCCACCTACCTGTAACGCACTTAATAAATTGTAAGTTGTTCTTGATAAGTGCTTCTGCTTAATGACTCCAGTGTAACTATGCCCTCATTGAGATTTTCAGCCTGAGTGTAGGCCTATACTGTTTTATTTCTAAGTTTTGCAGCAGGTGACTTTTAGGAGGTGGAGGGAACGAACTAGAGACGTTTTGGAGGAGACCACAGCCACGGAGAAAGCCCAAAGACACCACCAGCAGTCTATTCTCAGCAGAACATTCAGCTCTTGGAATATGTACAAGAAGCATCAGCAAAGATATGAGGTTACTGCTGCATTTGTTCTGTTCTGTCTGTAGTGGGGCTGTCTGATACATTCTGGACCTAAGTGGATCTGTTTATTATTGTGCGTGCATGTGTTTCTAGGTGATGAAAGAGACAGGCTACTTGGTGCTGAGACTGAAGACATGCCGTCTCTACTTCACACGCTGGAAAATTGAGGTGAGCTTATTGCTGTTTAATTTTTCTGTTATTCATTTGAGCAGCCAAAAATGAAAAAAACAATTTGAGATACATGGGCAACGAGCCGAACTCGGGGTCTGTTTCAAAACCTGAAGGAAAAGCGAGTGGGTTTGTATGTTACTGGCACACTAGATGAGTCCTCCCCGAGGGCACTTCATCCAAGCACCTCTAACTAAGTGGTCCAAAGGGCTAAAGTGGCCGTCAGTCCTCGGAAATATGGCTACATTGATGTCATCTGTGATGTAGGCCGTGTACCTTTATAATGTACAGTCAGAGAAGTACATGAGAAGTGATAAAATAACTGCCTGTGCAATTTAATAGAATACATATGACATTGTTATAGACATTAATTCACAGATTCTGTTTTTAACATAAATTCCTGTTTTATATGCTTATTTCAACAATGACCTCGCCACTTCACTTTGTGTGTTTGCTTTTAAATGCATAGATTAAAAAACATGTATGAGTGTTTTTGCTTTGTTGTTATTTTATTGTTGCTTGGTACTTTGAGGATTTAGTTGGGGTATCCGTATAAACACTTTGACAAGTCCAGATGTAACAAGGACTTCATATAATCCATTTGATTGATATTCTCCCCTGGCACGGTCCTGCACAGCTGCAGCACAGAAGGACAGAGCATGAGAAGACAGATCTGGCCCTTTGGCACTGGTCCCTTAGTCTGCAAGCCAAGGTAACACCTAAACATGCATACTTCATTGGCAGCTGGCCTTTAGCCCAACTCAAACACATGATATATGACCTCTGTCTGTATTGGGGGAATTCTTTCTCCTGGGTAACTAAAACTGAGCTTGTGGATTTATGGAGTGCAAATAATTTTCAGGCCTGTTTGCATAAAGTGTGGTTTTATTGAAACTCGGAGGACATACTGGATAAGAGGCCTTATCCCCTGGTTCTCTTCAGGTTCTGGAGGCTTGGAGGTTCTGGGTTGCCGAACAGCACAGGAAGCAGGACCGGTTGACCCAGGCTGCCCAATTCTACCGGGACCAGCTGCTGAGGGAAGGTGTGGTTCACATCCTGACTCACACGGCACACATGAGCAGCTTCAACACTGATATCGCACTGTACAGCCAGGAGCAGGTGTGTGTGGGTGTGGGGCATTATGTTGTTTAGATTAGTGCTGGAGCTTGTTCCACTGACTGACACACAGTTGTGTACCATGCTGCAGCAAAAACAATCCTAATCGTTGCAAATGTTGAAAAAACGATTGTGAATACGATGACCATTGTCTACAGCACAGGTGTCAAACCGGTTCCATGGAGGGCCGAGTGTCTACAGGTCACCTTGTTCTTGATTGATTAATTAGGTCACTAATTGGTAAGGTTCTACCCTCTACTGGTTGTTTAGGTCTGAACTGGGAACTAATTTAAATTGAAACCCAAAAACCTGCATGCACTAGGCCCCCCGTGGAACCGGTTTGACACCCCTGGTCTACAGACTTAAAATATCTTGTTCGATGTTTCATTGTTTACACTGCGGGATGATCAAATTATAATGACAGTAACGATGACCACTTCACACTCCCAGTGTAAACAACGCTAGAATCAAGCATTTTTGTTCTGCTCTCCAGAGCTCCAGGCGTATCCAGAGGGTGGTGTTACGTTGTGCCATGCGATGGAAACAGCAGGCCCTGCGTGGACCACACCGGGTCACACCTCTTACTGCTGCAGCCGTGCCTCCAAGGAAAAGTGTCACCTTCAACTTGCCCATCCCAGAACCAGACGGAGCCCAGAAGGGAACCACAGAGCAGGGAACCGGAGACTGCATCCTCAAACACTTGTAATCGTTGTTATTCGTTTGAATATCATGATGTCCAAAATCATCCCTTTATTGTGTGCCCAGGTATATCTGATCCCAGGTCAGTCCGAGTTACTCTGTGACTGTGTGTAGGGTGGCAGCGCGCGCTTCTAGACCGCAACCTCGACGACCCACAGATCTGCTGGACTCTCCTGTCAAGGGGCTGCTCCCACCTGCTGGTCCTCATCACAACAGATGCAGCCTTCTACCACATCAAACCCAGGTCCCACAGATGGTTGACACCAGCCTCCTGTCTTCTGCATCCTCCCTGGTCATCCCTCCTGTACAGACCCAACCTGTGCCAAGTTTCAGTCCCCCAACAGCCCAACATCATGGACCACCAAACCAAGACTTTCTACTGCCTCCCTCTGCGTTCACGGCCACACGTACTCACTCTGAGGTAACGGTTACCGTGGTCCACGACCATTTATACAATTTTTTAGGTGTTTTCTCAATCGGTGATTTTCCCTCACAGTTCATTATCTCCCCACAATCCACAGGTCAGATGTGATGGAGAAGATTTGTGTGCTGAGGGGGAGGTGGTTGTGGATCCTACTGTGGCTTGGACCAGAGAACTGCTCGACATCCGGCTGGACATGCAGTGTTTCCAACAAGACCGGAAGCAACTTCAGTGAGGAGTTATATCTGAGGGACATTTCTGAGATTTCTGTGTGTGTGTGTGTGTGTGTGTGTGTGTGTGTCACTATTCCGAGCGGAGAGATTTCAGGTGCTACTGATTAGCTCTGTTAAATGGACATCGGGCAGTACCAATAGAGTACTTAACAAATAAACTACACTAGATTGAAAATAATTGTATGTTATTCTCTGTGTGTGCGCGTGCGTGCGTAGGGTATGGAGACAACTTAAAGAGGTGATGACAAACTGGCTGCAGACAACAGGAAGCAAGGATGAGACTGGGGAGAGGAACGCTGTCGGACAAGAGCTGCAGGAGGTACGACTGGAAGTGTATTGCCAATGTTCCTTAACCAGTTGCAATATCATGCAATTAATACCATTATTGGGCGGTCATGCCAAATTAAAGTCATGCTGTTTGTGTTGCCACTGACAGCTGGAGGAGCGTATTGGTAGGATGTCCACTGATCTGGCAACGCGGAGGCCTGTGATGCTCCTCCACACTGCCCGGATACACAGGATACAGAGTGCTCTTCACAGCAACATGACCACAGCACAGGGACTGGGACAGAACAACCTCTGTTGACTTTAACAGCACAGAGACTGGGACAGAACAACCTCTGTTGACCTTAACAGCACAGAGACTGGGACAGAACAACCTCTGTTGACCTTAACAGCACAGAGACTGGGACAGAACAACCTCTGTTGACCTTAACAGCACAGGGACTGGGACAGAACAACCTCTGTTGACCTAAACAGCACAGAGACTGGGACAGAACAACCTCTGTTGACCTTAACAGCACAGAGACTGGGACAGAACAACCTCTGTTGACCTTAACAGCACAGGGACTGGGACAGAACAACCTCTGTTGACCTTAACAGCACAGAGACTGGGACAGAACAACCTCTGTTGACCTTAACAGCACAGAGACTGGGACAGAACAACCTCTGTTGACCTTAACAGCACAGGGACTGGGACAGAACAACCTCTGTTGACCTAAACAGCACAGAGACTGGGACAGAACAACCTCTGTTGACCTTAACAGCACAGAGACTGGGACAGAACAACCTCTGTTGACCTTAACAGCACAGGGACTGGGACAGAACAACCTCTGTTGACCTTAACAGCACAGGGACTGGGACAGAACAACCTCTGTTGACCTTAACAGCACAGGGACTGGGACAGAACAACCTCTGTTGACCTTAACAGCACAGGGACTGGGACAGAACAACCTCTGTTGACCTTAACAGCACAGGGACTGGGACAGAACAACCTCTGTTGACCTTAACAGCACAGAGACTGGGACAGAACAACCTCTGTTGACCTTAACAGCACAGGGACTGGGACAGAACAACCTCTGTTGACCTTAACAGCACAGGGACTGGGACAGAACAACCTCTGTTGACCTTAACAGCACAGGGACTGGGACAGAACAACCTCTGTTGACCTTAACAGCACAGGGACTGGGACAGAACAACCTCTGTTGACCTTAACAGCACAGGGACTGGGACAGAACAACCTCTGTTGACCTTAACAGCACAGAGACTGGGACAGAACAAGCTCTGTTGACCTTAACAGCACAGGGACTGGGACAGAACAACCTCTGTTGACCTTAACAGCACAGGGACTGGGACAGAACAACCTCTGTTGACCTTAACAGCACAGAGACTGGGACAGAACAACCTCTGTTGACCTTAACAGCACAGGGACTGGGACAGAACAACCTCTGTTGACCTTAACAGCACAGAGACTGGGACAGAACAAGCTCTGTTGACCTTAACAGCACAGAGACTGGGACAGAACAACCTCTGTTGACCTTCAGAGCAACATGACTCTGTCCACACCAGATAACCTGATCTTGGCCACTCCACTGGTGTAAGAGAAAGACCCAACAATAATACATGTACATATTTTATAATCATTTTTAGGAATTGAGTTTGGTTGTTAACATTTTTTAACTTTGTCTTTATGTGTGTGAAAAAATATATATCTTTCCATGAGACACCATTTTCTGGTTTTTTAATAAACTATTGCAAATTGCACTAGACATTTTTGGTACATTTAAATAAGATGTTCTCAAATATAACGTTTCAGCAACCTTCCTTGTTCAGAAGCCGTTGGCCCTTCTAATACTCTCGGGTTGTTTTCTGTTGCTGCATTTAAAGTGAGTCAGAATAGCTGGAAACTAGGAGAGTGTGTAAACCAGACATATATCTGGTGTCGTCTGTCACTTATCCAGGACCGAAGAAATGATTTGATCCCCTGCTGATTTTGTTTGCTCACTGACAAAGACATGATCAATCACATTTTTTATGGTAGTTTTATTTCAACAGTGAGAGACAGAAAAACACATTTCTCTTAAGTTATAATTGATTTTCAGTTTACTTAGTGAAATAAGTATTTGACCACTTTGCAAAAGATGACTTGGTGGCATTCCCCTAAGCAGAAAAACACAGCCAATGCATAATGTTTTCAGCTCCATGTTTGACGGTGTGGATGGTGTTCTTGGTGTCATAGGCAGAATTCTTCCACCACCAAACAAGGCGAGTTGCATTAATGCCAAATAGCTTTATTTTGGTCTCATCTGCCCACAACACTCACCCATTCTCCTCTGAATCATTCAGATGTTCATTGGCAAACTTCAGACAGGCCTGTTCATGTGATTTCTTGAGCAGGGGGACCTTGCAGGCGCTGCTGGATTTCAGTCCTTCGCGGCGTAGTGTGTTACCAATTGTTTTCTTGGTGACTATGGTCCCAGCTGCCTTGAGATCATTGACACGTTCTGGGCTGATTCCTCACCGTTCTCATGGTCTTTGAAACTCTACGAGGTGAGATCTTGCACGGAGCCCCAGACCGAGGAGATTGACAGTTATTTTGATAAAAATAATGCTTTAGGTCCACTCATTTGTGAATAATCGCACCAACTGTTGTCACCTTACCAAGCTGCTCGGTGATGGTCTTTTAACCCATTCCCTTTAAGAGAGGAGCTTCTAATCTCAGCTCGTTATCTGTATAAAAGACAACTGGGAGCCAGTAGTCTTTCTGAAACGAATCAGATCAAATAAGTCAATTTAGAAGTTATTTTAAATGTGTTATTCTGTCTCACTGTTCAAATAAACATACCATTAAAATGGTATACTTTCTTAGTTCTCTGTACAGTTATGATATTGTATTGGTTTCTAGTATACCTTTTTTGAAATCATTCGATTTTTTATTTAATGAATGAATGATGTAAATAATTTGGATTGTCTACATTTGATCTGGACCTACTCGAGGGATTCTAAGACATTTGACAACTTGTATAGTAATCCTTCAGGATGGTGCAAACTCAGTCCTGAAACACTTTAGCACAATACAAATGAGGACATGTTTGGATGCCAGTCAACACTTGACGTTGACGTCTAATATAAATCCCTTCCATATGAGGTCGCCTATTATCTCACACTCTGATCATAAGATGTTGCACAATAGTTAGATACTTATAGGAGGCTGGTTCTCCAGTAGGGAGGGTTTCAATAAACCGATCACACTGACTCTGGAACGGTTGGGTCGCTTCATAAAGTCAACCACGTTTGTTGTGGTTCTTCCATTCGCAGTCGAGATGCGGTCAATGCATGTTATTATTCTGATCATGTTCATATGTCTGGATTATGGTTGGGGTAAGTGATTTATATTTGTATTTTAAAGGTTCAGAATCAATATCCCGCGATTGAAAATTGTCCTAGGATGATGATGAAAACGCAAGCCAGGTACCCAATTCGGTTTTATTTGTTGTTATTCCTTCGTGCTGGGGGCCAAGCAGCAGCTACCCGGCTATAATGTCCCCACAGTAGTTTAGGTACCGTCGTAAAAGTGCAACGGCGTACAGGTAATTCCATATTAGACAAACCACGGAGTATTTTGCGTATGCATTCGGGAGGGAGACTTCAAATGACATCAAGTCCGAATTGTGCGTAACAAAAAACATTAAATCCAGTTCACCGCCATTTTACAAGCATATAAGGACGTTTATAACCATACTCTATACGGAACATGTAGTTTCCACACCCTCTCATTTTCAAAAGTTGCTGTAACATTTTACATTTCCGGACATCACTTGCATGTTTCAGGTCCTGCAACATTTAATTAAGGCCGACGTCTGGAGTTCATGTATTTATGTTCAAACATTCTGGTGTCTTGCTTGTTTATCTGACTGAATGAACCAGATGCACTTTGAATGAGGTAATTGATTGCCTGTCATTCTTAGGAATTGTTTAAATGCAGAGCATCTGTGGTTCATTTAAAAGTTTTCCAGGTCCCTATACAGCTAAATATCCCATGACACCTGTCATGACTCCAGTAAGAATATTCTATGGACAATGTTTTAGATTAGAGTAGGGTCTGGTGAAATCCAACAAGTGCCCAACACTACAGCAATATTGTTATTTTTTTAAAACAATGGAAGAGTCCCTACTTGTCATTTTTCTTTCTTCAGGTAAGAAGATGCGTTGGTGCACAGTTTCTGAGCAGGAGCTGAAGAAGTGTGCTGAGTTGGCCAAAGCATTAGTGGCCGTGTTGCCTGCTGCTGCTGTGGCGTCATACGCCAAGCTCTCCTGCATACGTGCCTACAGCACCACTGACTGCATCAACAAGATCAGGGTCAGAGAATACCTGCCCTCTTCAGGTTTCCGCTTAAAGATTATCGTCACTGATGATCTCGTTTAGTCCAAATGTAATGTTGTCTACCAGCCGGCTGTCCTCTGTCACTCTGTCTGGTTTTACAGCAAATCAAAATGCAACTTACCGAAAAATGGAAATGGTAGCGGAAAATGTACTTCCGGTTTTAAGGGGCTATTTTCTCACTGGACCACTGAGTACTATCCTCCAAATCAACCCTCTTCATTGTGTACTTGAAGCTTGGGTTTTAAGTGTGTTTGCAAAAAATAATATGTGAGAGAGCATTTATTACTTTCACCAGTGCCTGTCTAGTACAGTCGCAGGTAGACTTGTTTCTTTTCTCCCATCACAACAGTTGGGCTGATGCTCTGATTATAGGTGACAGGTTTACCGTACATAGCCTATATGCTTCTACGTTGTCTTTCAGGCTAACCATGCTGACATGGTAACACTGGATGCAGGGGAGGTCTACACTGCAGTAAAGCAGTTTGACCTCATTGCCGTCGCCAAGGAGATTTACAGTGACGGTTCGTTGACGTGGTTAATCATCTAAGTCCTTTTACCATGGAACTATAGTCATAATATGGACATTGTAAACATTGTTTAGAACAAGCTACACACACAATGCCTTTCTGTGCGCTTGAATAAGGTTATTTTATATCAAATTTCAATCAATAAAATGTATTTTATAAAGCCCTTTTTACAGCAAAGTTGTCACAAAGTGCTTTTACAAGCACACAGCCTGAATCCGACAGAGCACACATCAACAAGTTGATAGAAGTTGATACACATTGGTAGGAAAAACTTCCTGATGGGTCAATATTAGGAAGAAACCTAGAGAGGAACCAGGCTCTGAGGGGTGGCCAGTCCTTTTCTGGCTGGTCTGGGTGAACTTGATGATAGTTTAGTATAATCATTATTAAATGCAGAGTCTTATAAAATAGAATAGTTCAGGTGAAATACAGTCAGAAAGGGACAACCGGGGGGGTTGAGGGTTTGGCGGATTGGAAGCCATAATCCACATCTGTTCCCCCAGGAGGCTGTATCCTTTCTGTGGCAGTGGTGAGGAACAGCAGCTTGGACGTGCGCTCCCTGCAGAGTCAGAGGAGTTGTCATACTGGGCTGCGCTGGACAGCAGGATGGAGTCTGCCCCTGGGCTTCCTTCTGTCCCGCAACTACCTTACCTGGTCCAAACAGCACCCTCTCAGTCAAGGTATGACCGCGTCCGCATAATGTGCAATTCTAAAACTAACACCCTCAAGACTGGGCAACATGTGCTCTTAAAAGGGCTTCCTTATCTCCAGACGATGATCAAATAACTTTTGGTAAGAGAGAATGGTCTCTTTTTTCTCTCTCTCGGTCAGCGGTCAGCGTTTTCTTCAATGCCAGTTGTGTTCCCGGTGCAAGTTCTGTGGCGCCCCTCCTGTGTGCTCTGTGTCAGGGTCAGAGGTCCTACATCGCCCACCGTAATTTCCACTGTGAGACGGCACACAGAGAACCCTTCTTCAACAGCCAGGGGGCGATCCGGTCAGATAAAGGGGCATACCAGGACAGACACTGTGATAATAATAATATAGATATTGTCAAGTTGTGGATCCTTTAGCCCCGTGCTCGAATTAGTCGAGCCCCTTATGTTGTTTTAATTCTTTCCTTTGGTCTATTAGGTGTCTCAAGACCGGGGCAGGGGATGTTGCTTTTGTGGACCATACTGCCCTGGGGGGTATTGGAGGTACACAAGTCTTCATCTTAACTACATTTAGATACCCTCCACTCGGTTGTCTTTCCTTTTGTCTAATCCTGCTCTGTGTTTCTACTCTTGTCACTCTTTTTGGTTTCCCCTTCTTTTGGTCGCTCTCTCCTGTCACTCTTGTCTCTACCCCTATGGGTATTCCAGAGATTGAGAGGGAGGAGTACCGGCTGCTGTGTCCTGATGGTACCCGCGCACCACTCAGTGATTACAGGAGCTGCAACCTGGGAAGGGGACCTGGACAGGCTGTCGTTACTCGGTTCAGTGTCCGGAAGATTGCGCGCAAGTTTCTAGCGGCAGCACAGGTAATGAACCTCGCTGTCTTCAACGACTTTAAGCAACACTTGTTTATGATGGGTTTGTCACAGATAACACAATTTTTTTTTCATGTGTCACTAAATGTAATAGCTTTGTCCCGTGTTTGGCTTTTGTTGTTGTTGTTTTAAATGTCTGTTGGGTTTCCTGTCAGTTGGCGTTTGGCCGGCGAGGTAGTGACAGGCAGCGTTTTCAGCTCTTTGACTCTACTATGTTCAGTGACGCTGACCTGCTCTTCAAAGAAGTCACAGAGAAGCTGGTCATTCTAGAGGACGACCGAGACATCAGTCAGGTGCTGGGGCTGGACTATGTGGCTCTCCTCAAAGGCCTTGGACACGAAGGTACCTTTTAAGGCGGCTCAGTGGAAAATAATGCTGCTGCTACATGTTTGCTTCGTAACTTATATGTGGAGATATTGTATATCTACAGGAAGCTCGTTGGAGGACAGTGTTGTGCGCTGGTGCTGCATAAGCAATGCAGAACAGAGGAAATGTGAGCAGTGGGCTCTCAGCATTAAGTCAGATCCATTGGTGTGTGTGAGAGCTGTCTCCATGAGAGACTGTGTGGAAAAGATCAAGGTAAATGGGACGGCTTGAACTGTACTCACGATTGCTTTTCACGACCTGCTGCAATTCTACGCGGAGCTAGACTGTTTCCATTTCCTGTGTTGTCACAGAGAGATGAGGTGGACGCTGTCTCGCTGGACGCCACGCATGCCTATATCGCTGGGCAATGTGGCCTTGTTCCCGTGGTAACAGAGAATTATGGTATGGCTGATATTGCAGGGGGTATTCTTACAGTATCCTCTTTCTTCTTTTGTCTTTGAATATACTTTTGGGTTGTAAATCAAAAATGACTATAAGGTTATGGTATAGATTTTCAGCATTCATTTGAGGGTATTTGTCATTTCAGCATTTAGACACATATATTAACACTTATATTAACGTATTTTATACTATTTTAGGGCAGCTACGATTTTGTGACATTGACACACAATTACCTAAAGCACTCAGTTACTGTACCAGAGACAGAATTGTCCTCTGCTCTGAGTATCCCTGAAGTACCGGCTCATGTTATTTTTATGGTGTCATTTAAAGTACCCCCTGTGGAGAGGCCATGGGGTCCTAGCACCCCTGGTTAGGAACTACTGACCTTAAGCTTCGACCCAATGATCCTATCAGACACAGGGCATCTTCCCTGGTGATGCTTTGCCAGACCTGCAGCTATTTTAAGCTGTGGTATTTTGCCTTAAGTAAGTTTAATTGCCAGCAAATTAAACGAGGCATTATGGTTAACATTCTTTGGTTAGCTGCAGAGTGACTGGAGAGATTTGACATTTAGAAAAAGTTTTGTCATTTATAACAATGACAATTAATACATAATATATAACCTCCTAGCATTATGGAAATTTCAAATTCAATCTTCATGTATTGAACAAAAAAAAGAAAATAAATCACTGTCCCAGTCTAGGCTGGTACTTCCTCACAGACCTATAGTTACCTATTGTGATTTGACCAGTGACTGCACTTAGTATCTTTTACTCTTATTTCTTACTGTCATTCAGGGAAGACGTGTGTAACGGCTGATGGAGGAGCTGGAGAAGCAGCTTATTCAGAAACTGCTGGTGAGCTGAAGAAATGGAAAGTCTACACGCTGAATATAGTGCTTCATTCCAAAATGGATTCAATTAATTTGTTTCCCTCAAAATTCTACAAACAGTAAGCCATAATGACAAAGTGAAAAAGTTTGTTTAATATTTTTAATAGAACGAAAATACAACATGTACATAAGTATTCACAGCTCAATACTTTGTTGAAACACATTTGGCAGCAATTACAGCCTCAAGTGTTTTTTGAGTATGATGCTACAAGCTTGACACACATATTTTTGGGCAGTTTCTCCCATTCTTTTTTGCAGGACCTCTCAAGCTCAATCAGGTTGGATGTGGAGCATCAGTGCACAGCCATTTTCAGATCTCTTCAGAGATGTTCAATTGGGTTCAAGTCTGGGCTCTGGCTGGTCCACACAAGGACATTCACAGAGTTGTCTCCAAGCCACTCCTTTGTTAACTTCGCTTTGTGCTTAGGGTCGTGGTTCTGTTGGAAGATGAACCTTCGCCCCAGTCTGAGGTCCAGAGCACTCTGGAGCAGGTTTTAATTAAGGATGTCTCTGTACATTGCTACATCAATCTTTTCCTCAAATCTGTCTCCCAGTTTAATCTGCTAAAAAACATCCCCACAGCATGATGTTGCCACCACCATAGGGATAGTACTGGCTAGGTGATGAGCCGTGCCTGGTTTCCTTCAGACATGACACTCGGCATTCAGGCCAAAAAGTTCAATCTTTGTTTCCTCGGACCAGAGAATCTTGTTTCTCATGGTCTGAGAGTCCTTACGGTGACTTTTGGCAAACTCCAGGCGGGCTGTCATGGGCCTTTTACTGGGAAATGGCACAGTCTGGCCACTCTACCATATAGGCTTTGGTTTGTGCTCTGAAATGCACTTTCAACTGTGGGACTATAGACAGGACAGATCATGTCCATCCAACTGAATGTTTCACAGGTAGACACCAATCAAGTTGTAGAAACATCTCAAGGATGATCAGTGGAAACAGTATGCACCTGAGCTCAAACTTATGTACATGTGATTTTTCGTTTTTGATTTTTAATAGATTTGCAAAGATAAAAAACAAAATTGTTCATGTCATCATCACGGGGTATTGTGTTTAGAATTTTGAGGAAAGCAGTGAATTTTATTCAATTAGTCCTGTTTTCTTTTACATCATGTGGACTACCTTAAATGTTTTTTTTTACATCACTGTACGAAGCATTAAACAAGATAAGGTCAGATGAAGGATTTGGCAGATATTTAAAATGTATGAGTGTTCTTAAATCCCATTGAATCATTGTAGGGCTTTCTTCGCTTGGTTCATTCACTCAGACATTTCTCACCCTTCATGGAAGCATTAGATATAATTGGGGGAAAACCCAAATCTAACCAGGTATACTCCAATCAGATGACATACATTTTCCGTGATATATATTTCGGTCACAGACTTTCTGACATCTATGTCATCAGTGCAAGTTGAGTGAAGGGCAGCCTTTGTGGTTACTTCAACGGATACTTCCGATTTTCGTTACAAATTTGTGGATATGAATGTCTATGATTACTGTCATTTCAGTTTTACTCAAAGGAGCTCCAAGTGTGGTTTAGTTCAAATTTGATGCTTTGTATTTGATGCTAACCTGTATAGCCGGCATACATCCTTATTTAATTACTGATGTTTGAAAAGCATCCAATTTAGAACCCTCTCTGATTTCTATTTTATAACTAACTCTCCAGCCATGTCATTACTAGTTAATGTACAGTAAAAGCATAACGTTTGTTCAATAACAAGTAATAATCAATATGAAATGCTGCAGGGTTAACTAACTGCTGCATCATCTGATCATGTGGTCTCACTTGGTGTCTCTGCAGTGTTGCCGTCCTTGGTTGCCGTAGCGGTGGTGAAGCGTTCCACCAGGAGTGTGTTCTTCGGGAACTTCCAGGGGAGGCGCTCTTGCCACGGCCACATGTACAGCCCTGCTGGCTGGCTACTGCCCTTCACACACCCCCTCAGCCTGGAACGTAACAACACTTCTCCCTGCAACCCGAACCAGGGTACATCTCCTGCCTGGCTGTTGCTCTACATACTTGTCATACAGTATTTGATGCATTGCTTTTCTGTAATCCTTGACTCCGTTTTCTACAGAATGTGTGTGTGTTACATTTTTCACAGTTTATGTTGCAAATGCATTGACTAACTAACTAAACTAACTAACTAGACTAACTAGAATACGTCCTGATATTTGATGATGTTGTGTATTCTGCTTCTCTCCTAGCGTACAATGAAGTGTTCTGGAAGGGCTGTCTCCCTGGTTCCCATGGGAACCTCTGTAAAGTATGTATGGGGGGTACTGGAGAAGCCCCCACCAAACGTTGTGCAGACAACCACAACGAACGATACTATGGCAATTTAGGTGCTCTGAGGTGAGTCGTGACTCTTTTGTTGACTATTTTGTATTTTCTTTCCGTAATTACATATGAAATAAGTCTGTCTTAAATCAAGAGTTACGCAATGTTGTGGTGTTGTGGTTATATTGATTTTGCCCTATGATCATTTGTGCAGGTGCCTGGTTGGAGACACCAGCAGAAAGAGCTATGGAGACGTGGCTTTCCTTGAGCAGCACAATCTAGAGAGCAACATTCTCAGTGAGAACACCAAACAACTATTTTACAAAGTGTAAAACTAAACGTAAAGACAGGCACTAATTGTGCCAGGTGTCTGTTTTATTTACAGCTTTTGTGCAATAAAATGTTGGGATTGCCTTATTGTATTTACAATGACCAGTGAGAACCGTTGAGGGGCTTCAAATATGTGCAACACTGTGCCACATTCAGGACAATTTGCACACAGTGCCCACAATGAGCTACTTCTATTCTCCTAAGCACACTTGCCCAGTCACAACTCGGCATGGAGCACATTTGTAGAATGTGTGACATTGTATCAGATCTGGAGTCTCTTGTGATTTTACGGTCATGTCGCTTTTGTACCCATTGCATCTTTTTGTCTCACAGAAGTTTGCATTTTTTATCCAAAATAATAATAAACAATAAAGCCAAGAAATACAAGAGTTCACTAGTGAACAGCATAAGCCCTAAACATGATAACCAACTGTAGCAACTACAGTAGTGTTTTACCATTGAAATGCTAAAAAGGAATAATAGTTATGCAAACAGATCGTTTTTACAACAAACAAAAAATAGTGACGTGAAGTGAAGTGACGTTATTAATAAAATATTGTGACAAGAAATAGCACAACTTACTTGTTAAAGTCGTTTTTTGTGAGGAGATTGACCTATGTATCAAGACTCTTGTGTCTTGGCTTGCTAAAGCCCTAATGAATTGTTACAAAAACAAAACTGTTTCACCAAATAAACTTCTGAAATGCCTACAAACCCAATAGGGCCCTTGGCGTGCCATAACCTCAGTAGATACATAGCTTATCAGACATATGAAAAATAATATCGCACCAGATAAACTTTTATGACACTGCAATGTTGTTCAAATGGTTTGGAAACCCAGAACATGTTGTGGTCAGTGCAACATGGTGAGAAAATATTACCCTTGATAAATTCACGAGATACATTTCCGTGTTGCGCCTCCTAGATCGGTTACCCTTTCACATCACCGTTGGTTCACATAACAAATATAACACTATGCATTACGAGGCACTTGTTTTTGTTTTCATTGTTTTGCTGGCACCAGGTCTGAGCCCCAGTGGCTGGGCAGATGGGTGGCAGTCAGGGGACTTTGAGCTGTTGTGTGGCGACGGTCGCCGGGAACCATTATCCGAATGGGGGAACTGTAACCTTGGCGCCGTCCCGGCTAACATCATCATGACAAGGCCAGTGCTCACTTCCCGTGTCTATGACTTCCTAATAAAGTCGCAGGTGAGACAGAGGATCGGGTCGAACGAGCATCCTGAACCAACCAGTGTTTCCATGCAATATTGTATTTCGAGAGAAAACGTTCTAACCCATCATATTCAATGTTTCCAACGCATTCAGGAGACTCTGGCATCCAATCCGGACACCGGTTTTAGCCTGTTTCAGTCACATCAGTATGGAGAAAGTGATCTGCTGTTTAAGGATGCCACACATTGCCTCACCCACACCAGTCACCTGAACTATCGCCACATTCTAGGAGAGGAGTTCTACAGATTAGCAGAGGAGGTCTTCAGATGCACACACGCAGGTGACACTTTAATGTTACTGTCTGAATTCTAGATTGAAATGTCCTTAAAGATAAACCATCCAAAAATAGAACGCAAAAGCTACGAACTGTCCGTTCCCATCATAGTCAATTGTTTCTTTATTTCCTCCCCCCTGGCCTGTGGTATCCTGTTAAACTAACAATATAAATACATTTGTACGTAATTGATCTCCAAGTCAACTGTGTGCACAGAGCCCATCTGCTTATGCCATCAAGAGCCTGCCATGATCTATTTGTGTGTCTGTGCAGTCTCTTCTGCATGGAAAGCCTCAAATTGGTTTTACAATTAAAAACCATAGGGTTCATTGATGCAGCAGGCTGCATCAATGAAGGTCTGGAGGTCTGGAGGTCTGGAGGTCTGAAGGTCTGAAGGTCTGGAGGTCTGGCCATAACAATTTGGCCTTTATTAATGCACCCCAGTCTTTACTTCTGCCCATTTCTCCACATGTTAACTGTGAGAACTGATTGTTTGCTTACCATCCAATCTAGCCAGGCTTTGACATGTGCCTTTGTTATGAGATAATGAAAAACAAATCTTCACCTGGATGGACATAAAGTTTTGGGTCATCAGTGTGTATATATAGATAAATGGACACCTAGCTTAATAGTATAAATATTATTTGTACATTTTGTACAAATAATATTTATATAGAATTTAGAACCAAACCAAAATTGCTCAGCACTAACATACAATATATATTTTCTTTGACAGACATCTTGGAATTTTGTAACCAGGACGTGTGTAGCATATTCTAAGCAACTGAAAGAAGAGGACATCCACTTATGCTGTTTTTTGACTGACCTGTCAAGGAGGCCCTAACAATTGACCTGCCAAGATGTAATAACATATTTCTACGTTTAGTAAAGCCGAAGTCCAGACCCATCGAATATATTTATATATTTGTTTGTAAAATACATTTTCATTAAAACATATTATTTTTTCTGCGCTATGATATTTTTCTATGGTACTTTTTTTAATGGTATGGTAGTTTTTAGAACCACTTCAAGTATGATCTGTGTTTCACCAGGTGTTATGGGGATTAAAACACGACTATTTCCATCTATAGGCAATGGAGTTTCTAATTGACAAAGCACCATCAGTCTGGACTCCAGCTCCCAGCGTGCATCGCGGCATGCGGTTGTAGTTTGTGTTACACTAATGTGGTACTTCCTGTCGACCTTATGAAAGGTCTTAACTGCTACCTATTTTGCTGTATATAAAATCGAACGTGTCTTGTGTCATTCAGGTACGTTTCAAGACGCTGAGTTGTATTACCACGTCGATCTAGTCTACTTAAGCCTATTTTTGTTGAACGCTTCTAAATGTCATAACACGTAGAATGTTCCATACGTTCTTAGAGTTCAGTGACGTTCAGAAGTTCCAGGACTCGTTATCTAAATTAAGCTGCCTACCTGCTGTGACTAAGGTTACATTCGAAGTCTTCAAATCGTTAATTGAATAATTACTGAGGCTGATGAAACATCTGACACTTGGAGAGATATTTATTTCACCGTGAACCCAATACAGTGAATATATGCACACTTAATAAGTTAAAATATGCTTGTTTCAACTATCTGTAAGTGTTTTATGTTATTAAAATACATGTTTGAAACGCACATTTTAACCGTGGATGTGAATTTACATACATTTTGGCTGCCCTTAAAGTGTTTACAGACATTGGGAATTTCAATTAAAAATGCATCCAGTCCATGTGGTCTCAAGAAGATGCCTGTCTTGTGAGGACATGGACATTAATTGCAAGTCGAAAAGAGAGAGACAGATGTTGAGAGATGTTATAGCACAACTTTCTGGACATCCAGTTTATTTTGTAATGGCAGTTTTGTTAACATCAGGACAGAGGTTTGTGGGATATCTAATGTAAGTACATTCGGACTGAGACAGATTCAATACTGGAAACCACACTTTGTTGTGCACACTTCCTTTTAACTACTAGTTCCTATCATACACCCCTAGCTATCTTGTAAAAATTCAATCAAGGTGGATCCCAACAGGGATGTCTTGAATGTTTTTTTAAGATGTGTCAGCAAACAACGACAACATGCACAACAGGTATCAATCTCCCTCTGTATGCAGATGCGGTTGCCATGGAGACCCCTGGGACTGTGTTGTGCGGCCCCTGGGAAGCGACCATTATCATCTGTACCCACGGCCGTTCAGAACTTCGTGCCCCCCAGCAACGCCATCGACGCCGATGCCCTGGATCGGCTTCAGGACTTCGTGTCTCGCGCCGCACGCCTCTTTGTCATCACGGGGGCTGGGATTTCCACCGAGTCTGGGATTCCTGACTACCGCTCAGAAGGCGTGGGTCTGTATGCCCGCACAGACAGGCGACCTATGCAGTATGCAGAGTACATACGCAGCAGCCAGTCTCGTCAGCGCTACTGGGCTAGGAACTATTTGGGCTGGCCACAGTTCTCCTCTCGTCAGCCGAACTCTGCCCACCTGGCGCTGCAGCAGTGGGAGGAACAGGGGAAGGTACACTGGCTGGTCACCCAGAATGTAGACGCCCTTCATTGTAAGGCAGGTCACCGCAGACTGACTGAACTGCACGGCTGCGCTCACAGGTAGTAGGGTAGATATTGAGAGTCTACGGTATTAAGCAAACACACACAAACAGACGGATTTTGTTATGGGAATTAGCCCATCAGGTTAACTCGGCTGTTTACACTGTGTTTGTCACTACCCAGGGTGTTGTGTCTGGGCTGTGGTGCCGTGTCTCTAAGGGCAGACCTCCAGAAGCACTTCGCGGCCCTTAACCCTGAGTGGAGTATACAGGCTGGCTGTGTGGCCCCCGACGGGGATGTCTTCATTGAGGATGAGCAGGCACTCCACTTCAGAGTGCCTTCCTGTAAGGATTGCGGGGGCATATTAAAGCCAGATGTCACATTCTTCGGGGACTCTGTGAACCGGGAGACAGTGCAGTTGGTACATGAGAGATTGGCCGAGTCGGATGCGGTTCTTGTCGCCGGATCTTCTTTGCAGGTAATACTGATGAAAATAAATGAGATACACTTAAAATGAACTAAATATGAATAAACGTACAGGAGCTCTGCTTAGGCACCATGGCAACTACAAGTAAGCATGAGAATGGCCGAGTGTTATGATTCATAGCACTGAAGATTCCTTTGAGTTAGAGGACCTTGACAAGCCGAGAACGCAGCTGCAACCTAAAGTTGTACATCCCTTTGTGTTTCCAGGTATATTCTGGATACAGATTCCTACTGGCAGCAGCGGAACAGAAGACCCCGGTGGCCATTTTGAATATTGGGCCGACTAGAGCCGACCACATAGCAGTGGTCAAAGTCAATGCTCGTTGTGGGGAGGTACTACCTGTCCTTCAGCTTCCCTGATCGTGGTAGAGTAAGACAGATGGACATAGACTGAGGAAATTATGTGCAGATACTGTCTCATTTTGACAGAAAGCTGCTATTGAACTATGAGACGCAACATATCAAGAGACACCACAACTCTCGTGCATGAGTTATGACAAACACACCTGCGTTGTCATTTCCAAATGGTGAAACCCCATAGTACCCTAAAAAAGCTGACGATCTATATGACATTGTTTTGATTTGAACCTTTGGAGAAAAGAGCCAATATAAATAATGCTTCACTCTCCCAAGAGTAAGAGGACTAAATGGTTAGACTAAATGGTTGTATTCACTCCAATATATTCATTTTCTCTTTCGTGGTGGATGACATTTGGTACCAGCAAGCATGCGAGGTCCAGGAATTCACCAAGTGCCTGGATCAGACTAATAAATGTCCCATGCTTGCTTGTATTTCATACATTTACAGTGTGTCACACAGTATCCAGGATAAGACGACGGCTGTAGACAACTGTATGGTTCTGCATGCCACGTAAGTGATATATTTTTGCTTATGACAGAAATGTCAATTTCATTGCACTCCACAATTAAACGAAACTGGTGATAATGACGTACCATTATAGCCATTCACAGTGAATTTAACCCTGTATTTGTGTCATTATGGCTTAGTAGCAAGTTCAGGGGCCTCATTTATAAACGCTGCGTACGCACAACAGTAGACGTACACTGCTCTCTACGCAATAGTTGGGATTTATAAAAAGCAAACAGGCCGGTATAATGTGCGGTCCTCCACGGACACTCTGACCCATGAGCACTGAGTCTAGCACTTCATCGTGAAAGTGTGTCTGCCACGGGTTAAGGAAAGCTGTCCCCTGCAAGGATAGGGTGTTATCAGCTGTTATAAATGAGGCCCCTGATGTTGCATTGCTCATAATAACCAGATAGATTACCCATTATAAACAAATAGCTTTTATACAGAAATTATGCAACCCAAATTAATTAACATTTGTTCTCAGATCTGATAGACTGTGTTTCCAAAACCTCCCCAGACAAATTTGCAGCCCAAAATGAGGTATTAAAAACATGACAGTTCTGGTTGCAAAGTGATTTCACAAATACAATTGCAAAAATAAGATTTTTTTTAATTCACAATAAATATTGGTTAAATCAATTTAAAATAGAGATATATTAACCACTTTACAGTTGGTTTAACAATGCATATGCAAAAATGGTCTCACTAAGAAAATAAATCCACATTGTCAATGCTTTCATAGAGCCACAGAAGGTAAGGTGACCGTTGATCTGGTCACACTGAGTCCAGAGAAGACAGTCTGCTGCTGAAAGCATTCCTGAAGTTGTGTAGTCCAGTTATCCAGCACTGGCTGAGTCTCGGCATATAGCACCTCTGGGGTGCTGAAGGAATACAGGCAATATGTGTGACCCTCCTCAACAGCAACACTACCAGCCTGCCAAGATGCTACAGCCCTGGTCACCACCAGCGGAGTCATTGCTAGGCAGTTCTCAAAGCTCCTGCTCTGGTCAAACCAGTAGGTGGAGGGGTAACCTAGTAAAATTCCAAAAAGAGTACAAAGATTCCATGACTCACAATGTATCCTTTCAATACAGTGAGGGCTACTGCCCATCTCCAAATGTTGCCCAAACTGGTTCATATGATCAAGTAATGTTAGAATCATGTCGCTGATCACTTTCCACTGTAGCTCAGTGATGACAGGCTGCTCCAGTGAATGGCAAACATCTACCACGGTCACAGTCCTCCTTGTGAGAAGTTCCTTCAAGTTTTTAATAGTCAGGGATGGGTTCACAATCAGGGAGTTGTCACTGAGGACCACTGTCTGGAGCGATTGGGACACAAGTTGTGCAGTCTGCAGAGATTTTAAATAATTGTGGACTTGCTCTGCAGATGCTGTATTACTGTCATATAGTAGGGCTGGCTTCAACCCCAAATCCACAGCCAGGACCTGAGCAGCCAGACTCAGACAAACTGTGTCAGCGAGGTGTTTCTTTCTTGCTCTTAGATGCTTGCGAGCAGCAGCAACAAACACTTCTGAGGAAGCCATTGCTGTTGGGTAAAGAAGATCACGTTACATTTTGATGAATGTAACCCCGGACATCTGTTATTGTATTTACAATAAACGCTGGTACGACAATTGTCCTTAACGTGTATTTAAATGTACCTTTAAGGGTTTCTTTAAATCGCTCCACACATGTTCTTGTTGACACTGACACGCTACTACTAGACAGTTGGGCTTCTTCAGTGGTATAATGTCGGCGGTCCAAGTCCAACATTGAAGCATACCGCCCCCTACTGTACGGGAGAAAAATGATAAAAACATGTAAAATTACATTATTTTTCTTTCGTTATCAGAAGAAAAAATATCATGACCAAATAGAAATTTATTCAGAAAAAGTGTTAATTTATCTATATATGTATCTATTTATGTGTAATTAATTCATGTCAGAAATCATATATAGCATGGATATATATACACTCACCTAAATCAATGCATTTAGGAGTGTGGTCCTGGTTGTTACAAAGCATTTGTGAAGCCACAATGCGCACAACCTTAAGGCGGATGGGCTACAACAGCAGAAGACCCCACCGGGTACCACTCATCTCTACTACAAATAGGAAAAAGAGGCTACAATTTGCACAAGATCACCAAAGTTGGACAGTTGAAGACTGGAAAAATGTTGCCTGGTCTGATGAGTCTCGATATCTGTTGAGACATTCAGATGGTAGTCAGAATTTGGTGTAAACAGAATGAGAACATGGATCCATCATGCCTTGTTACTACTGTGCAGGCTGGTGATGGTGTGGGGGATGTTTTCTTGGCACGCTTTAGGCCCCTTAGTGCCAATTGAGCATCGTTTAAATGCCACGGCCTACCTGAGCATTGTTTCTGACCATGTCCATCCCTTTATGACCACCATGTACCCATCCTCTGATGGCTACTTCCAGAAGGATATTGCACCATGTCACAAAGCTCGAATCATTTCAAATTGGTTTCTTGAACATGACAATGAGTTCACTGTACTGAAATGGCCCCCACAGTCACCAGATCTCAACCCAATAGAGCATCTTTGGGATGTGGTGGAACGGGAGCTTCGTGCCCTGGATGTGCATCCCACAAATCTCCAACTGCAAGATGCTATTCTATCAATATGGGCCAACATTTCTAAAGAATGCTTTCAGCACCTTGTTGAATCAATGCCACGTATAAAAGGCAGTTCTGAAGGCGAACGTGGGTCAAAGTAACACAGTCTTAGTATGGTGTTCCTAATAATCATTTAGGTGAGTGTATATTGATATCCAATTTATAATAACATTTTATTGGATATATCCACACATTACCATTTTATCAATAATACATCATTTAACATGGAATTCAGTAATATCTGAATATATCACTATGCCTTCTACTGGACTTGTAATAGCAAATCAATCAATTACTATTATTTTATAAAGCCCTTTTTACAATGTTGTCACAAAGTGCTTTTACAAACACCCAATCCAACAGAGCACACATCTACAAGTTGATACACGGCGGCTAGGATAAACTCCCTGATGGGTCAAATTTAGGAAGAAACCTAGAGGTACCAGGCTCTGAAGGGCTCTTGACAAAAAGTATGACTGCTTTCACCTACTAACACATCTGTTAATTTAGTAACCACCTTTTCTAAACATTGAGACAAAACCACATCGCTTGGTTCAAATGGTTTGCCCTTGAGGTTCTAGCCCTATCGATAGAGTTCAATGGTTTCCGCTTACCTTCATATTGTATTTTTTGTCACCAATGTGTTATCAAATCCATAACTATGCTTTTGATTCATCACAGCAAAAATCTGAAGACGCGTGACCATAAATGTTAAGATGTCTTCCAAAACACATCTGGTTTTGGATCCAATGACACAGCTCACTCAGCTATGTAGATAGATCCACATTCTTACTTCCAGGGTTGAAGGCACTCTTCAGACTTCTTCCTTTAGCTCACATGTGCACACGGCACCACAAGGGGGAGCTAGAGTACAACGAGGCAAGAGAACCCAATTTGATTTCTAACCTCCCCTAAACCCAAAACAGTGTTCACCAGATTTACATTTGTCATTTAGTTTTTTTTTTATTCTTATAAAACGTGAATACATTCCCAACCTGGAACCATGCCATGATCTACCACCACGTGACTACACCGTCAGTGGGACCTTAGGCTAACCCCAGAGACAAATTTGAACCTTGGTCTCTCTCAATGCTTTAATTGAAGGCTTAGAGGAAAAACTATAAGTTCGATTTTTTTTTAAAACAAGCACGTTACGTATAGTGTGACAGTTGATCTAACAAGTATAAAATAACTGAACTGGTGTTGTGATGCTGAAAGCAAAGTTATAAAGCAATTACCAGGCACACCGCTTTTCAGAGTATTTTATTATAAACATTATAGTACTAATAAACAAGGATTTGGTGCCAACTCAGTAAATTGTAAGTCAATATCAGCTCCCATGTTACTACCATTTTGGTCTGAAACACCTGAGGGGGGAAACAGATATTAGTAATGTTTTTTATTCAATTTCAAACTGCCAAAATCATATATTTAATTAAATAAAAGTAAAATTGATCATAGTCACAGGGGCAATCAATCATTGAGGTTACTGACCAATGACTCTACTTCTGAGGAAATCCACCAAGGTCTGCATCTAGGTGATTGGTTGAGGAGACATCAGGTCAAAATCTGAAAGATTCCGGGCAACCCAAACTCCAGCTGCAAAGAGGCCCAGGTTTACCAGTAGGTTCCTATGGAAACAAATACATTTGCAATTAATCAAAATATTACTGGGTCTCAAAATATTATCACAAGACACATGCAATAATTCCCTTTTGGGCAAAGCCCAAATGATCAACAAAACACAGACACTAATAATGAAACCAATTTTTTTGTTTGTGGTGTATTTCAGTGTCCTTTTTTGTCTCCTGTAATGAGCTAACAAATCCATTATTTTGACAAAAAGTGATAGTAATCTTAAAATGTCTGTGATTTATTTTAGTACAGGTGTGAACCATCTGTCCATCAACCAAAGCAACTCCAACCAAGACAGCACTGTAAAACAGATCAAATCAGTGTGTCGCACCTTGATGAAACTAACGGCCAATGAGCATCATTGTTGTTCAACGCAAAGTGGCTATCTATACCTAGCATGACATCAACAACTGCAATATATGGAACTTTACTGTGTATAACCATCCAAGTTAATTTCTTATATAATATAGTGGCAATATGGAGATTGTTTGGTTTAACTTTACACCCCTGTTCTAATGGGACCAATATACTGTACTTTCACATGTTGCGTCTGTTGGCAAGATGAAAAGTAGGTATTTCTTTCCCAAAACTGGCCAGTTAATGACAATTACTTCTGATTGGATAAAACAAAATAAGTTGGTGCTGATTGTTTCAAAAACCAAATCAATTATCTTGGGATCGAGTCATAAATTGTCATTAATACCAAAAATGAGTTTAAATTTGTCTGGAGAACCTATAGAACAGGTAGATAAAGTAAAATTACTCGGCACAATAGTGGATAGTAAGCTGTCGTGGGTAGAACATATTGATGTCATAGTGAAGAAGATGGGCAGTGGTATCTCTATGGTGAGGAAATGTCTTAATTATGTACCTACACACATTGTGGAGCAGGTGGCTAAGTCTTTAATTTTATGTCATTTAGATTATTGTGCACTTGTGTGGTCATCTATATCTAAAGGTCAACTAAGAAAATTACAAACGACCCAAAATAGAGCTGCCAGGTTGGTATTACATTGTCCGATTAGAACAAACATTATAAGTATGCACTGTCAGCTCTCATGGTTAACGGTGGAGAAAAGGCTACATTTTAATACAGCTAAGTTTTTTAGAAATATTGTCTATTCTTCCCAACCAGTTTTTTTATATAGCCAAATTATTAGGAGTGATCAGGTTCATTCTCATGTGACTAGGTCTGCGGATGAAGGCCGGGTGATGCTACCACGGCCAAAATCCAATGCTTTAAAGAGAACTGTTATTTATCGTGCCATCAGTCAGTGGAATAATTGACCATTGAATATACATCAAAAGAATGGCAAAGGCTCTTTTAAGTACCATCTAAGAATGTACTATTTAAAATTGTGAGTAAGGACATTTTCCTTTTTGTAAGTTTAATAATTTATTCAGACTAATTTATGATGATGTGGTAATGATGTCTATAATGTTATATTCTTATACTGTTTTACAATAACATTGTTATGTGATCTCTTTTTGTTGTGGACCCCAGGAAGACTAGCTTGTTCACTTTGGTGACAGCTAATGGGGATCCTTTTTACAATAAACAATAATAAACAATAAACTTCCAAGTTGTTGCTATGAGTGCATTCTCAGTCAAAATGAAACATTGTGCCTCTGGAATGAAAGACACATAAATGCAAACTAAACTCAGATGGTTACAGCTTAAAGCCACAGAATAAGACAGGTGTAAAATATATCCATTTCTTCACAGAAATATACCAGCCTGAAGGGTGCTGGAAATCCTACTGATAAATGTAAGTACATTTGCTAAAGTTGTAAAATTAGGCATTTGGATGAGCTGTTGAAATATTTATAGAAATTGATCTGCCTCTTTATGTCGTATAAACTATTCGTCTAATACCTAGTTCATAAAGTAAATAATTTGTATACATCTCATATCTTCAGTGTCCACAATGTTCTAGCATATTTTACTTTTGAGAACACAAAGCTGTATTGAAATCAGATGTTATACTTAAAGGTAATCTGCCAAATGTTAACCCAGGTACTTGCTTCTTAATAGCTTCTTAATTTTTTTTGTATATACACATATTCATGGTTTTTTTCTTCTTCTTGCAAATAGTATTCTTGCTATGCATATATATATCTGCGTAGATGTCAAGTATAATGACTTTTATTTGTACGGCTCCTGAGCTGAATGAGCATAGCGTGCTTGCAATACACTGGTTGGCGGTGAGTCTGAAAACTAGTATATATCCATCACTATTGTAAATGCTGAATCTGACAAATTACGCTTTGAAATAACATGCATGCTCGTTTACATCAGTTTCTAGACTGTAATGAGTGTAGAAGATTTCTAGATGCCAAGGGCAAAACATGCGCACTTTTAGCTAGCTAGCTACAGTATAGTAGATGTTAATAAAAGGAACACCAAGATAAGTTATACAACATACGTGTAGCATACCTCCTGAAATCATTTCTATCTGTAGCAAACCGACATGCGGTACTTATCCATTCTACCACACCACCAGACGGTGCTCCGACAGCCTTTTTTCCAGATCCAATCATGTTAGCGAGTAAAGTATGTGATTAGTGCCACTTAGATGGCTAGTGTGTCTGTCTGCCCAGCTAACATTAAGAATCGGCGGAGTGATTTAGGTGTTACACAACTACGGGAAACCACGAGGATCAAATTGCATTCATCTACGGCCACCCATAGCGGACATACTTAGGTCGTTCATTAACATATTTATTAGAAGTTGTTTGCGTGTTATAGCAGAACATGTCTGCAACACGGTACCGTCGGTTCCTGAAACTCTGTGAGGAATGGCCACTGGACGAATCAAAGAAAGGCCGCGATTTAGGCACATTTCTACGACATAAAGTAGCCCATGCCTTTCGTGAAGGGGAAAACACGCAGGTAGACAGATTACATTTCCTATGTAAACGCGAACCACCCTGACCGCTTTAAGCTACTGTAGAATGAGATTATGTGCATGTTGACCTTCCAGTTGCATGTGAAACAAATGTTAAATAGCGACATGTTTTTATATAGAGATATATTTAATGACTTCACTTGGGTGTGTTTCACTGTAAAAAAAGCGTATCTGTGATCATTCCATCTAATTTATAGAAAATGTAGCGTTTAAAACCAAAACAGGAATAGGCCCACCTTACTTTAATAAGAATGTGTTGCATAAAATGTTTCAATCATCCCAAAACGGTTTGAACTAGGAATGTGAAATGTGACAGAAACCCCTGCCAGCCAGTCTTTACACACAGGAAATCGGGATGTCTACAAATTTAAACATTTGTTTTGTTGCTAGAAATCAGTCATTTTGCCATCTAGTTAACCAGGTTTACCTAGGACCTGTTCGGGAAACGTCAGGGCATTTAACACTATGGTGGTAATTTAAATTAGTAATTTGACCCAGATAAAGACTATCTGGTACTAAAGATGAGGAGGGGAAATGTAATGGATAGCATAAAGCATACAATAACTGTACTTTATTAAAACAAATATTAAACAATCGATTTAAGTTACAGTATCCAATCAGCGAGCTATCTTCAGTAAGTTATGAATCGGTGCTTCAGATATATATGTTGTTTCTGATGTAAAAACGTAATTACGGTACATCATCAGCAGATGGCGATGTTCGGATGCTTTCGTCGACAAAAAAAGGTTGCATAGGTCAGATTACTGCCAAATTGCTCCATTCGGATTTACAGAGACTGTGTGACATTAGACTGTCTACTGTTATATTATCTATTACTTTTTCTCTTAACGCATAGGTCACTACCTCTCTATTTAACAGCAGCAATGGCGTGTAGAGTTACAGGGAAACCAACATTTGGTAATTAGCAGACATATATTATTATCAAACCAACTTTTTCTAAATTCCTATAACTCATTCCTATAACACAGCTGCTAAAGCAGCAAAATCCATTTGACTTCCCAGAAGCAAAGACATCTTGTGATTATGAAATATCTTACTGTTATTATTATTATTTTAAGTCAAGTCATAAAACAATTGTCAAATGTGCCTCTTAAAATAAAATGTAATTATTTAGAAATAAACTCAATGGATTGTTGCCATATGTACTATGTATTAACTTAACTTTTATAATATTTCCTGTTAGCTCTCGGATCCAGAGAAGTGTGATCTAATGTATGAAAGCTTGAGCCGAATCAACACCAATTTCAATAGAGAACGAGTAAGTATGCACTCCTAACTGTATTATTGAAAGTATTGTTTTTAACAGCATTATGGACATCAGATTTGCTTGGAAGAATGAACGTCTCAGAAAATGAACTTGGATATTATTAATGTAGTGTCTATGTCTCACAAGGTGGGGATTCCTCACTTAGCGTTAGCATGCTGCCAACTATGCATTCAGTTGCTGTTTGAGACAATACTGAGAAAGCACAGTACACCAGTGATTTGAGCCAAATGTTCTGTTCATATTCAGCGCCATTGTTATTTCTCTTGCTTGATGTAGCCAAACACAGCATTACAATGAACTCTCTAGCCAAAGTATCAGTCTTTGCTAAAAAAAAATATTGTTTCCTAGTATATGGCAAACCTAAACTGAAATTTCCAGGAGTTAAACCAGTCATTTACAATATGTATTACACTAGGAAAATTCTGATTTGATTCTGTCTCAGTAAAGAACGTTTTGTGATTATGCTTTGTATTTTGGTCGGTTGCTTGATTAATAAATTGCATATTTAAAATAAACGTGTTTCTAAAAGCCATCGAGCAAATACTCAATTGGCGGAGAATAAACATTTGTACGTTTGTAACTGTCAATCAAGTCAAGGTTAAAATGTCTAACTCCTGTTACATCTTTTCACAGTTCCCTCGCATAAGAGACACCAGTTTTACAGGTGTGACAGTTGAAGAATGCAGAATGCTGTTGGCGACCGGTAGGAACACCATCCCAAGCATATTATCTGGATTTTTTATACATGCAACTGAAGAATTTTACATGAGAGTCGCCTGCTAATTAATTGGCACACTTTATACAGCCTAGATATCACATTTATAAGGAATCTTAGATCATTATTTCATGCATAATCTTTTTAGAGTCTTGGAACTTATTTTCTCTGTAAACAGACCGCCCCACAAACGCTTTGTTTGTTTTAAAAACGTAAAAATATGCAGAAAGGTACCTCCTTGCCCACTGTGGAAATGGTGGTAGGTATTTTTGATGTTTTTGGGTGACTGGTATAATGAGCTTTTAAAAGTACCCGAATGCTGAATCTTGACCGTAGATATATAGTGTCTGTATTACAACCTTTTTAAAAGCATGTGGTTGGAATTGATGCAGGCAGTCAGCGAAGAAACCGTATTGAAAAGAATCTCTATGTGAAAAGGGTGGAAACTCCAAATGTGTTGTCTAAAAATATTTTACATGTTCCTGTTATCTTTGCAAATGAAAGGTGCTAGAATATTAAAGATCTGTAAGATTTTAAGATCCATAAGACCAAACATTGCCATTTGTTTAGCATAAACAACCACTTTTATATTTTAGTTATTTATTGTATGAAGTCATTTTAGATCTACCAGATTCCAATAATCGAAGGTTACTGTAGGTCTACGTTGTAGCCTCAAAGCACAACTAGTGGACAGTAAGAATACGAACGTTCATCAACAAGCAGACTTGCACTTGCCTGGGGAACTAATCAAGATTAGACACATTCACTCTTCTGGAGGTGTGTTGATCTCACCATGATATCTGATGATAACTGCATTTATCTTAAATACTGTACCGCTGGATTAAAGTGGCTGCTTAGTTACCAATCTCTGAACGAGAAGTAAAATCCTGTGTAATTGGCAGAGAAACAGCCGACTGCACACAATTACTCCACAGGGTCTTATCAACATACATGGTTGGTTTGATTTTTTTGTAATAAACCTTCTCTTGTTTCTTTACCCATTAAAGGTACCATGCAGCAGATGGCTGAGCAGAAGGGTTTGTGGAAATCTCTGATGGAGCGTTTCTCTTCCAAGCCAGAAGATATCACCTCTGAAAAGGCACCTGACAAAAAGTAGCACTTGTCCTGTGTATGTTATTTTTTCCCCATTTAGCCACTTTAAAAAAAAACTTTGTTCTCATTTATTCTTTTTCTTATGAAATGTATTATTATAAAGCAGGCAAGATCCACCCACCACCAAATTAGTCATTCATCAGGAGATTTAAGTATAATTTAAAGTGTCATTTTTTTTAATCAATTGTGCGTAGTTTACCCTGACATGTGGGTTTACTAATTTTCATAAAACTAAACCAGAAACCAACCAGTTCAGAGATTATATTCAATAAACAAGAATTACAAGGGGAATAATAGTCAGAACATTAAAGTTCCTCTCCTACCAAATAGCTTTTTTTAATTGGACAAACACAGGATCCAGTTTAGAATAGGGAAACGGTTTGGGCGAGTGTTCAGAGGCATTCTGCTTTGCAAAAAGTGTCCAACTGCTTTTCTTATATTGTAGACTAGAAAGAGGCAACTACTCGGTCATGTCTAATTTTGAACGTATTTCAAACATAAGGTTTTGCATTTTGGGCCCACAGTGGACTGTATCAATTAAAAATGGGTCCTTTTTTTAGTACTTTTTGGTCATGATTAGATCATTACTTTTTGCCACCACTTATTCAACAAGACCTGCTGGTGGTATTTATCCTCATGCTGGGACATTTGCCAAGGGATTGTGGGGGACAATACTTATTTGGTGGGGTTTCCAATGTAACTCTATGCGTTTATATTGGAACACATGCTATTCGAGACTTGCTATGGACAACAAGCAGGAGTTCGGGGCTAACATTGTCTTCATGTAACACCAGGGTTTGAACCAACACTGATATGTGAAATGTCTCAACACTGATGTTTTTTTATGAGAAACTTGCCTGAAAAATTGTCTCCCGTATCAGTCTTCAATCTATATGTGCATCACACCTTTTTCCCAAAGAGGTAAATATTGTAGCTGTTCTGATACGAAAGCGAATTCTCAACCGGGACAAACACTAATGCTGATAGTGTAGTTCCCTGAATGGAGACTCAAATATCGATGACCCTAACATCGGTAATCCCACCTCCTTGAGGTACCAGATGTTCCATTGACTCTGACATCAGTAATGTTTACACTGGAATTGGCAACCTTCTGCTTGATGGTAAATTACTTAACCTGTCACACAAAGTACCATACAATTGTTATATTCAATCTCCCTGAGATTCATAAACATTGGTCCAATTAAGAGTTTGAAGGTTTAACTTGGTGTTTTGATTTGAAAGCCCCAAAAAATCATACTGCTTTTTAACTAATGACAATACAGAGCCCTCTACATCTTTACTTTGGGAAATACTTAAAACTCATTGTAGGGCTACACCATAGTCTTCCAGGCACCCAGAAAGGAAACTGGGAAAGTTTACCGAACTAGAAAGATTCAAAATGTACTTACTAGATGAGGTCAATGTTTGTCAATGATGGAAAATTGAAAAACACACATCCATAATCCATCCATACATAACGGTTTGATTACAATTGGATTCTCTGGACATGGTCGAATCAAATGGACATGGTCGAATCTGTGCATGTGCTTCTATGATCCCCCCCAGCCCCACAGATAAAGATCCTTAGAAGTTTCTCCCGTTTTTAATAGTTTGTCTTAAGTGAAGACATGCAGATGTTTTACAACAGGGATTTCAAACTCATTCCACGGCAGGTCTAATGTGTTTGTTTTGGGGGTTCTTTCCATTGGAGGCCACTATGACCTAGACAACCAAGCGAGTGTTATTCCTTTTGAGTGAAGGTAATGAATCCATCAAGAACAAAGTAGAACCAATAACCTGCAGGTGCTCAATCGTCCAAGAAATGAGTTTGATACCTGCACTTTAGAATTATCATATATGTTCTGTTAAGCAATTTAATGTGGTATTTAATGTGGTAATGTGGTTTATTTTCCTTTAAAACACTTAAACACACCTAGAATACGGTTTGAAAAATCTCCTGTATTTGGGTTTTGTTCAAAAGAATGTGTTTGATTCAAAGAATACAATATACACAGTACATAAATCCATTAGGAACACATTTTGATTTGAGTGTTATACAATTCAATGGTTATATGAGTAAAAAGAAAGACACTTCAGAACCAGGCACAACCCAAGTAGAGGTCATAGTGTTGCCTATTCCTTCTTTCCGTCCTTTTCTGGGTTATCCCTCCAGATGCAGTAGTTGAGGGATGTGGCCACGCACAACCACGCCAAGTATGGAACCAGAAGTAGGCTGGCAGTGCGATTGACTGGATACCAGGAGGCTAATGTGGCGCCAACAGTTCCAGTCAGCATCAGCAACTCTATGAGTGCCTGGGGTAGCAGACAGGGATGCCATTTTTGTAAACATGAATTACAATCGGAGTCGTTTCGATTGTACTCCTGTTTCACGGATTAACTCGGTTCTTCATCTCCAGCCTACATCGTCTTTTGAAAACTCACCATTTTCAACTTGTGTGCTCCAAAGAAAATAGGAGTCCAGGCCCAGTTAAGAGCCAGTTGCAACCCATAAAGTCCCAAAGGTACCATAGCGTCCTTAGTGAAGCCCCCACATTCCTTCCACACCAGGTAGGAGCCATACCTAGCAGGGGGATCATCAGAAATAACATGAGTCTGTTACATATTTTATGAGGGTAAAGTCAAGTCTAACCCAGTGATATTTAAATCTGTGGCTTAAAGCCAGTTTCACTCAATTATTTCCATTTTATAGCCCTAAACACATTTTATGGAGATGACGTGTGATGTGTAGTCTAGGCAGCATTATCAGGAGGGCGTTAACCCTTAAGAACCCTTAATAAGTAATATATGATTCACTGACTCTCACGTCACTCTTAAAGGGGGTCTCTAAAAGTGGGATATGCTAATGCGTTTGCCATTCACACACAACGTTTGCCATTACCCATCTAATTATTGGCATATGAATAAAACATAGTACGGCTAAATCAATACACCCCATCCAAACCCATAGTTAAGTTTGTATACTGAATTATATTAAAAAAATTACATAATTTTGAATGTTTTGTTCCTTTTTCAATTTGTGCCAATCACAATGCTCGCTCAGCCAGAAGGTACGTGGTTGCACATATGGGTGATTCTCACGAAATCCAGATTTAGAAGGTGTCCAGCATCAGAATTTTTAAAATGCCCTTGAAGCCAATTTTCTTTTTGCACATATAAGATTAAGGTCGGAACTTACTATAACCATTATATTTAGGAGATTAAAAAAATATTTCCTATATAATTATTTACATTTTTTAGATGAAGTCCATAAAAAATTATCATTACCGCAACATGACATTACATTAAATATATGGTTAGAAATTTGTATTTTTGGCTAATGTTAAAGTAGACTTTTATTTCTCATGCTCAAAGCTATGTAAAACTCTGGAGAGATTACTTTTTCATATTTATTATTTTTTGTAATTTCCTTATTTTCTCTCATTACCGAAACATACGTGATGATTTACAATTTCTTTTATTTAATTGCTTTACTAATAGATAACATACACTTTTGTTATGTAGCAGACCTTAAATAAGTAGTGTTGTATAAAACATATATACATTTTAAAACAAAATATGATTATCTTATTATCACTTAATTGGTAAAAAAGATACATGTTGCGGTAATGAAAATGCCATTTCGGTAGTGAGGATCATTGTTTCGGAAATGAGATTTAGCTCACACATTCACTGTTGACAAAGGGGTTTGATGCCTACATATTTAAAACGCATACAATTTTTTAAAGAACATTTATTTCCCTCGTCATTATTCACAACCCAATATAAACAAACCAAGCCACCCCCCCATGCTATCTGCTATCCCAACTTGGCTGAAGCGTTGTCAATGAGTCTGTGTGTGTGTGTGTCTGTGTGTGTCTGTGTGTGTCTGTGTGTGTGTCTGTGTGTGCAAGTGATGGTCAAAACAATGAATCCAAGTTATATTTCTTCCTATTATCACCCTGACCCCTGACCTCTCTCTCCTTTCCATATTATCACCCTGACCCCTGACCTCTCTCTCCTTTCCATATTATCACCCTGACCCCTGACCTCTCTCTCCTTTCCATATTATCACCCTGACCCCTGACCTCTCTCTCCTTTCCATATTATCACCCTGACCCCTGACCTCTCTCTCCTTTCCATATTATCACCCTGACCTCTCTCTCCTTTCCCTATTATCACCCTGACCCCTGACCTCTCTCTCCTTTCCCTATTATCACCCTGACCCCTGACCTCTCTCTCCCTCTTTCCCTATTATCACCCTGACCCCTGACCTCTCTCTCCTTTCCCTATTATCACCCTGACCCCTGACCTCTCTCTCCTTTCCCTATTATCACCCTGACCCCTGACCTCTCTCTCCTTTCCCTATTACCACCCTGACCCCTGACCTCTCTCTCCCTCTTTCCCTATTATCACCCTGACCCCTGACCTCTCTCTCCTTTCCCTATTATCACCCTGACCCCTGACCTCTCTCTCTCCTTTCCCTATTATCACCCTGACCCCTGACCTCTCTCTCTCCTTTCCCTTTTATCACCCTGACCCCTGACCTCTCTCTCCCTCTTTCCCTATTATCACCCTGACCCCTGACCTCTCTCTCCTTTCCCTATTACCACCCTGACCCCTGACCTCTCTCTCCCTCTTTCCCTATTATCACCCTGACCCCTGACCTCTCTCTCCTTTCCCTATTACCACCCTGACCCCTGACCTCTCTCTCCCTCTTTCCCTATTATCACCCTGTCCCCTGACCTCTTTCTCTCTCTCTCCTTTCCCCATTATCACCCTGCCCCCTGACCTCTCTCTCCTTTCTTCTGTAATCCTCAAGTAACACTGGATTACTGTGTATTTTCTCCCTATGCTTTGCCAGACTGTTTTTCGCTGATGCCCTTTTCTTGTCAACTGTCTGTAACAAAATACGCAATTGCCATCTTGAATGTAACATTTTGTAAAAAAGAAAAGAAATACATTGTTTCACAGTAAAACTATGAAATAGTAAATAATATTGCATTTATAGTAGGTGGCCTATACTGCATTCATACTGCTTTTTGTGGAAGCATTTAAAAAAAATAAAAATAATTAGTGACCCCTGCTGGGGGGGTTGTAATAGCTATTTTGTTTACGCAATCTGTTCAAGAAACGTTTAACGCAAATATCAAGTTTAATTAAAATGAGCAACAGTTGTAATGCACGTGCCTCCTTCATAAGTCTGTTTCTCACTACCGAAACATTGAGTATCTCCACCGCAACAGGCCTTCAATTGTTGCGGTGAATGATAATGGTGTTGCGGAGGGTGAGCGACCTTAAACATTCTTGCTAACTGTGGAGCTAAATGAGAGTTAGCTAAACATTCCCTCTCTTTTTATATTTAGACCATAATGGGGTATATAGTAATCAAAAAATTTAACTGCAACATTTTTTATAACTTCACAAACACATGTTTCAGTAATGAGAACTAAAAAGTCGTGTAGGTACTATGCCACGCCAAATTTGTACTTTTATCTGGAGAGAAAAAATTATAACTGGTTACTTGATAGCCATCTTGAGTGTCACAGTCATTTTTGTCCCTTACAACAAATTCCTTAAAAAATGATAGTTCCTAGAGCACTTAAACAATGATTGAAAATTGTTGCGGAGGATGAGAAAATTGGTCTTGGACACATTTTTATTCTTTATTATTGTCACTACATTTACCAATGATCACCAAATACCACGTGTTTCTTTACTGTAAATGTTCATATTATAACATGCACTGAAGCTTTTTATTTTTTATATTTTTTAATTATGAATAATTCCATCTCAAAGGACCAAAATCCCGTCATGGACACGTTGCGGTAATGAGAAATTTCCCTTTAAATGTGGAAAAAACAACAACATTCGTATTCATGATTTCATTTGAAATCATGTGCAAAATCGTACATGAAGAGATGTTTATAACGGTATCCTTCTTATTTTGATAGCATTTACTTTTATCATCAAAATGTTTTATGACACCTCGTAAGTCTAATTTCGCGAGAATCACCCATATGCGATTGTCCAGCCAAGAACCATGGGTAAGCTTGCAGGCACTCAATGTACCACTGCATGTCACTAAAGAGCTAGAAGACTTGTCCCTCCCTGACCCACATGCTCAATAACTCCCCACAGAGCTTGGCAAAGCTTTTTATTGAATTTACACAATACTGCCGACACTTACCCCATGCCGGTATAGAGGGTGGTCCACACTATGGGGAACGCAGCATTTGGGGGGCGCCATGACGGCTTGTTTAGAGTGACATACCAGGTCTTCACCTGCTTGCGGGTCACATAACCTCCATAAAGCCCCCCAACATGAGGCAGGGCAGTCAGGCCAAGCATAGGCAGCCACGACATGTCTGGAGAAGACACCGTATCATTGTTATTTATATACATTACAGAAAATGGATTCCGTTTAATAAACATGCAAAAGTTATTATTTCATATGCCTACTGCTGCAACTGAACAACGAAAAGTTTATTTTATGCACCTTTCAAGACCTGACTTACAAAACGCGCTCTACCTGGCAACATACCAACGCTGCTGTCGCCTAGTACGCACAAAGCAATGGAGGGGATGCATACCGTTTGATTCAGTTGTGAAATGTTATGTCAAAAAGGCAGAGCCTTAAACAAAGGCGCACCAAACCCACTATCCATGACTTCCCCAATGATTATTCTACTTTCTGGCATATCTACAACTTTATAACACCAAGATATATTAAAACACTTTGAAACTTGATCACACAAATGTAGTCTAACCTGTAATCTGGTCTGGGCTCACTTTTAGATGAATTAAATCGCCTTTTGAACGTTGGAAGCTTCTGGACCACAGGTCAGCAGTTGGTAAATAATGAGAGTTGGTTGTTAGACAAGCTTTTCTACAGCTGCTGTCTGAAAGAACAAGATAAAGGCATATCTCAAGAATCGGTTTCTCTTGGGCAGTTGTTGTAGAGGACACACCCTCTGTGAACACACGTTAGATAACCCTCCAAGAGAAAGGGAGTTATTTTCTCATGTCACGGGAGTCTGTTTCAGGCGTTTTCTGCACCGGTTTAGGGTTAAACGTAGTATAACTGGACTGCGTACTGGATGTTAGAAGGCTGCTTTGTACTAGTAAACGGGCACAATAGGTTAGAAACATAAGTGACCTAATTAGCACATAGATTATGTGTGAACATCTGTTGGAAGTCTGATGATTTAACGGCCAATAAACCGGATTCCCCGTGTCATATTAATCAAACTCCCCTATTCGTTATATCACGTTTGGTTACAATCAACGCTGCGCAAAATTTGCGCATACATCACTTATTTAAAGGGATCCTGGATGGTATGGAATTCCATTTATATAAATATCAAACAAACATATATGGCTATGAAGTTTATCTTTAAATAAATAAATTAGGATGTAAATATATAAATATGTATATATAAATATACATTTGTTTAAAGTTCGTGAATGTTTAATCACATTATAGATGGTACTACATTTGATGAATTCAAAGTAAGTCATCAATGCAGCAACAGAGCTCATGGAAAACCTCTGGGATCCTGATAAAATGATGAAAATTGAAATAATGCTGTGATTGAGTTATTAAGAAATGTTCTCATTGTCTTATAAAAACCAACAATGTCGTGCCATCTATAAAAGGAGTAAATAATCACAAACGGTAAACTAATTGTGTTTGCAAGAAGTCGGCTTGCAAGCTACATAATGGACAACACCATTTATATTATCGGTACCTACTGTAGCTATTCTACCTATCTTGGCTCAGGGTTCTTGGGGTATCTTTCCACATATTTTCTATGGGATTAAGGTCTGGAGCCTGGTTAGGCCACTTCCGGACCTTGATGTGCTTCTTCTTGAGCCACCACTTTGTTGCCTTGGCCGTTTTTTTTGGGTCATTGTCATTCTGGATCCACGACCCATTTTCAATGCCCTAGCTGAGGGAACGAGGTTCTCACCCAAGGGTTGACGATACATGGCTTCATCCATCGTCGCTTTGATGCAGAGATGTGGTCCAGTCACCTTAGCAGATAAACACCCCCAAAGCATAATGTTTTCAGCTCCATGTTTGAGGGTGGGGATGGTGTTCGCCATGCCATAGGCAGCATTCTTCCTCCTCCAAACACGGCGAGTTGAGTTTATGCCGAAAGCTTTATTTTGGTCTATCTGACCACAACACTCACCCATTCTCCTCTGAATCACTCAGATGTTCATTGGCAAACTTCAGCCGGGCTTGTGATTTCTTGAGCAGGGGTACCTTGCAGGCGCTGCTGGATTTCAGTCCTTCGCGGCGTAGTGTGTTACCAATTGTTTTCTTGGTGACTATGGTCCCAGTTGCCTTGAGATCATTGACACGTTCTGGGCTGATTCCTCACCGTTCTCATGGTCATTGAAACTCCACGAGGTGAGATCTTGGATGCAGCCACAGACGAGGTAGATCAACAGTTATTAGGTGTTTCTTCCATTTGCAAATGGCCTCGTGGAGAGTTTGGAATCTGATTGATTGCTTCTGTGGACAGGTGACTTTTAGAGGTAACAAACTGAGAGAATGCTCCTAATCTCAGCTCTTTACCTGTATCAAATACACCTGGGACCCAGAAATCTTGCTGATTGACAGTGGATCAAATACTTATTTCACAGCAAATCACAAATCACTTCATAATTTATTTGAAATTTGTTATTCTGGATTTTGTTGTTGTTATTCTGTCTCTCACTGTTCAAATAAACCTACCAATATTTTTTTTAGGGCAAACATAAAAATCAGGAGGGGATCAAATACCTTTCCCTTAACTGTAAAAGTTAATTAAAACAAATAAATAAATGTGAAATTACGAAATAAAAGTCCTTTGAAATAAATAAATAAAAATGGTGTTTCAAAATAAAAGTCTCTTGAAATAAATTAATGTGGAATTATGAATTACGATTATTTTCTTCTACTCTTTTTAAAGTGCAAATAAAAAGTAATAAATTCCATTTATTTATGTTTAGTATAAACCACATCCATATAGCTTACAATAGGAATGGAATTGTATAATGGTTTACCAGCCAGCGCTTTAAAGAAGCGCTTTATGGAAAAGTAAATGTATTATATTTGCTTGATTGTAGAAGGCCTAAAATACAATTTAAACCAAAATCATAACATAATAATTACAAAAGGAAACTTTCTGCAGTGCAGAAAAATAACGATAACCACTTATATATCTCATCTATAGGGTTATACAAAAACTGTAACATTTTGCCATTTAGTAGTCACTGGCCAAACAGGTTTATTAATACCGAAATACACCTATTTTTAACGAAGTACCGTAGCTATCAGCAGAACGTCAGTGCTAGTGAAAAAGTATGAATGTTTGCATACAGTATAGTACATCATATTTTTTATTGAATGTATTCTGTTGAATTACTTTTTGAATATTATTTTTAACAGATTTACCAGTGAATACATTTTCCTTAAGTTAGGCTAGCTACAACTGAATTTTTTAAGAAATATTATTTGTTGTGCCACTGTAGGCTCCATACAATTTGTTTATGATTGTAAATACATGTTCAGATCCTACCAGGATAACCTGCTCCATCTCTCCATCACTCCATCTCTCCATCCGTCCGCATCACTCACGGTGCTCAGCTTCAGCACCACACTCAGTCCTCCAGCGGTCTGTACCCTCTTGCTGCTCCACGAAACCTCGTCGTCTGACGGTGAACTCTGACCCCGATGCTCGGGAAATGTCAAAGAGAGGCCCGTGCTGCAGCAGGGGGGCGTACTGGAAAAAACAACAACAGTTGGACTGCTTTACTTTCGCATCATTTATTTCCAGTTGTCATTAAGCCAGTGGCACATATACATATATATATATATAAATATATATATCCAGTAGTATGATCGGAAACCCGACGCGTTGCAGACACTCCCCGGGCACTCGTCGATCACAACAATTTGCAGTCTGAATTATTCTCGTTTCGTACAAAACAATCATTATCAAACATGTGAGTAGCAGCCGTGGCCTGTTTCATCCAGCAAACCTGTTATAGCAAGCCTGTTATATGTGCATGGTGTCTTTCTCATGCACATATCTCTGTGTGTTTAGTGTTTATTACAGTATAATCTCTGTGTGTTTAGTGTTTATTACAGTATACTCGGTGTCTGTGTGTTTAGTGTTTATTACAGTATAATCTCTGTGTGTTTAGTGTTTATTACAGTATACTCGGTGTCTGTGTGTTTAGTGTTTATTACAGTATAATCTCTGTGTGTTTAGTGTTTATTACAGTATAATCTCTGTGTGTTTAGTGTTTATTACAGTATACTCGGTGTCTGTGTGTTTAGTGTTTATTACAGTATAATCGGTGTGTGTGTTTAGTGTTTATTACAGTATAATCTGTGTGTGTGTTTAGTGTTTATTACAGTATAATCTGTGTGTGTTTTTAGTGTTTATTACAGTATAATCGGTGTGTGTGTGTTTAGTGTTTATTACAGTATAATCGGTGTGTGTGTTTAGTGTTTATTGCAGTATAATCGGTGTGTGTGTTTAGTGTTTATTACAGTATAATCGGTGTCTGTGTGTTTAGTGTTTATTACAGTATAATCGGTGTGTGTGTTTAGTGTTTATTACAGTATAATCTGTGTGTGTGTTTAGTGTTTATTACAGTATAATCTGTGTGTGTTTTTAGTGTTTATTACAGTATAATCGGTGTGTGTGTGTTTAGTGTTTATTACAGTATAATCGGTGTGTGTGTGTTTAGTGTTTATTACAGTATAATCGGTGTGTGTGTGTTTAGTGTTTATTACAGTATAATCGGTGTGTGTGTTTAGTGTTTATTACAGCATAATCGGTGTGTGTGTGTGTGTTTAGTGTTTATTACAGTATAATCGGTGTGTGTGTGTTTAGTGTTTATTACAGTATAATCTGTGTGTGTTTAGTGTTTATTACAGTATAATCGGTGTGTGTGTTTAGTGTTTATTACAGTATAATCGGTGTGTGTTTAGTGTTTATTACAGTATAATCGGTGTGTGTGTTTAGTGTTTATTACAGTATAATCGGTGTGTGTGTGTTTAGTGTTTATTACAGTATAATCGGTGTGTGTGTTTAGTGTTTATTACAGTATAATCTGTGTGTGTGTTTAGTGTTTATTACGGTATAATCGGTGTGTATGTGTTTAGTGTTTATTACAGTATAATCGGTGTGTGTGTTTAGTGTTTATTACGGTATAATCGGTGTGTGTGTTTAGTGTTTATTACAGTATAATCTGTGTGTGTGTTTAGTGTTTATTACAGTATAATCTGTGTGTGTTTTTAGTGTTTATTACAGTATAATCGGTGTGTGTGTGTTTAGTGTTTATTACAGTATAATCGGTGTGTGTGTTTAGTGTTTATTGCAGTATAATCGGTGTGTGTGTTTAGTGTTCATTACAGTATAATCGGTGTGTGTGTGTTTAGTGTTTATTACAGTATAATCGGTGTGTGTGTGTTTAGTGTTTATTACAGTATAATCGGTGTGTGTGTGTTTAGTGTTTATTGCAGTATAATCAGTGTGTGTGTTTAGTGTTCATTACAGTATAATCGGTGTGTGTGTGTTTAGTGTTTATTACAGTATAATCGGTGTGTGTTTAGTGTTTATTACAGTATAATCGGTGTGTGTTTAGTGTTTATTACAGTATAATCGGTGTGTGTGTTTAGTGTTTATTACAGTATAATCGGTGTGTGTTTAGTGTTTATTACAGTATGTGTGTGTTTAGTGTTTATTATAGTATAATCGGTGTGTGTGTTTAGTGTTTATTACAGTATAATCGGTGTGTGTGTTTAGTGTTTATTACAGTATAATCGTGTGTGTGTGTTTAGTGTTTATTACAGTATAATCGGTGTGTGTTTAGTGTTTATTACAGTATAATCGGTGTGTGTGTTTAGTGTTTATTGCAGTATAATCAGTGTGTGTGTTTAGTGTTCATTACAGTATAATCGGTGTGTGTGTTTAGTGTTTATTGCAGTATAATCGGTGTGTGTGTTTAGTGTTTATTACAGTATAATCGTGTGTGTGTGTTTAGTGTTTATTACAGTATAATCGGTGTGTGTGTTTAGTGTTTATTACAGTATAATCGGTGTGTGTGTTTAGTGTTTATTGCAGTATAATCGGTGTGTGTGTTTAGTGTTTATTACAGTATAATCGGTGTGTGTGTGTTTAGTGTTTATTACAGTATAATCGGTGTGTGTGTTTAGTGTTTATTACAGTATAATCGGTGTGTGTGTTTAGTGTTTATTACAGTATAATCGGTGTGTGTGTTTAGTGTTTATTGCAGTATAATCGGTGTGTGTGTTTAGTGTGTGTGTTTAGTGTTTATTACAGTATAATCGGTGTGTGTGTTTAGTGTTTATTACAGTATAATCGGTGTGTGTGTTTAGTGTTTATTACAGTATAATCGGTGTGTGTGTTTAGTGTTTATTACAGTATAATCAGTGTGTGTGTTTAGTGTTTATTACAGTATAATCGGTGTGTGTGTTTAGTGTTTATTACAGTATAATCAGTGTGTGTGTTTAGTGTTTATTACAGTATAATCTGTGTGTGTGTTTAGTGTTTATTACAGTATAATCAGTGTGTGTGTTTAGTGTTCACTACAGTATAATAGGTGTCTGTTGCGTCACAATCACATTGATAAATGCTGTCGGTGTCATCGTGCGTCTTTGTGGCGACGCAGCCCACTGTGCTGTACTCCATTCATATTGTGCACGTTATTTTCTAGATATCTGAATTATCTGTAGTTAATTTGTATCATGGACATAACATCTATTTGCATTTTTTCAATTTGCATCCCGTATAAAATGTTGGGAATTGGCTATTGCCGTCTTTGGCTGTGATCACATACATATCATCACATATTTCAGTACAGTGATGTTGACCACTTATTGCTTCTGATGTTAGAAAATTTCACATTTTACAGTTGTGCGAACTCGTGTGCGAACAATAATTTGAGTCTTATTATGTGCAGGCAAGTCATAGTGACAGTGCAGTTTGAGACATGAGTTTAACACACAATTAACATAGTGAGTGTTTCTCAGGAGCCTCTTCTGGCGTAATGACACGGTGGTGTTAATAAAGACACTAGACAGTAGACAGTTTGTGAAAATACCAATCCTCTGTTTGAGCCAGCTGACATGTTGATGATTGACCTGGGGCATCTAACTACAAAAAAACCAAATGCCTTGGATTCACCCCCTACAATTACTTTCATCTTCGTTCATCCGTTGTCTAGTCGACTTCACACGGAAAATGTTTTTGTCACACACATACAAACTAATAATATATGTTAATAAATAAATTACAACATATCTTTCGGTACGCGGATACTGAATAGTGTCAGTCTTGTCGCCAAATAAATATTTTTTTACATCAGAGGTACACTAACTGATCTCAATTAGCACTGCTCTTGAAATGTTTTATGAAACACTAGTAAATCCTTAACTTTTCCCCCAATTTTTTGGTAATCCAGGAGAGAGAAAATGCTCCTCCAGTTGAAGATGTACATCAAACCAACTAGGTCTTTCTCCAACATGACATCCAGAAAATGACTCTGGGATTGACGCTGGGATCCTTCCCACTGATGGCCTGGACTGGGTAAGAATACTGTGTGTGTGTGTGTGTGTGTGTCTGTGTGTGTCTGTGTGTGTATGCTTGCAGACTTTAATAACAAAATACGTTGGGCTTGCCCAGCGAGTTTCCATAATGGCCCATCCAGCTAAAATGATTGTCCACGGTAGTACACCCCTAAAATAGATGGCTCCATGTCTCAAATAAGGAATGAAAGTCAGTTGTCACATTATATTGCTGTGTAATATATGTATCATAAGTGGTACCAAGAAAAAGTATACACTGCATGTTATGGACATTGTACCCCCATTTTAGAGTACCAAATAATTAACATTATCTACAATGAAATAGACATGTTTAATACTTGGTGGCATGTACTTTATTTGCACTGATTGCCTGAAGTCTGCTGACCCATTGATATCTCCAGACCCTGGGTCTTCCGTGGTGATGCTTGTTTCTCTTGTCCGTTTTGGCTTTTTGCCTGTAGTCTTCCTCATTAGCATGTGAAGGCACGCTCAATGGGATTGAGATGTGTTGTTGACATTGGCATTGGGTTTGAAAAACTTTGTTTATTGTCTGTATTGTCTGCATTGTGTATTTGATACCTTCTAGTGATTTTCATCTTGTAGTGTAACCTCTGAAGTTCAGCTGGATGCTATAGGGTTTGACACGTTTACGCCGACCTCCTGGAGAGTGTTCCTAATCTTTTGGACTGTTGTCCAACTGTTCTGTATTAAAATGTACTCAATTATTAACCTGTCTCGTGATAGCCAGTGTTATTTGCAATGACTCGTCTTTGTTCCTCATGTTATACGGCAATGTCAAGAGTCAAGATTAGACATTAGCAGTTCGCCTGAGCACATTGAACGATGCAAACTAACTTCCATAATAAGAAAGAACCTTGAATTCAGTTGTCCAAATACTTGTCGAACCCTAAAACGGGGGGAAGTCTAGCAATAATAATATAATTCATAAATAATTAAACTAAAATCTAAGGCGACATGGAAAATAATGTTTACAGCAGTAAGGGCTTATTCCGTCCTAAAGCATTTTATAAAATTAAAGAAAATGAACGGAACACACAAGTAAACATTTACTGCCCAGATAGTTTAAACAATTTGCACGGCCGGCCTAAGACCTTTGCACATTACAAAGTTAATCTGTAGGCTATAGACAAGGCAATAACTCAAATGACGTCTTGTGATGTCCTTTTACTGTAAAAAATTAAATGTTAGCAGTCTATTAGCATTTACATTTGGTCCTTCAAACTTTCACACACAAAACGAATGGCCAATCAGACATACACTCTAGGAAAATATGAAAACAATATTTTGGAAAGAAATCTGTGAGTCATCTCCTGAACTGGCACCATTCAGCGCAGCTATTGGTTGATGTGTGTTGCAGACCAGCGTTGACGATTGGCTTATTGCAATGTTTTCTTCTATACAGTGTCATCCCACTTACAGAACGCTGCTGCAAAGTCATGTGAACCGAGTTAATTGAAATCTCCATTTGGCCCAAGCTTTCTCACCTACGAGACTGTGTTATCGACCCGTGGCTTCGAGGGCCGTATGTTGCACGCAGAGAATTGGGGATGATGGACAGAAGCTGGCGCACACAGATCAAATGCAGCTTCTGGATTTAGCCTGAAGATAGGGGGGCTATCATTTAAAACACGGTGCAGAAAACAGCGTTTGGTGTCTGTGCTGCTGAGTGTACTAATGGGATAATGTTTGTCCATCTCTCCGTACGGCAGGTTTCAGCTGTCCTGCTGAAGCTATGGGGAGCTGTTGGAGCTGTCTATACAGGGACCCCATCCAAGACAACCATCTCACCAAATTCAAGGTTCCTCTTAAACTCCTGCTAATAATCTGCTGTATTATTGTTGCCAAAGAACAGTTTGTTGCCTTTTGTCTTAGACACTTGGCCATTATGTCTTACTTTTCAGAGATCTATAATAATAATGGCTGCACTCTGTTTTATATAGTGACTGCTTTATTGGAACCTCTCTTTGTAATTAAGCAACATTTGTTTTAAGTTAGTTTAAAGCTAAAGTGTGACTAAACACTTGATTGGCGTAATATTTTCGTGGTGTTTTCCTACGGCAGGTAACAAATGTGGATGATGAGGGGAATGAGTTGGGCTCCGGGACCATGGAGCTCACCCAGACCGAACTCATCCTGCACACACGGAAGAGGGACGCCATCCGGTGGCCATACCTGTGTCTGCGGCGCTACGGCTACGACTCCAACCTGTTCTCATTTGAGAGCGGCCGGCGCTGCCAGACTGGACAGGGTGCGTTTCAACCACCAGACACAATAACTTTATTTAAAAGGTCTTTAGAACCTTTTCAGGTCTTTAGAACTTGGCCAAGAATTCTTTAGAACTTACAGGTCTTAAGAACTTTATTCATAAGGTCTTAAGAACTTTATTCATAAGGTCTATAGAACTTCCAGGTCATAATAACCTTTCCAGGTCTTTAGCGTGTGCTTCTCTATCTATGTCGTTTAGCACATCTCTATATCCAAAGTTTAGTTTTTTTACCTGTATATATAATTTATGTATATGCAATGCATAAGAGTGCCCAGCTGTTGTTTGTTAGAAATCTTTCCACATTACTGGAATGCAGTTAAAGCTGATTGACCAACTGTTTTTAATACAGCCTAATGTTGTTTTTTGCAATTTTATTAAATGGATTTAGTTTATTTGTTGTTTGTTTTATTTATTGTTATTTATTTAGATTTTTCAAATCAATGACAACTGTTTTAGTTTAGCTTGAGATAACATGTTTCTCTTTCATTTTTTTGTGGTAATGCAGGAATATTTGCGTTTAAATGTTCTCGAGCAGAGGAGATCTTTAACGTCCTCCAGGAACTGATGCAATGCAACAGTATAAATGTGGTGGAGGAACCCATGATCATGACCAGCAGCGGACACACGCGAGAGATAGACATGCCACGGACTCCACAGACCCCCAACAGTAAGATAGATACCCCACATTCCACAGACCCCGAACACTAAGATAGACATGCCACGGACTCCACAGACCCCCAACAGTAAGATAGATACCCCACATTCCACAGACCCCGAACACTAAGATAGACATGCCACGGACTCCACAGACCCCCAACAGTAAGATAGATACCCCACATTCCACAGACCCCGAACACTAAGATAGACATGCCACGGACTCCACAGACCCCCAACAGTAAGATAGATACCCCACATTCCACAGACCCCCAACACTAAGATAGACATGCCACGGACCCCACAGACCCCCAACAGTAAGGCTACGTTCACACTGCAGGGCTTAATGCTCAATTCCGATTTTTTTGCAAGGCCGTTCACATTTCCAATTAAATGCGACCTTTTGTGATCTCCTGTATGAACGTGAATTTACCCAGAAGTGACCCGCATGCGCAGAAGAGTACTCAACGGTCAACGACGTCACTTGTTGTTTGCGGAAGTAACGTTACCTAAAAATGGATGTCAACAGTGGAGCTCATTTAGGGATATTAAAGTTATTTTCCCAAAGGAGCCAGCTCAATTACAATCTTCTCGTTTTAGAAGAAAACTAAACTAGTTGTTTATCTTCTCATTCCCGCCTACTTCAACGCAGAATTATGACGTTTGTCGAGTATCAATGACGTGCGGGTCGGATACATGTGACCTGGCCGTTCAGATTGAAGTCGCATTTGAAAAGATCGGATACGTGTCGGATTTGGACCACATACCCAAGTGGCCTGGGTCGCATTTGAAAAGATCGGACCTGGGTCGTTCAGACTGTCATTAAAAGATCAGATACAGGTCGCATAGGGCCAAAAAAATCGGAATTGGGTCGTTTCAGCCTGCAGTGTGAACGTAGCCTAAGATAGACATGCCACGGACTCCACAGACCCCCAACAGTAAGATAGATACCCCACACCACGCAGAACCCCAACAGTAAGATAGACACCTCACACCCCACAGACCCCCAACAGTAAGATAGACACCTCACACCCCACAGAACCCCAACAGTAAGATAGACACCTCACACCCCACAGAACCCCAACAGTAAGATAGACACCTCACACCACACAGAACCCCAACAGTAAGATAGACACATCACACCCGACAGAACCCCAACAGTAAGATAGACACCTCACACCACACAGAACCCCAACAGTAATATAGACACATCACACCCGACAGAACCCAACAGTAAGATAGACACATCACACACCTCAGAACCCCAACAGTAAGATAGACACATCACACCCGACAGAACCCAACAGTAAGATAGACACATCACACCCCACAGAACCCCAACAGTAAGATAGACACCTCACACCACACAGAACCCCAACAGTAAGATAGACACATCACACCCGACAGAACCCAACAGTAAGATAGACACCTCACACCCCACAGAACCCCAACAGTAAGATAGACACATCACACCCGACAGAACCCAACAGTAAGATAGACACATCACACCCGACAGAACCCAACAGTAAGATAGACACATCACACACCTCAGAACCCCAACAGTAAGATAGACACATCACACCCGACAGAACCCAACAGTAAGATAGACACCTCACACCACACAGAACCCCAACAGTAAGATAGACACCTCACACCACACAGAACCCCAACAGTAAGATAGACACATCACACCCGACAGAACCCAACAGTAAGATAGACACCTCACACCCCACAGAACCCCAACAGTAAGATAGACACATCACACCCGACAGAACCCAACAGTAAGATAGACACCTCACACCACACAGAACCCCAACAGTAAGATAGACACCTCACACCCCACAGAACCCCAACAGTAAGATAGACACCTCACACCCCACAGAACCCCAACAGTAAGATAGACACCTCACACCACACAGAACCCCAACAGTAAGATAGACACATCACAACCGACAGAACCCAACAGTAAGATAGACACATCACACCCGACAGAACCCAACAGTAAGATAGACACATCACACACCTCAGAACCCCAACAGTAAGATAGACACATCACACCCGACAGAACCCAACAGTAAGATAGACACCTCACACCACACAGAACCCCAACAGTAAGATAGACACCTCACACCACACAGAACCCCAACAGTAAGATAGACACATCACACCCGACAGAACCCAACAGTAAGATAGACACCTCACACCCCACAGAACCCCAACAGTAAGATAGACACATCACACCCGACAGAACCCAACAGTAAGATAGACACCTCACACCACACAGAACCCCAACAGTAAGATAGACACCTCACACCCCACAGAACCCCAACAGTAAGATAGACACCTCACACCCCACAGAACCCCAACAGTAAGATAGACACCTCACACCACACAGAACCCCAACAGTAAGATAGACACATCACAACCGACAGAACCCAACAGTAAGATAGACACATCACACCCGACAGAACCCAACAGTAAGATAGACACCTCACACCACACAGAACCCCAACAGTAAGATAGACACATCACAACCGACAGAACCCAACAGTAAGATAGACACCTCACACCACACAGAACCCCAACAGTAAGATAGACACATCACACCCGACAGAACCCAACAGTAAGATAGACACCTCACACCACACAGAACCCCAACAGTAAGATAGACACATCACACCCGACAGAACCCAACAGTAAGATAGACACCTCACACCACACAGAACCCCAACAGTAAGATAGACACATCACAACCGACAGAACCCAACAGTAAGATAGACACCTCACACCACACAGAACCCCAACAGTAAGATAGACACATCACACCCGACAGAACCCAACAGTAAGATAGACACCTCACACCACACAGAACCCCAACAGTAAGATAGACACATCACACCCGACAGAACCCCAACAGTAAGATAGACACCTCACACCACACAGAACCCCAACAGTAAGATAGACACATCACACCCGACAGAACCCAACAGTAAGATAGACACCTCACACCCCACAGAACCCCAACAGTAAGATAGACACATCACACCCGACAGAACCCAACAGTAAGATAGACACCTCACACCACACAGAACCCCAACAGTAAGATAGACACATCACAACCGACAGAACCCAACAGTAAGATAGACACCTCACACCCCACAGAACCCCAACAGTAAGATAGACACCTCACACCACACAGAACCCCAACAGTAAGATAGACACATCACAACCGACAGAACCCAACAGTAAGATAGACACATCACACCCGACAGAACCCAACAGTAAGATAGACACCTCACACCACACAGAACCCCAACAGTAAGATAGACACATCACAACCGACAGAACCCAACAGTAAGATAGACACCTCACACCACACAGAACCCCAACAGTAAGATAGACACATCACACCCGACAGAACCCAACAGTAAGATAGACACCTCACACCACACAGAACCCCAACAGTAAGATAGACACATCACACCCGACAGAACCCAACAGTAAGATAGACACCTCACACCACACAGAACCCCAACAGTAAGATAGACACATCACAACCGACAGAACCCAACAGTAAGATAGACACCTCACACCACACAGAACCCCAACAGTAAGATAGACACATCACACCCGACAGAACCCAACAGTAAGATAGACACCTCACACCACACAGAACCCCAACAGTAAGATAGACACATCACACCCGACAGAACCCCAACAGTAAGATAGACACCTCACACCACACAGAACCCCAACAGTAAGATAGACACATCACACCCGACAGAACCCAACAGTAAGATAGACACCTCACACCCCACAGAACCCCAACAGTAAGATAGACACATCACACCCGACAGAACCCAACAGTAAGATAGACACCTCACACCACACAGAACCCCAACAGTAAGATAGACACATCACAACCGACAGAACCCAACAGTAAGATAGACACCTCACACCCCACAGAACCCCAACAGTAAGATAGACACATCACACCCGACAGAACCCAACAGTAAGATAGACACCTCACACCACACAGAACCCCAACAGTAAGATAGACACATCACACCCGACAGAACCCAACAGTAAGATAGACACCTCACACCACACAGAACCCAACAGTAAGATAGACACCTCACACCACGCAGAACCCCAACAGTCATTTATTAACCTCACACCATACTTAACCCCAACAGTAAGATATTCACCTGACACTTAACTGTCTGTATTTCTCTCTGTATCCAGCTCCAGCATTCCCAGTCCAGGGTTTTCCCAACGGGTACCCTGGGTATCCCATGACAGCTGAATCCTCCCAACCATCTCTGACTGATGACCCCCATAACCACAGCATCATGGGCCTGGATGACCAGGTAACACTGAACTCTGACCCCCTCCTTACATGTCATGACTCCTCAACTCTCCTTTACCTCAACTCTCTTCCTCATTATGTCTCTCTCTTCCTCATTATGTCTCTCTTTCTGCCTCATTATGTCTCTCTCTTCCTCATTATGTCTCTCTCTTCCTCATTATGTCTCTCTTTCTGCCTCATTATGTCTCTCTCTGCCTCATTATGTCTCTCTCTTCCTCATTATGTCTCTCTCTCTCTACAGGCTCACACCTATGTGAACACTGTTACTGTTGATGGGGAGCTCTCCAGTCGACATTGTGTCCACTCCCTACCTGAGGTAAGGCCCACCCCCTTCCCTGAGTCAACCCGAGGTCCCATGCCTGTTGGGGGCCAAGGAGGTGGGCAGGCCAGCATGCACTGCTGCCCCTTGGAGGAACAGCGCAAGGAGCCCCAGGTCTTCCTCCAGCCCTCCGCTCAGGAGGTCAAATTCATGCTGGGACCCACACCTGCACAGCGCCACCTGCTGGAGAGGCACGGAGGCCACAATCCCCACGTCATGCACTCTGTAGAGGGCGCCACGGGCTCCGAGACGGAGGGGGACGAGCCTCCCCTGCACATGTGCAACTCCCACACCTACCACCACCCCCACTACCACCACGTGATGCATCGACACCCGGGCCACGACCACCCGGAGGCCTGCCAGGGCAGCCAGCTCACCTACGAGAACATCAACGGCCTGCGCGGGGGCCGCCGTCAGAGGCTGAGCCCCAGCAGCGTGTCCCAGTCGGTGGGCTCCAGCAGCAGCAGCAGCACCACCGGGGACAGTCACCCACAGTCCCACCTCCTCCACCCCCACGTCCCGTCCTCGCTGCCCCCGCAGGGGTACCCGTGTGAGCGGGTGCTGGGGATGGGCGCGGGCCACCGCCGGACCGCCCTGCTGAACTACGAGAACCTGCCGTCTCTGCCGCCCGTGTGGGAGTACCGCGCCCTGCAGCGGGACGAGCAGCAGGAGGAGGACGACGACGAACAGGACGAGGAGGAGTACGAGGAGGAGGAGGAGGACTTCGACGAGTCCGAGTTCTCGGAGGGCCCGGGCACGCCCAACGGGTACCACCAGGACGGCCTGGGCAGAGGGGGGGTCCACCGGGACGCCCTGCAGAACTACGTCAACACGGAGCAGGTCCAGCCCAGTCGGCTGCGGCACCCCTGTCCCCCCCACCCCTCGGCCTGCCACCAGCCGGCGCACCGGGGAGGCCGAATATTCAGCTTCGATTTCCCCCGGCGGCCGGGCGTAGGTTTCGGCCGGGGGGAGGGCTGCGAGTACGGCCACATGCCCCCGTCGAGGCAGCTCAACTACATCCAGGTGGACCTTGACGCCGAGCCGCCGTGCCAGGCCCTGGACGGCGGCGGGGGGGCGGGGGCCCAGTCGCAGCCCCAGCCACTGCAGCCACATCACCAGCGCCTGCCGCCCCTCAAATGTGGCCCCCAGCAGGCCCCGAGGCGCAGCGAGTTCTACGCCGTCATCGACCTGAAGAAGACCGCGGCGATGTCCAACCTGCAGAAAGCCCTCCCGCGGGACGACGGGACCTCGAGAAAGACTCGCCACAACAGCACAGATCTGCCTCTGTAGACGTGGTGAGACAGGGCAGAAGGAGAAGGGGATGAGGAGAGAGAGAGAGAGAGAGGGAAAGAGAGAGAGAGGGAGAGAGAGAGAGGGAGAGAGAGAGAGGTTTGGGTGGACAGACAGACAGGTATAGTCTTCAACTCAGCAGCACACTGAACCCTCACTGTCATTTAGTCATCTGCCTGTCGAGTCCCGAGCAGCTGGATCACATCCAGTTATCTAATTGAAACCTATTCGAGCATCGTACACTTTATGGAGCGAGATCTGTGAGCCCTTCGGTTTGAAGTTGCCGTATAATGGGTAACTTTGACTGCGGCGAGACGCCGTCGGAGTTAGCGGCGGAAGCCTCGGTTGGGGTTGGCTGGGTTTCTGGTTAAACCCTTTGACTACTATTGTTTCTGGTTAGACCTTTTGGCTTGTGTTTTTCTTCATGCTTTGTGGTGGTTGCGTTGAGTGCTATGGCCCCAGGGGCTGCTTCAGGGTGGGAGCAGAAACAGGTGACAGGTCTCAAACTTGTATTTGACAAATGTTGGTTTCAGGTACTGTGTCCAATGGTTGCCCATCACAAAGTTGCCAGGTTACCCATTCCGATATAATATTTTATATCCCTGTTTACAAACATGGACTTCTACTGAGTTGTGCTGTTTACAAACATGGACTTCTACTAGTCCACATTGTAAATTTTACTAAACATTTTACGATATGAAAAATAATTTTGTTTTCCCTCAAGTTAATTCTAATAATGTGCATTCTTTACCTCACAAGCACTTCGTCTGGCCCTGTGACTGGTAGAAAGGACAGTTGATGAAGTATCTGCCCTCAGGAATTAGTACGGCTAAGTTCAGTTTGCACATTATCCTTTGGAATTGTAGCTAATCTTGTCCATTATAATGTTCGTAGTCATAAAAAGGCAACATGTAAGAAAAAATCGAATTAATAGATTTTCATTCTCCTAAAAATGAAATATAAATGTTTCACGTTGAAATTACATTTTATATTGTAGTAATAGTTTTCCATGATATCGTCTTGCCACAAATTCAGCATTCCCTGCTACCCACAAAGACATGGAAAGACACAAGTGCACACTCAAACCTGGGGTTGGAACCTAAATTATTTTAGAACTGTTCAGAGCAGAACCCTTATTTTTTTATTCAAGTGTATACGTACCAGCCGGAAAGCCTGAACTCATTCAATCTTAGAAGAAAACCAGTTCTTATAGTTAATTTAATGAATGATTTTCACATTTATATGTTGTCAGGCAATTAGTGCAGTTAGTGCAGTTTGCTAAGAAACAGTCTATGTAACAGATTATCGTATTTCCTAGTATTTTTTTGTAAACATTATGTTATCAAATGGTTCTGAAGATTGAAAAAGGTTTGATTCTAGAACATGAGATCACATAAATTCTTTAGCTGTTCAACCAACCCCTCCCACTCACACACACACACACACACACACACACACACACACACACACACACACACACACACACACACACACACACACACACACACACACCACACCACATACACACCACAGACTTGCAAACTGAGGACTAGAAAAGTAATATCTATCGATATATAATATATAACTTTTATAAAAACTTTCTTTAAACCTAAACTTAATCCTGAACTTAATCTAACAGTAACCTCAATAACCTAACTGTTATGACAAATCTTATTCTACTCCTGAACCTTAATGGCTAAACGTAACCCTAAACTGTAAGGTACGGTTTTATTGTCCTCGCTTAAAAAGTGTCCAAATCAAAGCAGCACACTTTTTGATAGCATTTCGAATACTACACACAGACTCCACACAAAAACACTCAAAAAGACACAAAGGTACACACAAGATAGCGAATAAGACGGGTTGAATTAGTCTCTGACCACGTATCATTCCACTTGAATGAGGCATTCATGACTAATGACTAAACGTTGGTTAGCTTTGCACTTTTTATCTTTGCGGTCACATACTGGCCACTGAAGTTCCCGGGTTCCTTTTGCACTGCAGTAGCCTAAACATATCGTTGTGATTTGACAGACTCTTTAGAGAAGGCGATGTCATCATCGGTGTGTTGTACAATGTTATAGAGGCCAATAGCAACTTTCCACAGAGCAGAAGTTGATAGTCGGCGTTCAATGGCTTGAAGATAATAGTATTAGAAACCTCACATAAATAGTACTGGTTTAGGATTTTAGTAAGTATCAGATTGGTTTCGGGGAGGTGATTATCAACTGAGAGTTTGTTGAAAGAGGAATATATCAGTATATGTTTAATGTTAGCTGTTTATGGAAAGTCTTATATCAGTGACCATTTGGCTGCATTTCTTTTTAATTACCGTATTCATTCATCGAGATGTCTATAATGGTTGATTTCACAGACAAACCGGTATGATTCATTTTGTAATCAAGTCAGCTGGTGAATTGGAGACCAAAGTACCCCCAGTCTCCAACGCCTGTCTGAAACACTGTTGTAATGTCATTGTTACATTCTCAAGAAGTACGACTGTATTCACATTTTAAAGTGCCAAATCCTACTGTTATCTGTATAAAAATAGGACCTAGGAATCTAGGAAGGATCAATGTGCCAATAGGATGTGTAGTGGAGAACCTGAGGGCCTAGGAATCTAGGAAGGATCAATGTGCCAATAGGATGTGTAGTGGAGAACCTGAGGGCCTAGGAATCTAGGAAGGATCAATGTGCCAATAGGATGTGTAGTGGAGAACCTGAGGGCCTAGGAATCTAGGAAGGATCAATGTGCCAATAAGATGTGTAGTGGAGAACCTGAGGGCCTAGGAATCTAGGAGGGATCAATGTGCCAATAGGATGTGTAGTGGAGAACCTGAGGGCCTAGGAATCTAGGAAGGATCAATGTGCCAATAGGATGTGTAGTGGAGAACCTGAGGGCCTAGGAATCTAGGAAGTAGCTTGCATGGCAAAAACCAAGATAGAGGGGTCACACACTGTGTACAGATGCTGTACCTTAATATGGCAATTTTCTTGTACGGGATTCGACGTTTAACAAACGTCGAAAGTTTGCAATTGGTTGACTGGCTACTTGCTAGTGATTACAACACTGGGACAGAAACTGATTGCTGTGGCCGCGGGTTCGAATCTCAAATACGTCAAGGAGGAGAATCTTCCTTTATGTTACTCTCAATAAGGGCATCTAAGGGCATCTGCTGAATTGGACAAACTGTATATAATTTGACCGACGTCTTAACAAATTGAAATATATATTTCATGAATTATAATCAACATGATAATTCACATGTCCTTTTGCTGCTGGGTTATCTTCCTAATGTGCCAAACTGAGTCAGATTAAGATACTGTTTCTGTATCAGTTAATAGGAGTGCTGAACTAGGACTAGGTGTCGTCTGTACAGGTAAACTAAATGGCAAACTGACCCTAGATCAACATTCCTAATCTGATACGTATTAACACATAAAGTCCCAGTTCTTCACCACTAACCCTGTGTACTACTTTCACACGAATCACCTCATAGGCTCGTCTGGACATTGACTGCAAAGGATTGGTTATATCTACCTGGTTATCACAACTCCAGGGGGTTTATGCTGCTATAAACACATTGAATCAGCGCGTGAGCTATTTCCCATTGTAGCGATACAGACAGTCAGGAGATGTTGGGCCTGTGCTTTGGTAAATGGAGCTACCGTTCTATTATTCAGCCAAGACCACCGCGTCTGTGCTACCTGTATGGAAAAACGAAAGGGATTTGAATCCAATATGTATTGGTGTATTGTTTTTATTTCGTTTCAATCCTGCGTTGATGGGATAATCCTTATGCCAAACCTGCTTTTCATTTAATTCTGACGGTTTAATCGGTGTAAAGTGGACAGGTTGATGGTTCAGCACTGGTCCAGCAACTGTAATCCTCACAACTGCTCATCAAATCTGATGGAAAGAGCTACGCATGTCCACTCACTGTACTCTGTGTGGACATCCGACATGGACCTAATTATTTGGACGTGTATATTTTCGTGGTGCATTTGAAGGGTGTTTACATTTTGCAATAATGGTTTAGTAGAGTTGTATTGATGATGATGAGATTGACCACAGTGCGTTTGGTTCAGTCTGTGTTGTTGACAGACATGCAGGTCTGTGGTAGTTGATCTCTTGCGTTTCATGTGAACCAGTATTGGTATCTAAGATCCTCTTAAGCCAGTTGTTGGTAATAATAGAACTTTAATATAGTCCAGGTCTAGGACTACGTACTTAGATTAGATGTCAGTTTTCTTGGTTGTCTTATAACGCAGATTTGAGCTTTACCGTAACACGTAACTTAACTGTGCCATTACTGACTGTTGCCAAACAGGGCCGTGACGATACCAGTATACGTTGGCAAGGAAACAAAGCAGATTTAACTTTTTTAAGAAAACTAATGTTGGGAACAAACATGAATATGTTGTCATTCAGTGCCATTTATTTTCCCAGTATTATATTCAACAGCACCGTGGAGTTTGGTCAGCATTGTGTTTTCATGTGTAGACCTTTTTCATTGTAAAAACAATGTTAATTTCAGAGTCTCTAAGAGTATAAGACTTACATTCACTGCACTAAGATGTGTGGACACATCTTATGAGAAGACTAATCACAAGTCATAATGTTAAGTAAACATTATGGGGAAATCTGAGACAAAATATCTAGGGGCTATTTGGTTATTATTAACCTGACTTCCATTAGAAGTGTGTTTTTGTGGTCTGTATTTCCAGTTGGTATTTCCAATTGTGACACAATTTGCTCAAGAAAAATCATCAAATGTGTGAAATATATAGTCACTGGCTGAGCAAAACCAAATGTAGCCTATATAACCACGTTCCAACTAGCTAGCAAATTTCACAATAAAAGTTCCCTCTCACCTGTTCCGATCCAGTGTCTGTCAGATGTGGCAATGGTTGATCACTAAATGATCCACACTAATCGAGGAATGAGAGAAATATATTTTTTAACACTGACACAACATGTGATGTACAATAATTGTTTTAATGTATGGATAATTTATAACTAAGTGAGAGACTTATAGCCAGCAGATCAGACTAAGGTCAGTTCATCAATTTTATCATATTTTGCCTCGCATGCGTCAGTTATAAGAGAAATGCAAGCTGAAAGTGCAATATTGAGTTACTACTTTGCAATTATCTTATTACTAATTCTATCTCCAATTTCTACTAGTCAAAGAATATACTTTACAGACAATTGGTAAAATACCTTTAAATATCATTTTGTCCAAAGTGTTGCTTTCTAGAGATTTTTGCTATTACTGTAGTGAATTGTGTCACACTTTTACTCAACTAACTGTTGAAACATTCTAGTCAATGAAAAAAATTACGTAATGTTTCATTGCAAATTGGTGTTTAATTTTAATTATTTTATTAGATTTAAATTGGCCACATCCCAATGAAATCTGCATTAAAATTTTATTTGAATAACTGTATTGGATAACCATAGTAATAGTTCGATTTTCTTTTAACAAAACTGAATGGTTTAGTTCAGTTTATATGGCTAAATGCAATATGAATTGGCTGCACACAACAGGAATCTTAAAAATGTGAAAAAATATTAGCGATCAAGGCAGAAATTTTGCTTAATTAAGAAAACAATAAAATTCTAATTTTTGTTTTACAGCCTTATTATAAACTACACATTTGTGGCTACCTTAAACGTCATATAACATTTTGTTTTATTCAAAGATCCAACAGAAATCCCAATCCCAATAAGGTACAAACAAAGTAGCTCTTCGTGTGACAAATGTTAGTGTCTTGGTACTGTACTTTGGTTTATTTATTTATTTATTTTCCATTGTGTTTATGTGTGAGAGGTGATCATTCAATGATATACCAACGTTCTTCTAGTCCAGTAGAACAAGAGCAATGGAAACCTGCACATGTTAACCTGTATGTTAAAGGAGATGATAGTGTGTGCTTGATGGATTTCTGATTGATTGGTATAAAGGTGATAGGCCAAACTAAATTACTGTGATGTACACTAACGTTGCGTGCCAAATGTCCTTGGTTCCTATGATTGACTAAAGGCCAGGGATACACTTGCCTGTGGACACTATAGGACTCTCCTGAAGAAACACCATTGACTCTGTCTCTCACCCTGGTGTTTTTTTTTCTCCGCGGTATGAATGTAATTAGTAAAGGGAGACGGTTTAGCTGAAGGGCAACTATGCTTAACGTTTTCCATCCTTGCTGAAAACAGAAAAAAGTGAGTGTTCAAAAGTTATGTCTCGGTTTAAAAAAATTGAAATCTGAGTTTCTTCGTATATTTCCATTTCTTGTAAGTATCCTGTATGTATCTCTTTGTATGTACATATACTGTAAGTATGGGTACGATGCAGTGACGGTCTTCTCTTGTCTTTATTAGCTACGGTGACTAAGCTGTTTTTTTCTTCATCTGTTGAAATTCTCATAGCAACTTATATTATCTCCTGTTTGGGGGATACAAAACATTCCATATACCCTCACTCTGAGAGAAGATGACCAGCATAATACAGGATGTTGTCTGCACACGTACCCTGCCCCACCCCTGTCCTACCTCTGCCCCACCTCTGTCCTACCTCTGCCCCACCCCTGTCCTACCTCTGCCCCACCCCTGTCCTACCTCTGCCCCACCCCTGTCCTACCTCTGCCCCACCCCTGTCCTACCTCTACCCCACCCCTGTCCTACCTCTGCCCCACCTCTGTCCTACCTCTGCCCCACCCCTGTCCTACCTCTGCCCCACCCCTGTCCTACCTCTACCCCACCCCTGTCCTGCCTCTACCCCACCCCTGTCCTACCTCTGCCCCACCTCTGTCCTACCTCTGCCCCACCCCTGTCCTACCTCTGCCCCACCCCTGTCCTACCTCTGCCCCACCCCTGTCCTACCTCTGCCCCACCCCTGTCCTACCTCTGCCCCACCCCTGTCCTACCTCTGCCCTGCCTCTGTACTACTTCTGCCCCACCTCTGTCCTACCTCTGCCCCACCCCTGTCCTACCTCTGCCCCACCCCTGTCCTCCCTCTGCCCCACCCCTGTCCTACCTCTGCCCCACCCCTGTCCTACCTCTGCCCCACCCCTGTCCTACCTCTGCCCCACCTCTGTCCTGCCTCTACCCCACCCCTGTCCTACCTCTACCCCACCCCTGTCCTGCCTCTACCCCACCCCTGTCCTACCTCTGCCCCACCCCTGTCCTACCTCTACCCCACCCCTGTCCTGCCTCTACCCCACCCCTGTCCTACCTCTACCCCACCCCTGTCCTACCTCTGCCCCACCTCTGTCCTACCTCTGCCCCACCCCTGTCCTACCTCTACCCCACCCCTGTCCTGCCTCTACCCCACCCCTGTCCTACCTCTACCCCACCCCTGTCCTACCTCTGCCCCACCCCTGTCCTACCTCTGCCCCACCCCTGTCCTACCTCTGCCCCACCTCTGTCCTACCTCTGCCCCACCCCTATCACACCCCAGTTCCACCTTAACCCCATCCGTTGTCCCACTCCTGCCCCACTTCAGCCCCATTACAAAACTTAGCAGGCATGCCATTTGGTAAATGTTACCATCTTGGTAAATACCATAATGGTGAACGCATGCCATTTGGGGAAAGTAATGGTATAAAAACACATTCAAGTGTGGGACTTATGTATGTGACTAAATGTAATGTCAACATTAAAATGAAACTGTAAAGAACATATTACGATGACTATTTTAATCCAACGTGGTTGTTTTTACACTGACTCTTTCATTGGATGAAATGATCAATAGCTGCGTGTACTGGTTCAATTTTTTTCATTAAGATAGTATTACCATATCAATGGGATATCATTTCGCTATAATTTATTTTTTTATTTTCTTTTTGTTTTACAGAGATATTCACTGCTTTTGGGAGGTGAAATATTGTTTACGATCTTACTTTGAGCATGCACTTGGTGTCTGCCTTATGTAACAAGTTTGATCATTTTTTGTACAGAGAGCATGGTCTTGTAAGTACTAGAGATTATGATCCACTTGTATATATATATAAGCCTTATATAGTTGTATTGTCTTGTTGTGTTAACATGTCTGTCTTGTTTCATGGCTAATGAACCATTGTGTAAAAAAGAGGAATCTCACAAATAAAGCAGAGCTTTTATTGTTTTTACTCCGTTTGGTGTCAGTAGTATTAAACACCTGAGAGCAGATCACAGCGGATCTCATGAGCAACATTGAGTGTTTGTAGTGGTATACCAACATGTGCTACCGTCCAGTAGAACTTGCATCTCTTAAAGGGAACACCAGCATCCAGGACACTCTGAAACACACTAATTTGCCTACTGGCCCAACAACAAATCCACTGATATATTCCTCACCCACCTGAACAAGAGGAATTAGAGTATGCAGCTAGTCCAGTTCAGAGTGCAACACCACGTCCATCACTAAGCTCAGGACCCGATCCCCGCCCTCTGTAACTGTGGGAAAAAATTGTGATGTAATCTCAAAATGGTTTAGTTTTTACTCCAGGGTTGCTGGGAACTTGGGAAGCGTCGGCTATAACACAGTGCATGATGGAAATGGAAGGGCTGGAGTCGCTGGACACAAACTGGGGCCATAATTTGAATGCTAAAACTAAAGCAAAAAACAAATATTTGTATGACAACAAAACTATAAGGGGACCCAGAAGCCAATAAACTATTTGGAAGGTTACTTCAGATTACCAATCAAACAGTAATGTGCAGTTGCAAAGGATTATTGTTGAAATACTATTGTCCTGACTCATCTAAAATAAGTTAGGATACATTTTCTGTGAGTCAAGTACTTGCTTTTAACACCAGATGGCGGCAACAAGCCCTACTGCAGGATGAATTAACATTAACTGTGAAATGGTGCTGGCTGCCTCTGAGAAACACATTAATGCTTAGAACTGGCAATTGAACACATAATGCACAAATGACTGCAGTTAATTGATTACGAACTGTTATGACAGACAAATATCATTGAAAACGTACATGATAAAAACAACAATTCTAAAATGAATCGTTTGAGTCTACTGCAGTTCGCAAACCCTGGCAGCAGTTAAGTCGTCAACAGCCGTTCACAATGTATTCTGGTTGTGTACCGATAAATACTGTTATTTCAATGCCTAGCAATCAAGTCTTAGTGCCCAAATCCTAAATGACCCCCTTCCCTTTCGCCCTCCATTCGCATGTTAACACACTACTGTAATTTGCAAACATGTCCCAAACCTGAGGGAGTGACAATAATAGGGTGTAGGGAATGGTTTGACCCTCTTGTGGACCCCTCCAACAAGTCCAAAATAGATTTCCATAATATACCAGATATATGAATTACCTTATTTTCATACAAAACAACAGACAAGCGGGCCGATATATGACATGCATTCACTAAGGTCGGATTTCTTTAACATGCATTAAAGAGAAAATACCATCTCAAGTAAAAGTTTAACTGTGACTTGGAGTTCATGATTTAGAAAACTGAAGGGATCTGTCATATGAATTTTATGCTTGTTTTGTTTATCTGTGGAACATGAATTGATTGTGTACTAAGGTTGGAAGTCACCCCTTGCCTAAAAGAGTGTCCTGTTATGTAGCTTGTTATAATGACACTAAAAATGCAAATGCTGTACTTGTCAATCATGATAGACAGGTATGAGGCAGTTGAGATCAGATGGGATTTTTTTTTACCATATAAGGAAGATACACATGTGAACAGCAACAGCAGTCACTTTTTTTAAGTTATGCAAATTAAAACTTCCTCATTCATTAAGCTCCATAAAGGAGCCACATCACATTATAATTTAATCAACAATGAGCACAATGACTTGATATCAATGCAAGAAAAACAACAACAAAAAGTTACACCTTTTTTATTACAAAATGACTGTACAAAAAATACAAAAGTAGCCATTGGTTGTTTGAGTGTCAGTTGGGTACAGTGGTCCTGAGGATTTTGATGTCTTCAGAAGGTCTGTCCTGAGTGTTGGTCTCAACCATGCCAATGCGGTTGACCACTGACATACCTTGGCACACTCTCCCAAAGATACTGTGCTTCCCGTCCAACCACTGAGTAGGCCCTAAGGTCAAGAAAAACTGGCTACCGTTGGTGTCTGGCCCGGCATTGGCCATAGCTAGGATCCCTGCACCTAGGAAGCCAGCACAATGCGTAGTAGTTAACAACAACAGCAACAACAGCAACAACAACAACAACAACAACAACATGATTTTTACATTTTATACCGCTTAGTTACCTGTGAATTTCAAATCGGGGTGAAGTTCATCTTCAAACTGTTTGCCAAATATCGAGGCACCGCCACGACCTATACGCATTAATTACAGAGAGTAAGAATTTAATGTGTGAAAAGATTTACAATCATCATATGAACAGCTCATCAGTGAATACTTCTTTCTGACTCTGGCAAATATCAAATGTATCACAACTATGAACACAAAAGAGGAGAGGAGGTGTGATGTTCAGGCCTGGTACTAACACATTATAAATAGGTGCATACTGAAGATGTATCCAGTTCTTGTCTGTGTGTCTCACCTGTCCCAGTGGGGTCTCCTCCCTGCACCATGAAGTCCTTAATGACACGGTGAAACTTGGTGTTGTTATAGTAACTCCTTCTTGCCAACTCAGCAAAGTTTTTGCAGGTCTTAGGCGCATGTCCCCAGTACAGTTCCACTATAAAGGTACCCATTCTGGAACACAACAGTTTAACAGTAATATAACTAAGGTCATTTTTTCCACGTAGGTTGTCAAACCTATTGTCAAATATGATTCTTACGCGTTTTGAAAATTTCAGTGGTCTCTAACACAAAGCATAATATATCCTTAACTTGGACACAATTAGCTCTGTAACTAAGTTAGCTATCAAAATAGTTATAATATAACTCATTAATTCATTTATGAGTCGGAGGCCGTTCACATACAACGCAGTCTAAATCATAAAAACAGTTATAGTATTGTAAAAATAGCAAAATGCAAAAAATGTAAACTGAATTGAAATTCATTGCAAGTTTCCATTTTCAAAATACTTTATTGAAAAGTGTCCGATTTACTACTAATTTCATAACCCTATGATATCACGCCTAGCTAGTCGTTAGCTACAGAGAAAACTAACAAACATAGAGAGCATGCTTGTTACTAGTACAGCACTAATACATCACTAGTGCCACTTACGTTGTTTCTAGGCTCACTGTGGGAGGCTGCCAGGTATCTGGTGGTATTCCCGACATATTGAGTATTTAAAAAGGTATAAATAAATGAATAGAATCAGAAAAGCTGCTCAATGTCGCGCAATTTTGCTACTAAGTGGTATAAACCGGAAGCAAAAACTTCGGGAAAAGGTCAGAAATAATAAGCCTCATGCAGGCAACGTTCGAGATAAAAAAACTTCCGGTTTTTCATGTGGTTCCTTCAAAATGTAGGTCCGCGGTAAAACGCCTATATGTATACAATTTGCGTAGTGTAAATTATAAAAGATATATTTTCAAAAGAAATTACTTATTGGACAAAATATAAAGCAAACATAATAAATATAATAAATATTTATATTTAAATTGTACTATAAGTTGAATAATATAATTCCACATGTCTTAGTTAATGTATTGCAGAACACACTCAGAAGTAGTGTGTGGAGGAAAAGGATAATTTCTAATGTGGTAATTTCTCATTTCTGTTGTGAAATTTTTAACCATACATTTTTTATACCTACATTTATGAAAATCCTAATGAAATATGAATGCATATTATTGTCAATGTTTCAACAGAAATATTAATAAATTCAGTTTGACAGTCTTTTACTAATACGTTTTCTTCTTTTATTTTTGAAATATTCCAAACGTTCGTGACCCGGAAATGCTTTTATAATGGTGCTCACAACACGTAGCGCAGAAAGTTACGAAATTCAAGCTTTAAAAAAACGATATTACCAAAACAAACGATATATTTCATTTATATTATCGAAATCTTGCCATCATGTTGGTTTTTTTAATCTATTGCCCAATTGACGCCCGTTAACTACTTTCCCCAAATGTTTGCAACTACTGCAAGGGAGACAGGCAGCTATGTATTCGTTGTTTGTATTTCCCAACATTTTTGATATGCCAGGTTTTGCTTTGTCCACCTGCATTCATAAGTAATGTAATTTCTTACCAATAATGAATGTTGATTGGCATTACCGTCAGCCAATGAATGACGTTTAATGTGTGAGTGCACGTGCCCAAGCAGGTGAGTGTGATGACTAGAGTTAGATAGACTGGCATGTCGCTAATCAGATGATAAGACACATTATCATGAGTTTGACCAACGGATTTGGAGTCTGACATAAAATATGGTATTTTTTTATAACATTTGATACTTCATGAGCAACAGCGTTTTAGTCACATGACACGTTTCCATTCAATTCAAACGGCATCCTGTTTCCATGGGGATTCCTCCTACTAGGGAAACTGGCTAATGCATTCAAATGCTGTGGCTCCGATTACCGGAAAGAGCAGACTCGTTTGGCTCCAATTTAAAAGTCATAAATTAAGACAAATTGAGACAGGCATGTTTAAATAGGTTATACATTAAATTACCTTTAATAATGATTTGCTTTGATTCATTGATTATTTTTAAAACAATGTTCTACCTGTTTTTTACCCTCTTGTAAAAAGGTGCATGAACCAGAACGATGAGCACTGTGTATTTATTGAGTAAATAGTAAATTTGAATTCTGTATTTTTACTGTCATGAATGGCAATGACAGCTCAATATAAGGATTTATGAATTTAGAACAATTTTCTACATTTGATGTCATTCCATTATTTTTAATGGATATTTTGTTTTTGTTCTATACCCTTGTGCCTACCAATGCAAATTAACAGAATATCAATTTAACTACTAGTGAAGATTGAATGCATTTCCATCGAAATTTCACAGTTTGCGTTTGAATGTCAAATAGAGTATTATGTCATAAGTTGTGTCCAAAACACTCATCTGGTTTACTGTTCAAGTCTATTATGACACAAGTGACATCACAACTGATAAGGGTATATCACTCCTATTATTTGCATTCATTTTGACACTCCTATCTTTGTTATATGTGTGACAACTCAATACATTCTTCTAATTACACTTCATTAGCATACATACACATTCTTCTGATTGTGTTCGCACAGTGGGCTCACCAAGCAGTGTGTAATGATTAATAGAGTAATAAAAAGCACAAAAAAACAGGAACTTATTTTATGACCTTTATTCACACATTTAAAATATGTTCAAGGCTCGGAATGGATCACGTTACACTTTATCCTGTAATAAAACAGTTACATCATTTGGGGGAAAGAAACAACACGTGACCTGATACCAGTGGATTTGCATAGGTAGTCCAAGAGACTGACAGAGGAAGAACGACGAGGCACCTTGTAATGGACGGCATTACCAGACAGTATTAGACGAAATAGCTAGATCTAAACGTGCCTGGTAAGACGTCAGTTACAAGGTTTAGTTAGGAGGAGTGTCAGGGTAAAGTAGCAAGGGTTTCTGTAGCTACAGCAGCATGTGGACAGAGAAGCTGTAAAGACAGAAGACAGAAATAAGTTAGAGATTTGAATATATTTTGTATCAACACATTTAGATTCTAGGGATGAACAGAAATGAATGTGTGGTCTGGACAGGTGCAGCAGGTTTAGTTATATTTAGCTTAAGCAAAAACCTTTTGTCCCATCTTTCTCCGTTTACTTTTTTGTCTGATATTGTTTTTTACAATAATTTTCAAGGAGAGGATTAATCCTTTGAATCATAGCAGTTATAGTTTTATATGTTTAATTTTTTGAAATTACATTAATTGGTGAAGCAGGTTCTTTTGTCATAAAGCAAGATAGGAGACACTATTTTAATTCAGTTAGGAAGGAAATGCATTAGGCAAATAAATAATGACATTTGACTACAATTTCAAATTCTGTACTCATTTTAAACAACGGTGTGATTCAATATTTGTGGGTTAAAATAAAACTCAGCAGTAAACCCTTATTTACCATCACTTTAGAAACACAACTGTCACCTCTCCATTGATTTGTAGATTCTATATCTTGTTGGACGACACACAATGTGACGGTGAGACTTTGGTCATTTTTTATCAACACAATAAAATACAGTTGTTTCGCGCTGCAGTAAACATTGGTGCGAAGTAAGTTATATTAGGATGTTTTTGGTAAGACACAAACTAAAGTGAATGCTCAAGATTTAATTCCAAATGGAAGTTGAAGACCCATTGTTGGAAAAAAATGGATCCCTTCTCGAATTACAAATGTACCGTCAGAATCGCAATTGAGGTGTGAAACATAAAATGAACAAAAGCACAATAGATTAAGATTAACAACTACAATCATATTCAGGCAGAGTGGGCTAAACAGGACATAATTAGTAATAATTTAAAGCATGTTTAATTTGAATTTAATTGAGTGCGAGAGAAAGAGCAGCAGAGAAGGAGAGCCATAGAGGTCGTTGTGTTTATTTTTCTCACACAGATCTCAGGTGTCAGCTGCACAATATGCCACGCAGGTACAGTAGGCCTCAACCAATCACGGGCCAGCTATGGCTCAGGGCTGGGGGAGGGGAGGAGGAAGTGGCTTCTCGTGCAACAGTCATTTCAGTGGTATTCTTTAACTACTGGGTGGGGTGGAAAATCTACACAAAGGGCTGGAGGCAGGGAGGAACTACCTTTCACAAAAGGGGGGGTTAGGCAGAAGGTGGCAGCACAGACGACATTTAGAAGTATTACCTCATCCTATTATCGTAAGGAACTTGTGTGTGTGTCACCTGCTCATGATTCTTCCTAAAGACAGTTGTCTAATCCGCCCACTGTTCACATGCAGTATTGTCCATTTAGAATATCTACCCTTCAACTGCTTTGATCTCTTACGCTACTTCTACTGTATTATAAGCTGGAGATCATGTGATTTGGAGTCAAGTCACATGACTAAAACATTTACTAAAACTGGTCATAGAAACTGGTAAAGTATGACCGAAATGACAAAAAATATGACTTCCTATTTCAGGTGTGTTTCAGTGGTTTTTCACCCGGATGGGTTGCTAGGCGGTGGTGTCGTTGTTTGTGGTCCAACCAGAAAACATCATTACCAGACAGTGTTAGAACACCAGTGTACAGCCCAGCACTGTCAGGTAAGATGTGTCCTGGAAGCCAGAAAAGGAGGACGCCAAACCATAAGCATGTACCAATGTCAAATTATGTCAAAGAGTGCATCTAGTTCCATCAACGCCCAGAACACCGCTGAAATCGGCGAAGTCCCCAGTGCCCCAGGGTCAAAGGTTAATGAACAGTACTACGCAGGGTTGTGCTCGGATGTGCGGAGTTCAGGTCCATGGTACATGCAGAGGGCCATCATCATCATTACCAGGCAGTATTAGAGAGAGTTAGGACATCCAAGACTGCCTTGTAAGATGAAGATGGCCACCCAAGTCGATCTTCCATTTACCGGACCGGAAACAAAGGTGGACAAGCCAGAGAAGATGCCGTGGCGATGGACCCAGAACACACCGAATTCCAGCTCGGTACAACGAGCCCTGTTTGATTTCTTGGATATCTTTATGTACAGTTGTGCAACTCTCAGTAGGCCAAGTCACAAAGTCATGTCTTCTTTATGACTCAAGAGCATAAACTATAATTTAAGGCCGTGGTTTAACCAACGTGCAGTTATGCAATCTGTGTTAACCCAAATACCAATACACATGTAACGGGGCCATGCTATTCAGGACACATCAACCTGCTTCTGCTTTACGCAGGTCATCTCAGAATACCTGGACTGACTTGAGAAACGAGATACGTTTCATATTTAGAGTTATCAGACTATGGCATAGGAGATTACAACTGTTCCTACACCAAAATATTATTTGTGCGTGTGTATATGCACAAATCCTAATGTTCCTTCAGTAGACCTGCTTTCCCAGAAGCATCTTAAGGCTAAGTTCACTGCACTTATTTTTAGGATTGCCTCACATCCCTTTTAATACAGATATTTGTCCCCCACTCAGTGTAACTATACCCAGACGATTTCTGCTAAACAGAGAATCCATAAAGGGTTTATCTGTGTCTCTGGGACTGTCGATAACTACACCTCAAAGTTGACTACAATGTTTTAACAGATTTTTCTATTAATAATAATAACTAATATTTTCCACAATATATATTAAAATATGTTTGTAACAACATACTTGGAGAATGTTCTCTCTGCATAGTGTTTTAGTAATCGCATGCTCCTTCAACTGTGTCAGGAAATCATCATCTTTAAGTTACATGAACTAACCAATGTAAATGTTTTATTTATTTTAGGTTTGTTTTTAATCTATTAATCTATATGATAAAAATGTTTTATCTGTTCCATCAAATTAAAAAAATGCCTGTTAGAAGAAGCATAAAGAAATGGCCTGGCATTGCAGCAAGCAAAGCAAACATTGCATGATGCAAATGTTATGGGATTAGCAAGAGAGCAGGTTGGAGGAGGGGGGACAAAAGTGGGAGGAGACTGAGGAGGAAATCAAACAGCAGCACCTGTAATCTTACCGTTGTGAATAGAGTAGTAAAGGAAGAACGTTAAAAAAGTGGTGGAGGGAGAAAGGGAAAAAGGGGAGAACATTTCTCAAATTTCTCCCTGGAGCCCAAGTGAGCGAGAGTACCATCCAGTCAAATTCGGGCCATTCAAGGCACCATGAAAGGAAAAAACCACAGACATGCTCAGCTCTCTGCCAGTCTTCAGCCAGGCAGCATGTAGACAGACCAGGACTAGAGGCCTTTAAAAGAAAAACAGAAAGAGAAAGAGAGAGAGAGAAGAGAGAGTAAGTATATTTACAAGTATATAAAAGCCGTGTGTGATAAGGAAGTAATAAATGTAAAAATAAAAGTTCCATAAACCCAATTTTCCTCAAATGAACACAATGTATTGAACATCCTATTTGGCTTCAAAGCCAAACTGGTAATACGGCATCTGCGCGGACACCGCCTAGCCTCAGTGTTTTACATGCTTGAACAAACAGAAATGAAACAAAGGACCCAAACAGCTGCTTAGTCATTCTTACAAAATGGCTGCACGGTCTTAACCGCACAAAACCAATTCATGTACAGCCTGACCGTTCACCCGCGAACACCAGAAAACCTTTACGCTTTTAACACATCTGAGGAGAGGGTTAGGGCTATGGCCTGCTAGTGTATCATACATTCGCAGTTGGATATCATAAAAGTTCTCGGCAGCCGCGCTCTCTTGGGAAAATGACAGCGTGAGCCTCTGTTGACGGCAGTTCTTATAGAGTAGTATGAATGTATGGACGGCTATCTTCCACACATTCCCAACACTGTTAAGACATTTCTGCTCGCCTTAACTACTCTTCATTAACCCACAAAAGATAAAACCAGACATTTACAGACAATCCTCGCTTCAGTTTGAAGTAATTAGGACAACATGCTATACTACTTCACTTCTATTGATTTACCGTAGTTGAATGAGAAAGGGGAAATGCTCTTATTCTTTCAACATGCCAGTTAAACAAACAAGTAAGGACAAGCCTGACTAGAGCCTTTCAAACATATTTTTAGAGAAAACCACCAATCCATTTACATGCAGAAAAGACAAGGCCACATGACCCTCCACCCATGAACAGCATTCAGCAAGTCATCAGTGATTATAAATCGCTTATCCTGCATATAGAGTTACGGAAAAACTGTTGACATGACTCTCACTGTCTCAACCGATGTGCCTGAACTGGTTTGTCTAGTCAAAGAGTAAACGTTATCCTGTTGTGTTTCGCCATTGTCCTCGGGTTAGAGCGCACACCTGGGAGGCCCTCCACAAGTGACACGACAGGTGTTTCAAATCTGATGCCTTTAGAGACATTTCATCCATACAACAAACAAACTTAATGGCTAGATTTATTTCCCAGAGGAAATGTCCCACTGCAGACAAACTATACATGAACATATTTACACAAAGGCATTTAAATATAATTTTCCGATTGCTATCTTTGAAGTATTTCAAAAAGTCCCCCCGAACAATAGTAGTATTAAATCACACAGGAACTAAGATATGGGTATGAAAACAGGACAGTTTAGGCATTTTTAAATCTGAGTCACTTTATCCTTCGTTTGAGCAGCCAAAGTGCCAGAAGCCATAACAAGAGATACCATTGTCCTGCCGGGTCTACAAACCGGACTGGCTTCTGCTTCTTACCCGTTTCCTCCTTTTGTCGAACGACAAATGATGTCTTTCTTGGCCGGGTCAGAGAAAAAGAGGCTTCAGAGATTCAGTTCAAGCAGTGTGGAAGCAGAACGGCAGAAACCAGACAGGACGTCCATTCGTTGATGTCCATCGTTGACGGGCCACAGGGCGGGTGCTGCGTTACCTGTTTAAGCTCTTATGGCAAAGAGTCTGAGTTTGTGAAGGGCTTGGTTTACATGTACACCTACAAGCCCTACCCCAAAGTCGTTCTGTAGTGTGACCAATCGCCTTGCACCAAGCACCAAGCAGGTGTGTCTCCTTTGCTGTGATTCGTCGAGCCATACTGACTGTCCACCATGCTATGTGTGTGCCTGCATGCATGACATCAGCTTTACAGTGGAGAACCACGCCCTAACCCGGCACAGCTTCTCTTCCTTGTCTCAAACTCACCTTTTCCCACCTGACCTAAGCTTTTGCGGTAGACTTCGAAATGAAAAAACAAGGTGTATTGGTGTACAAAATAACATCCTCACGTTACTCCTAATTGCGTGTAGCACAGTAAAAACTATAAGAAATACTAATTGGTCGAGTTATAATCACTTTATTGATACATTGTCTGTTAGGCAGCAATGTAATTTACAGCATGTATTGTAAAGGGATATCTCATTTAAATAATCAATAGAAGGGGCTACAATACAAGGTATTCAGAAACATATCCTCACCACTTCTATTTGTGCTGTATTTGTATATAGACTTCAGACATTTGGACACTTTATTTTGTGGCCTTTCCATTGATCAGATTCAGTACCAAAAAATGTTTTCTCGCATAAAACTAAGGAACAAGCAGTACAAGGCCAGCCACTATAAACAAGTAACTAAATGCTGAGTTCAAATGTTTTGTATTAATCTCTCAAGCAGTATAAGGAACCTGAACTTATTTCATTTGACCTATCATTTATTTCTAGACCGTGGTAACAGACCAAGGCGTTAAGATCTTCCATTTGGGTGACTGAGTTAATCTTTTGGCTTGGGGTAATCGTCAGAGGACAAACGCACCCCAGCAACAATGCTGTGCTCTGACAATTACCTGTGCTAGCAGATAATTGGGCCCAGCAGGATGTTTGTGTACCAGGTGGGGCAGTACAAGGGGTTCAGGTGACTACCCCCAGAGGCCCATGGGAGCCGGTGAATCTGGGAAGCAAAGCAGCAACCAAACAAGGCAATTAACTGACTGATTCACCTTTGTATTAAGGACATCTGCCCTGCATTGCTTGTATAGCGGTTAAACCTCATAATGTATTGTCAAACATGATCAATCTCTTGACTTCACTACAATGCTCAGGTACCTCCCTGCCTTTATTCAGAATACATTAGACTGGTAGAAAATAAACAAAGATAAAAAAACATAGATATTGCTTTAATTCGTTTTTATTCACTATTGCTAAAACAGGGTTAGTCAACAGAGAACCGATCTCATTTTCAATGGCACGATGGCCAAATGCATCAAATGGAAAGAGGACAGGAAAACTAATTGAACCTGATTACTAATGTTAAAAAAGAAAACATGCTAACAATATGTACACTAGAAATACACATAAACATCCAATTGGAATACCCAGTATGAACAATGATCAGATAGAATAAATGTAAATAAATTAATGTGTGTCCGTGAGTCTGGTGTATGAAGGAGAGGGGTCCAGGCTACATTTACCAACGATGCCTGGATACATTTACCCCAGTGTCCTGGCTACATTTACCCCTGTGTCCTGGCTACATTTACCCCAGTGTCCTGGCTACATTTACCCCAGTGTCCAGGCTACATTTACCCCAGTGTCCTGGCTACATTTACCCCAGTGTCCTGGCTACATTTACCCCTGTGTCCTGGCTACATTTACCCCAGTGTCCAGGCTACATTTACCCCAGTGTCCTGGCTACATTTACCCCAGTGTCCTGGCTACATTTACCCCAGTGTCCTGGCTACATTTACCCCAGTGTCCTGGCTACATTTACCCCAATGTCCTGGCTACATTTCCACATCACTCTGTAGACCATAAAGGCTACCCAATCATCCCTAACTTAACTCATTATGCCCTTTTTTAACATAAAAAAGACAAACAACAAAAATAAATAATAAACAACTCTGGATAATGAATGTTAGATTAGTAATGAATATGTACATATTCATGTAAAAGGCTCATCGAAGGCCTTTTAGTGATTTTACAAAGTGACTTTAGAATCTGAGCTACATTTTAAAGCCCAGAGGCAAAATGTGACTGAACTGACCTTTTAATCGATGAGGAAATATTGCCATAGTTCCTATGCAAGGTCATGATTTTATTAGTAGAGGAACACATGCTTGATTACTGCCATCCATTCCAAAACAAAGATTAGACAATTCCGGTTCTTCCAGAAAACAGCATATGTGGTAACAAACAACAAAACTTCTTTTGAAGTATTAGGAGAGGCAGGGTGGTTCTAGTTGTTGCTGGTAAACACACATTTGCTGGTTGCTGTAAACGAAGGTTGTTAGTTCTAATTGGCTGACAAAGTGAAAAAACATTTTGGCCTGTCCTGAGCAAGACCCCCAGGTTATCACCGTAAATGACAATGTGTTTGTGACATTCTTACTGTTAACCTTAATGACCCCCAGGTTATCGCCGTAAATGACAATGTGTTTGTGACATTCTTACAGGTAACCTTAATGACCTTCAGGTTATCGCCGTAAATGACAATGTGTTTGTGACATTCTTACAGTTAACCTTAATGACCTTCAGGTTATCGCCGTAAATGACAATGTGTTTGTGACATTCTTACAGTTAACCTTAATGACCTTCAGGTTATCGCCATGAATAACAATGTGTTTGTGACATTCTTACAGTTAACCTTAATGACCTTCAGGTTATCGCCATGAATAACAATGTGTTTGTGACATTCTTACAGTTAACCTTAATGACCCCCAGGTAATCGCTGTAAATAACAATGTGTTTGTGACATTTTTACAGTTAACCTTAATGACCTTCAGGTTATCGCCGTAAATGACAATGTGTTTGTGACATTCTTACTGTTAACCTTAATGACCCCCAGGTTATCGCCGTAAATGACAATGTGTTTGTGACATTCTTACAGGTAACCTTAATGACCTTCAGGTTATCGCCGTAAATGACAATGTGTTTGTGACATTCTTACAGTTAACCTTAATGACCTTCAGGTTATCGCCGTAAATGACAATGTGTTTGTGACATTCTTACAGTTAACCTTAATGACCTTCAGGTTATCGCCATGAATACCAATGTGTTTGTGACATTCTTACAGTTAACCTTAATGACCTTCAGGTTATCGCCATGAATAACAATGTGTTTGTGACATTCTTACAGTTAACCTTAATGACCCCCAGGTAATCGCTGTAAATAACAATGTGTTTGTGACATTTTTACAGTTAACCTTAATGACCTTCAGGTTATCGCCGTAAATAACAATGTGTTTGTGACATTCTTACAGTTAACCTTAATGACCCCCAGGTTATCACCGAAAATGACAATGTGTTTGTGACATTTTTACAGTTAACCTTAATGACCTTCAGGTTATCGCCGTAAATAACAATGTGTTTGTGACATTCTTACAGTTAACCTTAATGACCCCCAGGTTATCGCTGTAAATAACAATGTGGTTGTGACATTCTTACAGTTAAATCAGGAAGTATTGGCACCCATCATGAAAATTAGCAAAAGTGAAAGCAAAAAATAAACAACCCAAACAATGGGTTATGTTATGGGCTTAAACAGAAGGAGGGGCTTTCGTTGCACAATATTTTCTCAAACACAGAATATTTTATACCTGCAAAATAAAGGTTTTCCATGTATTGGCCTCCCTTTAATCTAGCGTTTGTGTGCCGCCCCAGAACATGAATGATCCACAATCCGATTTTACTCTGGGTATCAGGTGCTTCTCTTATATGCAGTTATTTTACGTCGACACACATGGTTCACATGACCAAAAGTTCACTTTTTGTCTCATCTGACGACACCACACGGTTTCAATTATAGGTTAAACTATGCTTGGGAAACATTAGAAGTTATAATTTGTGGAATAAGCAAAGTCAAAGCATTTTTCTTTCAAATTTTTCAAAAAGCCTGTCAACCTGGAGGTGGTGTCAAACGGTTAATTTTGAGATTTGATAACAGCAAGGCTCCAGACAAAATGCACATGCAGTTACTTGTTGGCAAGTTTGCAACTTTCCCAGACTTTTGAAATGTTTTTATTATTGTCCTGACTAAGCTTAGTTGACGTTTCATTTGTTTATGTATTTCTACAAAAAAACCATCTGCCTCCTTTCAACTGACAGCTCTTTGATTTTACCCATGGTGATGGATGACAAAGGGATTTTACATGTGTGCGACCTCGTATGTATTCCCCAGGGAAACAAGAACAGATGAAAGGCATCTGAGGGGGACCAACTGAAAGGCATAGAATTTCATGACAGATGCTACTTTGTTTGGTCTCTATTTTACATTGTATTTAGGGGTACCAATACTTTTGCAGGTATGCTTTACAGAATGTTTGTTATTAGTCAATGAACGTTTTTGTGTTTATTAAGCCATGATGTGTTGTTCTGAAGGTATACAGCTATGTTTTAGCCCAATATATAATATGTCTATTGACTTTAAATATAATTTTTTCATTTAAAAAAAAAATATTTTTTCAGACATTTTGGCATGCTACCTCAAAATAAGCTCAGTTAAATTCTGTGTCCTTTGCTCTTCCTTCTACAAAATTTGATTTTATTGGACATTATGTAGAAAGGCGCATTCCTTTCTTACTAAAGTGAACGCAATTGAATCTCTGTTGACCTATGAGATTGAATTGTGTCCAGTCATGGATCTGGTTTCAGGAACAACCAGCAGAGGAACCTGAAAGCCTCAGAAAATAAAGGATGCTTAAGAAATGATTTATTTGCACCTGTCAGAGAGTGTCTTGTTCCAGTTACAGGTGTATTGGGGAGGATGCGGCTACTGGAACACAGACTGACATATAGAGTATATCATGTTCCAGCTACAGGTGTATTGGGGGTTATGTGGAGGATGTGGCTACTGGAACACAGACTGACATATAGAAGATATCTTGTTCCAGCTACAGGTGTATTGGGGGTTCTGTGGAGGATGTGGCTACTGGAACACAGACTGACATATAGAAGATATCTTGTTCCAGCTACAGGTGTATTGGGGGTTCTGTGGAGGATGTGGCTACTGGAACACAGACTGACATATAGAAGATATCTTGTTCCAGCTACAGGTGTATTGGGGGTTCTGTGGAGGATGTGGCTACTGGAACACAGACTGACATATAGAAGATATCTTGTTCCAGCTACAGGTGTATTGGGGGTTCTGTGGAGGATGTGGCTACTGGAACACAGACTGACATATAGAAGATATCTTGTTCCAGCTACAGGTGTATTGGGGGTTCTGTGGAGGATGTGGCTACTGGAACACAGACTGACATATAGAAGATATCTTGTTCCAGCTACAGGTGTATTGGGGGTTCTGTGGAGGATGTGGCTACTGGAACACAGACTGACATATAGAAGATATCTTGTTCCAGCTACAGGTGTATTGGGGGTTCTGTGGAGGATGTGGCTACTGGAACACAGACTGACATATAGAAGATATCTTGTTCCAGCTACAGGTGTATTGGGGGTTCTGTGGAGGATGTGGCTACTGGAACACAGACTGACATATAGAAGATATCTTGTTCCAGCTACAGGTGTATTGGGGGTTCTGTGGAGGATGTGGCTACTGGAACACAGACTGACATATAGAAGATATCTTGTTCCAGCTACAGGTGTATTGGGGGTTGTGTGGAGGATGTGGCTACTGGTACACAGACTGACAGGCCCTGTGGAGAGGTTGAGCTCAGCTCAGGGAGTCCTGTTACGATGGTGTCACCATGGGTACCGAGGCACACAGAAACATGCTGCCCTGAAGGTACTGCACCTCATCCCTGATGCCGTGCGGTTTCATCATTCATCATCTTGAAAAATATATGAGCGCATTACATTTTACCAGCGACACGTTTTGCCATGGATGAAACGGTTAGATGAGAAAATAAATATTGTGTAAAAGTGGAAGTAGTAGAAAGCTATGTTGACTGAGAAGACCATAATCCTTCCTGTGCTTTATGGCTCATTAGACCACAACACCATTGCTGTGTACATAGAGTTTTCTGTTACTGACAGCTGTGAAATATTAGGGCATGGGAGATTCTGTGAAAAAAATATATGTATTCCCATATTAAAAGTTATCAATGATTTTAACAAGAATGTTTTTTAGGAATACTAGCTTTCTTTTCATATTATTTGAATATCTTTCTATTATGTTTCTGTTAAAAATGTTTAATATTACATTACATTTTTTACATTATATTTCTCTTGAGAAAGAAGAAAGGTCGAGAGGGTCTGTTTGACCTTGTTATATCTCGAATTGTCACGTAATCCTTCAGGTGTAGTGCAGAATAAGCCAGGCAGAGCGGATGATCACGTTAACACAGAACACGAACGGAAAAACCTGACACTGAATTGATAGAAAATTGCGCTTTCACAAAGCGACACCATAGTATCAGTATCAAAACAGCAGTTCTAAATGTATAAACAGCCCTCACCTATATAGACCATAACTTAAGAATAATGACAAGCAAAGCACCAACACACCCAGTGAAATAAATAAGACTACTAACCATCTAAACTTATCCCTGGTGTGTGTAATGAAAACACAACCACCCGACCAGCTCTGGCACGCTAACTGCGGGGACCAGCTCTGGCCGCTCTAGCCAGGCCCTCCACCGCTCTGGCATGCTAACTGCGGGGACCGGCTCTGGCAGCTTCAGCCATTCCCTCTACCTCCAGCGGCTGGTCATATAACCCCTCTGGGCTCTTTTGTTTCCTGTAGGCCCATGTCTTCCAATGGCCTTGGCTGCAGCATCAGGGCCGTGGGTGGCGTTGAACCCACAGGTGGCTCTGCCCGTGTCTAGGTGCTGGCACTGGGAGTAGATGGTTAATAGGAGCCATCTGCTGGCTGGGCACAGCGTGTAGGGTCTCCCCCACGGTCCTCCCAGAACACCCTGTTAGCTCCCCCCCAAACAATATTTTGGGGTGCTTCCGGGGTGCTCTTGTCTCTCTTCCTGGGAAGAACCGTGGGCACGATGTCGTTGGCTCTGGTAGCCGCATAGGTAGCCAAAATAAGCGCAGAGATGCCCGTACTCCTCTTGTGGCATCTCCGGCTTAGTCCACGCCCACTGCTCCGGAAGGCGACAGCGGAAGAATTTTTCCCCGGAGCGGTTGCAATATTCTCTGGGTAAAACTCCCACCATCAGGCTCTGCTGGCTTGTCTTTTCGAGGCTCATCCTTCTGTCACGTAATTCTTCAGGTGTAGTGCAGGAAGAGCCAGGCAGAGCAGATGATCACGTTTGTTTTAATTTATTTAACCTGAACAGAAAAACTAGACACTGAACTTAAAGGAAATTGCGCTTACAACAAGCGACACCTAAAATATCTAAACAGCGACTCTAAATGTACTAATCAGCTAAACGAATTCCTGGTGTGTGTAATGAAAACAAAACCACCCAACCAGAACTATTCGTATGTCACGATTCCACCAGGTGTAGTGCAGGAATGAGCCTTATGCAGAGCCAAAGTAACCTTTTCGTTGGGTTTTATTGAAGAAGAAAAAACGACAGACTGTAATGAAATAGCTTGTGTCCAATAGTCATTGCTAACAAACCCTGGCCATGCTAACAACAAAACAATGACCGGAAACAAGATGTGCACCCCACTAAACTCCCTGTGTGGAACAAAAACTCACCACCCTCGTGACACCGTGTGTGCACACCACTAAAGGCCCAAAGTGCAAACAAAAGGTTTAACACTCATGACATGAATATTCAACTGAGAAAGCAACAGAGTGAATACTGTAAGTATGAAACTTCTCATATGACAGGAACAGGAATTTGGCGACTAAAAGTGGAAACTTCCAGTCAAATTTCAGCATTAACTTCTCTGTGGAAATACAAAGCTTTTGGATGTGCTGCTCATTCAAGAATGATGAAAATATGATTAATTCAATTAAGATGAAATTTCCCTGAAATTAAAGCTGACAGTCTTCAGATCAACTGTTTACAAACATATACAGTGAGCAACCACTGAATGTAATCGAGTTAGCTATTAGTTAGCAACCCAAATGGTTTTGTCATGAGTAGTAATAGTGGAGTTATAGCGGACAAGTGTGTGTGATGCACAGGTATAGCCTAACTGAAATTCTGCAACCTATAGGTCTAAACAGTAATGCTTTGTAACTTCTTTACAAATCTTAAAATGGCAAAGTGCCCATTGTGATACAAAAAAGCAAACATTTGGCAAACCCGCACACTGCTGCTATTGGTTTTACGCCAAACAATTAATCACAAGCATGATTTTCTTACATAGAATTTTGCTGCTGACATTTTTTGTTTTCTTCCTGTTCTTGAGTATGCCTGAACAAACAGAATAGGAGAGATGTAGAATTTAAAACTCCGAAGTACACACCAGCTACAGGGAAGAAACTATGAATAGAATTTACAGGGCATATTTGTATGTTTAAAGGGATAGTTCAAACATAATTTTATTGAGTCTTCTGATATCAGGCAGAGGTTGATTTGTTCTGATCTGTTACATGTAGAACAGGAAGCCTTAACAGAGTGGTTTCAATCCCAGTCTTTAACATTTAATGTAGTATTTATGATATATTCCAATCAATGCCAAAACTAATACTGAGCATAATTCACAACAGCCACAGACAGACTGTTCAACAATGTTGCAGTCCATAACATCAAACCTTAGCAATAAATGCAAATTTCCTGAGTCATAGGCAGCTCTGTTGAGAGTAAGAAAATATACTAATTCACCTTATCTAAGTTGCTATATTTTCGTAGTCTCAACAGAGTTCAGAGATGACCTGTGACTCAGGAAAATGGCATTTATTGCTATGTTGACATGTTCCTGGATGGCATTCTGTTTTGCACTAGCTTCAAACAAGAAAATAAGTTACTATTTGAGCAGTCTAAAAGATTCTGTGTGTATGGATACGCTCAAAATACAGCGAAGAAAGAAATTATTTGATCCCCTGATGATTTTGTACATTTGCCCACTGACAAAGACGTGATCAGTCTATCATTTTAATGGTATGTTTATTTAACAGTGAGAAACAGAACCACAACAAAAAAAAACAGAATAACTCATTTCAAATAAGTTATACATTTATTTGCATTTTACTCAGTGAAATCAGTATTTGACCCCATTTGCACTACATGACTTAGTACTTGGTGGCAAAAACCTTGTTGGCAATTACAGACGTCAGAAGTTTCTTGTAGTTGGCCACCGGGTTTGGAAACATCTCAGGAGGGATTTTGTCCCACTCCTCTTCGCAGACCCTCTCCAAGTCATTAAGAATTTTGAGGCTGACGTTTGAAAACTCTAACCTTCAGCTCCCTCCACATATTTTCTGTGGATGGGATTAAGGTCTGGAGCCTGGTTAGGCCACTTCCGGGCCTTAATGTGCTTCCTCTTGAGCTTCTCCTTTGTTGCCTTGGCCGTGTGTTTTGGGTCATTGTAATGCTGGAATATCCATACACGACGAAATTACAAGAAAATGTTTTGAACGTGAAGGGGTCCAAATCTTTCTGAAGGTCCTATATGGAAAAAAGTAACCAAATGATGGCTAAATCAGGAAATAACCATTATAGTGGCACGTTCCAATGAAATGTCTCCCACAACCGATCTTCCCTCTGCTACTTGAGAATTTAAAGTGAAAACTGCAATGTGGCAATTTTTTCCCAACTCCAAGCAAAGACATTAAACTCTGTCTCTAACATTAGGAATGTGTCTCATAGAGGTGTCTTAAATAAGTGGGGTATAGGGACGGTTTAGGGCAGCCAGGTGATCAAGGCGTTAGTTGTGCCTTGGACTGGATACTACAACAGGAGACCTGGGTGGGGTTAGTATAGAAGTTAAAGTTACAGCATGTGACGGTGAGAACATGGACATTCTGTTTGTTTAGTGTGGAGCCGTTTGAGTTATGAGTGGGGCACTCACTCAGAGAAATGATAGAGGAATCATACTCATGTCATACGCTTCTGAATCCATTTCAATATATAATATATATGAAATTCATTAGGAGTATAAAGTTAATCACCAGAAATCTACTTTTCAATCATCGATAATATGTATAACACTGCTGGAAGTAAGTGAGTCTTTTTTAACAAACAAAAGTACTTTTATTTCTATTTAAATACTACTTAAATACTATAATTAACTAACATGTTGATTGTTGATGTATGATATCCCCAACCACAAATTGTTTTAAGGATATACACATTACAGAAAACATTTGGCCCATGTAAGAGACATGTAACACAGTCTCCGGTTCAAGAATTAGGTTAATTTCTACAAAGTCCATTTCTACCCTACCTCTTATTTTTTTATAATGCATGTTCCACCTAAATTTCTCTCAGCTATAAAGACTGGTCATCAGCTAGTACCCCTTTAATGTACACTGCTGCAAAGTTTAAGAAACACTAAATGCACACTTTGGGAGAATAATGACAAATGAGGACATACGTCTAACCATCCACTCGAAAGTATGCATTCATACCATCCTTGTCTTGGACCTAGAGGGTGAGGAATATGGAGGTAACAGATTTTAGTCCATAGATTGACTCAACAATGGCGGGGTGAATCACTGATTCATTAATGAGTCCACCAAATTCTGGACAAGTGCAGATCACTGGGGAAAAAAGGGTGTAGCACCCTTTTTTATTGCCATTTTGTTTCCACTCAAATATTTGCTCCCATGGGAAAGCATCTTTACCAAGCAGGCAGCAGGGCAGCTTGTTCAAATGCAAATGGAAAACAGAAGGGGGCCACCTGCTGGAAGAACAGCCATGTCAGCCCAAGGGAAAATAATATTAGGCAAATATGATAACTGCAACTCAGGTACTGAACATGTAACTAAGCAAATGCCTCATACAATAGCATCGCATAGGATGATGACACTACATTATGAATACAATGGTGTTGTTATTTCCATGCTAAAGCAACAAAAGTAAATATACTTCTGCTACAGGGCTAGACAAAGAGGTGATTGAGAGAGCACAATTATCCCCCCTACAAACCGTGTGTGTACCTCTACCCTCCTCTATGTGGATTTAAAAACATAGATGACAATGTTGATGCAAGGAAACCACTACTGAAGGACTGAAGATACTTGTTGGGTCGAGAAACACGAGAAACACCTGTTGGTAAAGACCTCCAGAGGGATACATAATAAAGCTGTTTAGCCATCATATATGTTCCACACTTGTGGCTTCTCAGCTACACACAAGTATTCATTTATTTTCCTGAGACTCCGCCTCCGTCGGTCTTGTTTTCGCATCGTCACACTGGTAGCTGATCATCGGAAATCAGGCGGAGGCGTGTCCGTTCTTAGCCACGCCTCCGCCCCCAGAATTGAACACGCGTGCACGCACCGGCATCAACAGTGAAAAGTGCCCTTCTCACCTTGACTTCTCTATCAATTTGAAAGGTAAGTGACTAGACAAATGTATCTTATACACGAGTAAACGACCAGTTTTATCATTATAATAATAACGCGTTTGAGTAATGTTCTCTACCTGTGGGGAAGTTTTAGTTCCTCCTCATTTCCACTATAATGACATTAGCCGCTATGGGTCGCGTTGATTAATTATAAACTAAGTTTTAAACAAGCTTGTTCCCTATTTTATTTTTTATAATATCCGAAATTAACGTTATTTTTTTTTTGAAAGCGTAACACCGTTATTGTAGGCTACAACATTTAATTAAAATGTATATTTATTTGTTTGTTAAATTTCATATTGCAGCTGATTCTGGTTTAATCAGATTCTTCACTGTATTAAAATGATGTTTACATTACTGATTATTTAAGTGTTCAAAATTAAATAAACGCCATGAGTTCTGCGATAAGGTAATATTGCCAGGCTATATACTTGTTTGAGAAGTAGTATTGCCATGGCAATACTGTCGACCATGCGTTAGTGAACAGGTGATGTTACCTTACTCTGGGGACACCTTTCCAATATGATGCGTATTGATGCGTGTTGTGTTGTCGCAGTGACGTTAACTGTAGACCTATTGTCAACTGCCCCCTCATTCATAGAGATCATTCATTCTCTATTGGGCGGATTAATTGGGCATCTCGTGTCAATCTAATTATTTGTGGCTTCTCTTTTTACTATAATGTACCATAAATAAGGCCAAACATAAATGACCAACAACACATAATGGTTAAGATGTTATGACATTAGGACTGTCCTAACTTTAAAAAAAAAAAAAAAAAAAAGGTATCCGCACGCAAGCTTCGCCCTTGTGTGGGTGTCAACAAGCGTTTGTGGTGTACGGTATCACCTCCAATGCAGTATAATGTCATGTGAGATGCTGTTGCCGAGTAACGATGCGATGACGTATTTGCATTCGGCTCAAGCCATGCATCTACTAACGACTCTCGAATGCAAAATGATGGTGATCCTCAGAGGTTAAATGGGGATTTGAGAGGTGGTGTGGACCTACATTTGTGCTCTGTCATACATAACGTATTGGTGTAGTACGTGTATGTGTCATTAAATTAGGATGACATTAGCTGAACCATTTTGTTAGCACACAAATATTATCTAAATTACATTTACAACTAGTTTGATCTGGGGCAAAATGGCTGGTCTTTTCTTTCCAAATATTGGATCAGAATATCAATTAACTCTTGCTCAAAACCACTTCATAATTGGTTGCATGTTTAAGTGCATAAGGAGTAATGGATTGCTCTTGAATTCATCAAATGGCCTTAGCTCAAGGGCCCTCAAATTAAACTCTAAATTTCAAAGACAGTTTCAATTTCTTGGTTGCAGTCCTCTAATTAGGACTGGTTAAAACCTGGGTGCAATTAATGAGGTGGAACAGAATCAGCAGTGTTCCAGTGGAATTGGCTTTCGAAACAAAAATAAACCATGAGCTTTGCTTTTTTCCCCTAAGAATCCCTAGGAAATCCATCATCGTGTGTATGGGTTAACTGCTCAGATGTCAATGTAATCATTTTATAAATGTAACTCATCTTGTATGTCAAGTAAAAAGCACATAATATAAATAACATTCACAGTTACTGAGTTAATGGAGCGAGCTAGCGTAAAAGTGTTTTGTTGAGCCAGAACAGGATGTCATCAAAACCATTTGTTTTTTAAACATGTAATTTTAGACAGGCACGGTATGATGGTGATGCTTACAAATTAAGAGCAAAAAAAACACATTAGGCTACACATTTTGCCAGAACACATTGCCCCATTACGCCTATTAAAGGCACCAGTAGGCCAGTCTGTTCATACAACACTTGTGTACTGATTGCAGCTGCCCAGTAACCAGCATCTCAGCATAACTAAATAAATCATGTTTTGGTTCTTTTTGACCTAATGTTCAGTGGCGACACTGGTACTGATTGGATACTCCATAGGAGGCCCCTCTGCTCAATATAATTCGGGTTCACTAGTTCTTTGTGGCAGATAGGATGGTATTATCGAGCTAGTTACTGAAAGGTAACTTGGTCAAATCATGACACAAAAATATCTGTCGCTGTGCTCTTGAGCGGTACTCAGCCCTAGGTTTCATCTAAGTGGCTCTGGATTAGTGTTAATTGATTTAAAAAATGGTAACCTGTGTTGTATCTTGTATAGTATGTATCCTGACATTCATATTCCTTTCAACCACATACTGCTTTTAGAGCATTTTCGCCACTCTTTCAGATCCAACTGGCCCATATTTTGGCCATAATATTAGCTTTTAGCTACCCTCTAAATTGTTCCTGTGCCATGTGATTAATGAGATTGACAGTTGATAATCCAATTGGGCAGCTAATGCCGCTAAGCTCACAAAAACCCGCAAGGACAGTTTAAGGACTCATCAGGGATAGGAAATTACACCACAGCTTGTCCTTGGATGTTGTTGGTAAAGACATTTTTGGGCAAGTGAAGTTTGGCTTGCTGCACTTTTCTGAATTAGATTAGTGCAGGGAGATTCCCTGAGCAATTGGTGGTGAACAACATTACTCACGGACATAATTATATTCTTATTTCTGTTCCACTTTGTCACCTCAGGGATCTCATATCAATTAATAAATGATCAAAAAGCTAGGCTACCTGCAGCCCCCATAAACGACAGTCAGAAATATCACAAAATACAACGTGTGCGTGCGTGAGCGAGCGACTGATGTTTGGTGCCTATTACATTTGTTGTGTTAGGTAATTATGCAAAATTCAGATGTGGTTCGACTCTTACCCCTATCCCAGTCTAAGGGCAGTGATTTGTGTTCATTGGTTTGACCAAATGTCAGTTAGAATCTGAAAAAATCACACCTTTTAAAGATATGGGCAGATGTGTATGTACAGATTATTTTGAAAACTGCAAAAACATGATTTACTCACCATTGCAGGTCAGCAGACTTTTTATGAATATGTATTTTCTTTTCCAAAGGTCAAAAACCATGTCCATCCTGAAGATTCATGCCCGGGAGATCTTTGATTCCCGTGGAAATCCCACAGTGGAGGTTGACCTCTACACTGACAAAGGTAAATGCAGCTTTATTTATTTTTATTTTGTAACTTATCTGACTGATGCTATAGATTTGGATTAGTTTGATCTTGCATACTAACTCTAAAATCTTCCCTCCATTTAAATGTTTATGCAGATCTATGCTCAATTGTCCCAAAGCTGAGAGTGAAAAGTATGCAATACTAAAATATTGTATTTTTGGGTTAGTTAATATTGTAAAATCAATAGAAATTCAGTTAAGTGGCTCTCTGGACAATTTTATTAGGTATGCCCTGCTAGCAACGGGTTGGGTGCTTTTCGGCAGCCAGAACTGCCTTAATTCTTAGTGACATGGATTCAACTAGGTGCTAGAAACCTTTCACAGAGATTTTGGTTTATATTGTAACGATAGTATCAAGCAGTTGCTGCTGATTTGTCGGCTGGACAGCTTTGTGACATGGTGCTTATCATGATGAAAGTAGTCATTAGATGATGGGCACAGTGTGGTCATAATGGGATGGACGTGGTTCACTACTGGTAGTTTGACTTAAACAATGCTCAATTGGTACTAAGGGGCCCAAAGTTTGCCAACAGAACATCCCCCTCACCATTACACCTCCACCACCAGCCTGAAATGTTGGGACAATGCAGGATGGACCTATGCTCTTGTTTTTATTTTAAATTCAGACCGTACCATCTGAATGTCCCAGCAAGAATTGAGACTCATCAGACATTTGGGTGAATTTGTATTTAGTTTAAAACCAAGCTGTGGTCATTTTGCACTGTACAAAAAAACTTTTTGTAATATTCCATTCCTCAAACTATCCAGTCTGGGTTTTGGATTCAATGTTTGTGTCCCTTCTCTTCATCTCCAAGGTCTGTTCAGAGCGGCTGTGCCTAGTGGTGCCTCTACTGGGATCTATGAAGCCCTGGAGCTAAGAGACAATGACAAGTCACGCTACCTTGGCAAAGGTGTGTACGGGGTGGGTTATACTGTATCGACCACCACAAGGGAGACCTTTATGAATTTAGCATTGGCAATATTTTTGATTGTGTTCTCTTTAATATCTTTCAATATACATACATATAAATTGCTAAACAAAAACTGACCGCTCGTTATTTTAATTGTCAAAACGGCTAACTTTTTTTAATAAAATCATCCTTGTTTTCAACGTTAGTAGTTTAACTCATTCACACATTTGACCATACTGATGAATTGTGTAGTGGTGACCTCTGCAAACATAATGGTGTATCCATGACAACGACGATGATGGACACAAGAAGAATATGGTTGTCCAACAATGTTTAAAGGGGAACATTGACTCTTAAGATGTTCTGTCCTTTTCGTTCTAACATTTTGGATTCCAGTCAAAGCATGTCCATATACTGTGTAATAGTTTAAGGACACCAATTTTTACAATGTTTATGAGCAATCCCTTTACAGTGTCATCGAGCATGACATCAACACTGGGTCACAGTAAAGCTTGCAGGATTAAAGCTTGAACTACGTTTGATATGCATGCAAGCAAAAAACAATATATTCACTGGTGTTCTGACTGTTATTACATAAAGTGCCTTGAAATGTATTGTGTTCCTTGTTCTTTCTCAGGTGTCTCTAAAGCTGTGGACCATATTAATACTACACTGGCGCCTGCACTTGTTGACCAGGTAGGACGTTCTAATTCCGGGAATGTTTTTCACCCTGTTTGAGAACCCTTGTTGTGTTCAACACACTTTGAACACAACATTCATGGTTCTTCCATGCATTTTTTGTAGTTAACGCGGACAAGGTCGTCAGATAAAATTTTGAAGTGTTTAACACGTTTATCTTCTTCATCCCAGGATGTGTCAGTGGTTGAGCAAGAGAGAATTGATCAGATCATGCTTGACATGGATGGAACCGAGAACAAGTGTAAGTTGTGTTGCAGATTTTAATGCATCAGAGGAGGTGTTTTACTAACTAGTTCAATTCAAAGGAATGGCATGTCTGCAAAACTACTTTAGTATGTTTATATTTCATGGAAGTTTCTTGTTACTCAATATCGCTTATTTTTCCTTTACTTTTATCAGCTAAGTTTGGCGCCAATGCCATCCTGGGTATTTCCCTGGCGGTGTGCAAGGCTGGTGCCGCAGAGAAAGGCGTCCCCCTGTACCGTCACATTGCTGACCTCGCCGGGAACCCAGAGGTCATACTGCCTGTGCCTGTGAGTATATGGCTTTACAAATAGTGGGAGCATTTATTCGGCTAGTGAGGAGGAATATCAATTTAATTTGTGAAAGCTGGGCACAATGCTTGTCTTGTTGTAAACATAAACATTAAATCAAGAGGAATTTGATAACTCCTTGTTTTCCTTCCCAGGCTTTCAACGTGATCAACGGTGGGTCTCATGCGGGCAACAAGCTGGCCATGCAGGAGTTCATGATCCTGCCGGTGGGGGCCCGCACCTTCAAGGAGGCAATGCGTATCGGCGCCGAGGTCTACCACAACCTGAAGAGCGTCATCAAGAAGAAATACGGCCAGGACGCCACCAATGTTGGCGACGAGGGAGGCTTTGCTCCGAATATCTTGGAGAACAAGGAAGGTACAGATGTGATCATGTGGTTTTTCTGGAAAACGCCCAAATACATTACTGTTGCCTTTTTTGTGATTTTTCAGATATTTTATCCCAAGACCCAGTCTTTATTGAGGCTGTAAATTATTAATAGAGGAAATATATATTGGCTAGTACATGTGGTTGTGACTTATTTGTCTGTTTTTGCGTTGCTGTACAATTCCCACAAGTCATGCAGGAATTGAGTGGACAGCACCAAGCGCAAATCAATAATGTCATATTCAACATACATTACACAACTTTTTTTTCACAATGTGAATTTGCAACATAATATTAAAAGCGCCAAAAATGGAGCAAAGCTTAAGCTTCTATAATCAATCAATATTGAAACTTATGCACAATTGTACTTGTATTTTTATTTTTCCATAGCTCTAGAGCTGATCAAGGAGGCTATTAGCAAAGCAGGATACACAGAAGAGGTGGTGATCGGCATGGATGTGGCTGCCTCTGAGTTTTATAGGGACGGGGAATACGATTTGGACTTCAAGTCCCCTGATGACCCAGAGCGTTACATCACTCCTGATGAGCTGGCTGACCTCTACAAGAGCTTCTGCAGGGATTACCCAGGTCAGCCTTCTCCTGATTGTTTTTTTTCTGTCTTTCCTCTTAAGTAAAGCACAAATCCATTTCTGTGGTTTACTTAAGATAAGGCACATGACCCTGAGTTCCATTTATGACCACCCTCCTCTGTCTGCTCCAACAGTGCTGTCCATTGAGGACCCCTTTGACCAGGATGACTGGGAGGCTTGGTCCTCTTTCACTGGCAGCACAGATATCCAAGTAGTGGGAGATGACCTTACTGTGACCAACCCCAAACGAATTGCCAAGGCTGTGGAGGAAAAGGCCTGCAACTGCCTGCTGCTAAAGGTCAACCAGATTGGCTCTGTGTCAGAGTCTCTGGCTGCGTAAGTTTTCTGCCCTCAACATCTGCCTTAACCTAATTACTAAAGAAGAAGTTGAAGTTTATTGAATGCTGTATTTATAATAATGTCGTCATTTTGCAAACAGTTTTGTGTGAAGTCAATATAGTAATAGATTATACACAAGATATTACACATCAAGCCCAACATTTAAAAAAGTTTGTCATTCAATTAAGTAATTGACTGCCGTTAAGTCAGTAATTGCCACTCAGTCTTACTATTTTTATTATTTTTTGTTCTGGTTCGCACAATGCCATAATTGTGGATTCCTTACAATGTTTATCTATCATCAGCTTACAAAATCCAATTTTGTCTAAACATATGGCCTTATGGTGGCATCCATGGGCAGTTACTTTCGACCTCAAATGTTACTCTGTCGTAGTTTACTGTTGGCATGCCTGAACACTTGCAAAAACTATATTTCAGTTATTTAATTGTAATCTATTTTTTTAACGTGTAGAATTAGTTTCACCTACGTAAGTTATTAGTCTGTGTATGTTGAAACTAAACGCAAACATTTAAAACATCAAGAGTGATGACTGATTAAATCCGGTATACTCATCTCTTTACTGTCCAGGTGCAAAATGGCCCAGTCCAATGGCTGGGGAGTGATGGTTAGTCATCGCTCTGGGGAGACTGAGGACACCTTCATTGCAGATCTGGTAGTGGGCCTGTGCACTGGACAAGTGAGGGGCTGCACACACCTATTGCTATTCTACTGTATTTTGTAGTATCAGAATAAAGGTTATTCACCAAGTCTGTTTACACAAACAAGGAATTTGATCTGACCCCTAGCTGCAACATTTAAAAAATACATTTTTGAATGTCTATGAGCAGTCCAAGCAGAGCTTGCATTTGATTACCAAGCACACAATGAACCCAACTTGTCCTCTTTCTCAATGTTAGAAATGTTTTCAGCCTTGTAAGTAATGTTATTTCTTCGTCTCCAGATTAAGACGGGCGCTCCATGTCGGTCTGAGCGTCTGGCCAAGTACAATCAGATTCTCAGGTAGGTGTTTCTCTACCTTACATTTAACAGACCAATATTGTAGTGATGGTCATTTTACTAGGCTTTGTTGATCATTTATTTAACTGCTGTAGTCATGTCCGACATCATAACCAATGATGTTAATGTATATGTGTTTTTTAGAACCATTTTACACAAGACTCTGGCATTGTTAAATATTTTTTTTGTATTCCCTAAGAATTGAAGAGGAATTGGGAGATAAGGCTGTCTTTGCTGGGAGGAACTTCAGGAATCCTCTGGCTTAAGTGAAATGGGCAAATGTACACAAAATTGCACTCACACAAGTTTAGTAGGCTTTAGTTTGCTGTCTTTTCAAAACCTTATTACAAAATGGTCACTTTTCAGGTAAATGTGATGTTTCTATATTTTCCCATACACCTATGCACAATTGAGTACTCGTATAGCAAGAAAATGCTAAAGAAGCTTATGGGAATACATTATATTGGCAGCTAGCAAGGAACAGTTACAGTTTAAGACTATGTTTTGCTTTTACATTCCTTAGTTTACCTCTGCCTTGAACAATGCATCATGTGCCGGTGGAGACCATAGTAGTAAGGTAGAGTGTGTTTGTATGTGGTGTTGCAATAATTGTCTTCCACAGATTTTAAAAAATATATAGCAAAAAATGTATATTTATGAATAATCAATGCAGTGGATATGAAAATTACAAAGGCTGTATAAAACATGTGTGGGTGTAAAGTGAATAAAACAATTTGCTTAAAACTGAAATGTACTGTGTTGTTATACTTCACTCCAAGATGTGTACACATGTTTATAAACCTCTCAATAGATAGCAATTTTAATAATTTATGTAATATTTCATAATTCATCCTTTCTGCATACAGCATTTATTCAGAAACACTCAAAATTCGTATGCACAAATTTTCCAAAATCAAAATAACCTGATGAGCATTGAGCTATAACGGGTCTTCGATATAAGTTTGCGTTGCGGTACTAGTTTCGTGCGCGCATACACATTTTTGCTGTCGTTTGATTGTATATGTTAATGGGTGCTGCTCCCTGGCTGGGACTTGGCTCTGTGGACACATTACAGTGGATTGATCCTATTAACGGTAGCGACCACAGCGCGTGCTCCGTTATGCCTCGAGACTGAAGGCTGCTGGTGGCTCGTGGGGGCTGAGGCTCGTGAGGTCATTGCACAGCTTAGCGGTTGGGGTGAGAATCGTCTCCTCGCAGCCTCCATTTTGAGTCGTATGAAATAGAGAAATAGCAGTTTCTATCGACCACTACGCTGGCTGTGTCAACATAAAAACGACACCCCAAGAGCCCCCGACATGGACGACCTGTTCAGTCCGAGAAGGTATTTTGGTTAACTTATTACATTTATATTGTTTTAGGGAGCGACCATCTTGGTTGTTGAAGTAATATGCGTTGACATATTTTCTGACATACTTGGAATTGCAATGGAGTTAGCTCGACTTGTGTAGCTGAAGCTAGCAATCTATATCGCACAGATACAATTATTCATTATTTGTCCACGTCGGTTTTAGTTTAATAACGCGGCGCATTTTGCATGTATTACTGTCATGTGTGCCAATTAGGCTGTCACGGATTTGTTATGGTTTCTGACATTTTGTTTTACTTCGGCTCCGGAGACAGAGTCGCTATCTAGGTTATGTCAATACTCCATTTTGCGAGACTGTCGGGACACGTAAATACACTTCTGGACGATATGAGTTAGGCCGTTGTTGAATCTAGTACAATATGTATTATTATCGAGATTTCAATAGTAGCCTGCTGCGTTGTGTATGCTTGTTGATATTTTGTAAAACGAAAGCAATGTGTGATTGATTTGCTTGGCGGAGGGCCTGCGGACGAGTCTCGTTTATGTAACGTTTGGAGGGAACGTAATAGCCGCCATATGATTGGCTCTCACTTATGGATGGGAGGGACTCAAGGAGAATACTGACCAATTGAAATACCAGATTTACCCGTAACATTTTGACATTTATACTGGGATTACGGATTAAAATATTGTCACTGTTCATATTGCCTATTTGCGGTGGCTCTTATGTTTGTTAAATATGCATACTCTCTGTTTCAAATGCATGCATTCGCATGTCATAAAATGTCATTGTTTTAGCAATATACCTTATTATACATGTTTAATATGGGTTTAACATGACCATATATTAAGATTGTCCAATGGACAGTTGATAGCAGACAACGCACAGTCTGGAGCAACAGTAAACCGTACATGAATAAAGAGTTTGGTAATAGGTCTTTCTGAAAGGCACTTATGGTAGAGGTTTGTGGTTAACACCAGTCTTTACGTTGTCAGATCAATTCCCCTTTATTTCTAGAGCCCGGCTAAGGATAAAAAAAAATGGCAATCTTTCAGCCACCTTCAATAAAACACTTTATTTATAATGACGGTCGGTTTTGCACCATTTCAATGATTGTCCTGTTCTCTATTGTCTTTATATTATCATTTGCAAGTATTAGATCTATTATAGTTAATATACTTTTGTACTTTTGCAATTGTACACTGTAGAGTAATACAGCCATGTAAAAAACAAAGTACACCCTCTTTGAATTCTATGGATTTACATATCAGCACAAAATAACAATCATTTGTTCTTTAGCAGATCAAAAAAATGATGTAAACAAAACCTCAGATGAAAAACAACACATGACATATTACATTGTGTCAGTTTATTTGAACAAAATAAAGCCAAAATGGATATGCCATATGATATGCTCATATGCCATATGAGTTTAGAGAAGCAAGTGTTGCTCCCCATCAATCTGGAAAGGGTTTTAAGGCCATTTCCAAAAATTTAAAGTTCATCATTCTACAGTGAGAAATATTTTTACAAAATTGGAAAACATTCAAGACAGTTGCCAATTAGGAATGAACATGAAAGAGTCACATCTTAGACTCAGGCCCCAGCATACTACAAGTTTCAGGAAAGTACAGTTAGAAACAGACTGAACAAGTATGGTTTGTGTGGAAGGGTTGCCAGGAAAAACCTTCTTCTCTCTTAAAAGAACAGAGCAGCACGTCTTAGATTTACAAAGTTGCATCTGAACAAACCACAAGACATCTGGTACAATGTCCTTTGGACAGACGAGACCAAAGTGGAAATCTTTAGCCATAATGCATTATGTTGGCAAAAAACAAACGTAGCACATGAGCTCAAACACCTCATACCAAGTACGGTGGTGGAGGGGTGAAGATTTGGGGTAGTTTTGCAGCCACAGGAACTGAAAACCTTGCAGTCAATGAGTCGACCATAAACTCCTCTGTATACCAAAGTATTCTTGAGTCAAATGTGAGACCATCTTGGCTAAAATTGGGTCATGCTACAGGACAATGATCCCAAGCACATTAGCAAATATACAACAGAATGACTGAAAAAGAGATTAATCAAGGTGTTGCAATGGTCCAGTCAAAGTCCAGACCTCAGCCAGATTGAAATGCTGTGGTGTGATTTTAAGAGAGCTGTGCATAAACAAATGCCCGCAAACCATAATGAACTCAAGCAACGTTGTAAAGAGAAGTGTTCCAAACTTCCTCCACAATGATGTGAGACTGATAATCATACAAAAACTATGAATTCAAGTTATTGCTGCTAAAGGTGGTTCTACAAGCTATTGAATCAAAAGGTGTACTTAGGTTTTCACACATGGCATCTCCATTTTAGTGTTATTTTTGTTAAATAAATCATGACACAGTCTTATGTCATGTGTTGTTGTTCATCTGAGGTTGTATTTATAAAATTTGAGACCTGCTAAGGAATAGATGATTGTTATTACAGTATCTCACAAAAGTGAGTACAGCCCTCAGATTTTTGTAAATATTTGAATATATCTTTTCATGTGACAACACTGAGGAAACAACACTTTGCTACATAGTAAAGTAGTGAGTGTACAGCTTGTATAACAGTGTAAATTTGCTGTCCCCTCAAAATAATTTAACGCACATCCATTAATGGCTGAACCGCTGGCATCAAAATTGAGTACACCCCTAATTGGAAATGTGGGCCTAATTATCCATTTTCCCTCTGGTGTCATGTGACTTGTTAGTGTTACACGGTCTCAGGTGTGTAAAATCTGGTGTTATCGCTCTCACACTCATACTGGTCACTCGAAGTTCAACATGGCACCTCATGGCAAATAACTCTCTGAGGATCTGATGAAAAGAATTGTTGCTCTACGTAAAGATTGACTAGGCTTTAAGAAGATTGCCAAGACCCTGAAACCGAGTTGCAGCACAGTGGCCAAAACCATACAGCAGATAAACAGGACAGGTTTCATTCAGAACATGCCTCGCCAAGTTGAGTGCACGTGCTCAGCATCATATCCACAGGTTGTCCCTGGGAAATAGACGTCTGAGTGCTGCCAGCATTGCTGCAGAGGTTGAAGGGGTGGAGGGTCACCCTGTCAGTGCTCAGACCATACGCATGCACACTGCATCAAATTGGTCTGCATGGCTATTGTCCCAGAAGGAAGGACCTTCTAAAGATGGTGCCCAAGAAAGCTCGCAAACATTTTGCTGAAGACATGCAGACCAATGAAATGGATTACTGGAAACATTTCCTGTGGTCTGATGAGACCAAGATAAACTTAATTAGTTCAGATGCTGTCAAGCCTGTTAGGCGACAACCAGGCGAGGAGTAAAAAGACAAGTGTGTCCCTACAGTCATGCATGGTGGTGGGAGTGTCATGGTCTGGGGCTGCATGAGTGCTCTGGGACTGGGGAGCTACAATTCATTGAGGGAACCAGGAATGCCAACATGTACTGTGACATACTAAAGCAGAGCAGGATCCCCTTTTTTCGGAGACTGGGCCGCAGGGCAGTATTCCAACATGATAATGAAAGCCTAAACAGACCTCCAAGACGACCACTGCCTTGCTAAAGAAGCTACGGGTAAAGGTGATGGACTGGCCAAGCATGTCTTCAGACCTAAACCCTAGTGAGTATCTCTGGGGCATCCTCAAACAGAAGGTGGAGGAGCGCAAGGTCTCTAACATCCACCAGCTCGGTGATGTCGTCATGGAGGAGTGGAAGAGGACTCTTGTGGCAATCTGTGAAGCTCTGGTGAACTCCATGCCCAAGAGGGTTAATGCAGTGCTGAAAAATAAGGGTGGCCACACCATTTGGGCCCGATTTGGACATTTTCACTTAGGGGTGTACTCTCTTAAGTTGTCAGCGATTCAGACATTACTGGCTGTGTGTTGAGTTAGTTTGAGGGGACAGCAAATGTACACAGTCATACAAGCTGTACATCCACTACTTCACATTGTACAATTGTGTTATTTCTTCATTGTCGTCACATAAAAATATATAATCAAATATTCACAGAAATGTGAGGGTTGCACTCACTTTTGTGAGATACTGTATATGCTGACATGTAAAAGCATAGAATTCAGAGGGGATGCACTTTCTTTTTTTTCACACAACCGTCGTAACTTTAATCCCCAATTGATCCTTATTACCAGGAGCCTGAACAGCACACAAGGGGAGATCAGAGTGGGATCGAGTCATCAGGTAATAGTCCAACGGTCAGAATGTCTAATGTATTCCCCCTATGTGCCTTTGCCCTGTAGCAGTACCGGCACATACGTGATGGTTTCCATTGGCAGATTGTTTTTAAAGTCTTAGAGCTACATCATTAATCATGTCACTGTTAAAACCTGTCACATGTCAGTAGTTCTTGGTTATATGCGCATGTCACATCACACTATTACTCTTTCTGAGACCTAGGGACTCACATGGTGTTTGTCTGACTGTGTTTTTTGTGTGAGTGCAGGCTAAGCTCCCTGAGCTGCAACCACGCCCTGCGTTTGTTGTGCAAAACCAGACAGAGAACGAAGAGCTGGTGTGGATGCCAGGGGTCAATGATTGTGACCTCCTCATGTACCTCAGAGCTGCCAGGTTAGTGTCAACTCAGCAACACTTATATAAGCCAGTTGCCGGATCTGATTTTATTTTATATCTTTCTCTGATTGTAGTTGTCTGTACAGCACAGAGGATTCTGGGACCAGGCTACACATACTGTACTGTCTTCAGATATTATGTAAAGCACAACTGTTGTGCTAATTAAGAAGCAATAAAACTGGCCTTCTGGGTGTCTAGAGCAGGCCTGGCCGACTCGTGGCTCTTTGTTAGGTTTCATGCGGCTCTTATGTTCATATAGAAGTTTGTGTTTTTTTAATATCCGCGTTTGCTTCGCTTTAATTCAATAATGGAATTTTCGTCAAACACGCATGTGTGTCACAAACTAGTGGTGTAATGCAGTCAAAAGCCATTTGCAGAGCCAGTCCATACAATTGTGGTGTTTATTTTAAATACCATTTAAACCCAACAATGTAACAACGAACGGAAATTAAACGACGGCACTGCGATTAACGCAAACTGCGCAGTCGCGACTTATAACAAATAGCCTACTGACGTCGCTGGGCCGATTCCCCCCCGCCAGATGTCACAATATGTCTTTTGAAATCGTTTTTAAGCTTTTATTTTCAGAATTTTATTTGGGCCCATGTGTATGATGTGGCTCTTTGCGGAAACACAGTAAAATATGTCTCTCTTAGTCTCTGACTGGTTGGCCACCCCTGATCTAGAGCATCTGCAATCGTAAGTTTGATTACAGGCTCAAAATGTAAAACAAAGAACTGTCTTCTGAAATGTGACAGTCATTGGAAGATTGCCAGGAAACTAAAAGTCTTGTACAACGATGTGTACTGATCTTTTCACAGAACAGTGCCAACTGTTTCAACCAGAATAGAAAGAGGAGTGGGAGGCACAACTGAACATGAGGACAAATAATTTGATAGTTTGATTATTAATGGCCTCCCAGGTCCTCAAGGGCATCCTCATAAAATAGTATTCGCCGAACACTAGTCTCAATGTCACCAGTAAAGCTGCACCTTTGGATGCTGGTCTTCTACACATTCTTCATTGCATGACCTATCAAGTTCCACCAGTTTGAATGGGGAGCTTTGGTGCACATCCATTTTAAGATCTCTCCAGAGATGTTCAATCAGGTTCTGGCTGGGCCACTCAAAGACATTCACGGAGTTGCCCCGAAGCCACTCCTTTGTTATCTTCGCTGTGTGCTTAGGGACGTTTTCATCAAGGATGTCTCTGTACAATGCTGCATTCAACTGTCCCTTGATCCTGACTAGTCTCCCACTTCCTGCCGCTGAAAAACATCTCTAGAATATGATGTTGCCACCTCACCATGCTTCACTGTAGGGATGTTATTGGCTAGGTGATGAGCGTAGTGTCCTTCAGATATGTTTCATCAGACCAGAGAATCCTGTTTCTCATGGTCTTGAGAGTTTTTCATGTGCCATTTGGCAAACTCCAGGTGGGCTGTCATGTGCCTTTTACTGAGAGATGGCTTTTGTCTGGCAACTCTACCACACATGCCAGATTGCTGGAGAGCTGCAGAGATGGTTGTCCTTCTGGAAGGTTCTCCTCTCTTCACAGAGCAACGCTGGAGTTTCTGTCAGAGTGACCATCGGGTTTTTGGACACCTTCCGGACTAAGGCCCTTTTCCCACAATCGCTCAGTTTGGCCCGACGGCCAACTCTAGGAAGAGTCTTGGAGGTTCTGAACTTCTTCCATTTACGAATGATGGAGGCCACTGTGCTCATGCTCTAATGCTGCAGACATTTTTCTGCACCCTTTCCCAGATCTGTGCCTCGATACAATCCTGTCTCAGAGGTCTACAGACAGTTCCTTGGACTTCATGGCTTTGTTTGTGCTCTGACATGCAATTTTGAGTGTCATGGCTGTGAATACTTACTTTTTTTTACGTTTTTTTACGTTTTGTACTTTTAATAGATTTGCAAAGATTTCAAAAACGCTATTATATCAAACGCTATCATAATTACATGTATTGTGTGTTGAATTTTGAGGAAAAAAAATATTTTTGCCATAATGCTGTAACATTGTTTTAAAAAGCAGTGCATTGTTTAGAACACATACATTTGTTTGTTTAAATGAATGCAGGAGCTGTCTCGACCAGGGTATTTCTCAGGCCTGAATTGGCTTCGCTCAACTTGCCACACAAACTGTCAGCATCTAGTCGTAGCCTTTATGAATCTAAATGGAAGGTTGCTGGTCTCTAATCCAGTAATGATCAAGGCATCAATGCCCGATTTACAATAACTGTTATGTTTGGCTAGAGTTTTAAACGAATATCTGGCGCTTTTCTCTTCTCTGAAGTGCTTTGGCTGTGCAGGCATTGGATCCAACACTGAATCCTATGTCAGGTTATTTACGTATTGTCCTGTGATCTGCTGAAAGGTCCTGTGATGTTTAAGACTGAAATGTGTTTAGAATGGGTTTCAGGTGGAGTCGTGTGGATGCGTGTAGTGGGTTCCCTTTCTTAAACCAAGCAACAGTAAAAAATGGAACGTGTTATAAGATGCTTATTTTTCCCCACAAAATATTAATCTTGAGGAAATAGTTCCTACAGTTACTTCCTAATGAACGGTGTGATGAGAAAGAGGAGCAAGTATTACAACCATTTTTCTGTTACAAAATCTCTCTTGAGGGTGCCTCTCCAATGGTGGAGTGGAAACACAAGGGGCTGCGTTTGCTAATAAAAATGCAAAATCTATGGGAATCTTTTACTTAGGCTCATAACTAGTCTTTAAATTATAAAATAAGGTGATTAACAAATGATATCCGGTAAGAAGGAAGGCTTACAGAATATTTTCTGGTATGGTGGATCTTTAAGACCATGCAGCTGCCTCATAGCAGTGGGTCTAATTTGTTCTAACAGCTTTTTGTTATGCTTTTTATCACAGTGATACTAAGCTTGCAGCTCATTAAACATTACTGTCAACTCTGCATTTATTGGCACCCCTGTTAAAGATTAGCAAAAAAAGCTGTACAAAGAAGCAACCCGGATAATTAACTATAATGTCATTTTGCGGACAATATACTATGTGTATATGTGGACTTTTTTGTTTGTGGGTTTATCTAGGGAATATGCCAAATGAGGTGCTGGCGTTTTTTAAGCACCCTTCACTTGCAAGGATAACGACTCAGAGCCTTTTCCTCTAATCTTTCATGAGATTGGGAAACATATAGAACTTTTTTCCATTAGAATATTCCAGAAACAAGAGCTTCTTCCATGTGCTGTTATTGACACCTTTTTCAATCAAACCACATTGTTTCAGTGGCCTTCAATTTTTGAGACTACGGCTGTAGCAAACTGATTTTGTGCTTAATTAAGAATTTCTATGTGATTTTTGCTTTGGCTATAAGATCGACTTGCCAACAGGTTTTAGGCTCCTGGCTCAGGCAACTCGTTTTTTTGCCAGAATATTACTGGGTTATAGGTTCATATTCCTGTTGACTTTTACTAGTGCCACCAGACCAGTGGCCTTGTCGCCCCTATGGAATCAGTAATATATTGCCATATTTTACTGTAGATATGTGGCTCTATTCTGCTGGTGCAATCTCTTTTAGTTACAAACACAACTACGCGTGCATGGCCAGAGACAAATCTAATTGTTCGGAGAATGCTAAACAACCTTGGTCTTTTGTGTCTTTTTTAGTTAGCTTTTGAGAATGATTAGCATAGGTTGTTCTTACTATCTCTTAACAGTGTATTTGTATAATATCATAGCATTTATATTTGTATTTATATTTCATACAGACTTTTAAACAAAGCCGTTTCAAACCACACCCTCAAAACAACTCTTTGCTTCCTTCCTTTTTTACTGAGTGGGCGGTAGAGCCTGTGCAGGCCAAATCAGTGTTTCTATAAAGTCAGAGGAGATGCATTCAAAGACTCGTTGCGTAACTTTCCTTATCAACTTTCTCCTAGATGGCCTGCCATTGTGATTTTTGTAAAACGCAATATAATCAACCAGCCAGCGTCTGTAGGCGAATGTCAGTTCCAGTGTTTGTCATGCTAGTGTGTCATTATGACTGACTGCACAGCCGACCCTCATTTTAATAATCCTGCCGTGTTTCTTCCTGGTTGAAGGAGCATGGCAGCATTTGCAGGGATGTGTGACGGAGGATCCACAGAGGACGGGTGTTTGGCAGCCTCCCGGGATGGCACCACACTGAACGCTTTAAACATGGTGAGCTGGAGTATTGTGATGCATTGAGCTGGCAACAGCGCTATATTAATAATGAAATGTGTCTGTTTAATTTGGATTTTAATGGGTACTTGCATTTTGTTTACTTGTTTTAAATACAATTTGTTGTGATTAGCATTTTTGACCGTTCTTAGTAGATCTGTTGTCTTCGGTCACCCTTTACAGTTACATGCAAGCCGCTACGACGCAGCTAAAGCTCTCCAGCGCCTGGTGAAGAAACCTGTGCCCAAAGTCATTGAGAAATGTTGGTCAGAGGACGATGTGGTAAGACAATTAACGGGGGGGGAATGGATTGTTGTATTGCACTTAAAGGGACAGGTATGAGCAGTATATAATTACATATACATTTTAGTTTTCATAATCTGTTAGAAGGATGTTAAAAGCAATCAATGTTTGGTTTGGTTTCCGGGGCCCTGTTTAAAAACTTTTTATCGTTTGCATTATGAATCACATCTAAACCTTGGTATTGTTAACTGCATTTCATTGATTATATTCTGACAGAAATATCTAAACGTTTTTGTGAAGCACAATAAAGTTGCTTTTTAAAGATTTTCTCACAATACGTCGAAATGCTAGTAACCAAATACAACAATGTTTTGGAACTGATATTATAATTTTTCTCAAAATATGTTTAAAATCTCATTCATTCTAATAATTATGTAATGTTTTACCCATTACTTGGTAGAATGGTTGTCCAATTAAGATTAAATTGAAAGTTGCTTCCTTTTTTTCTGGATGAAAATTATTATTATAATTACAATTTATGTTGATCAGATATAAAAGTTTCAGGTAAAGTTATACAAGCGCATTGGCTAATAATAATAATATTTGTCTTTGGGTATCCTCGTGATCTCAGCTCAATACCTAATAAGTGGAAACAGCCTCACAACTCTCATGCACTGTCAAGAAAAGGTTGCTCAAAACTCGCGAATAAGACCACTCAAGAGAGGGCCACAGAGACGCCAACAGTGACTTTAAAGGAGCTACAGAGTTTAGTAGGTGGAAGTGAGCACTGCAAAACAAACCTGTATAGAATAGTGTCAAGACAGAAAGTGTTACTCAGAAAGTGCCATCTCTAAGAACATCTGGAGAACTGAAGAACAAAAAGTAAATGTCCTGCTGTGGCCCTGTAAAAGTCCTGTTTAAAAAACCCATTGAGAATCTGTGGAAGTGTTTGTCGATTCTGGTACGCAACTGCTGTTTAACCAACCTCCGAGATGATATTGTGCCAAAATCTGAAATTGCTAAAGCATTTTATGTCCCCGTTTGTCAAAACTAAGTAGTCAGACATAAAGGGTCTGTGTCGGGAGGTGACGAAGAACCCACTGGCCTCTCGAACAGAGCTTTACAGTTTTTCTGCAGAGATGTTTTTTCTGCAGGTCGGACTATCATCCCTGTAGCCCTCCATCCATCAGCTCTTTATAGTCGAGCGAATCAGCGGAAACCACTCCTGAGTAAAAGGCAATATAACATGTTGTGAAGGACTGTGGGAAGGATTATCTGGTTTTGTGAGATCAATATAAAACTATAAGCCTGAGTGCCAAGCACTACAACCAGTGAACACAAGGTTCGGCTCATTATCCGGCTAATCTCATCCCACCAGTGAGATTATTGTGCATAGAGGTCCTCGATTAAAATCTGACGCTTATTTACTCGTTTAATAGAGAATATATAATCTCAAGGGCTTTGCTAAATGAGTGAATGCAACGCGTTGAAATATTCAATCGTGAGTTTAGACGATTGTCGTTATAACTGACTGACTTGTAGGGATTTTTCTAGCGCTCAAATTTCATGACAGGATATTTTTCTTGGGGCCACTGGGTGTGCCATTATGAGTCTAGGGTTTAATCCAGGGGTCCCGTTGGAGGGCCGTGCGATTGGCCAGTATCGTCTAGGTAGGGGTGGTTAGCGATCAAATACGGCTAGCTTGCCTCATCACATTCTAGCGGCTCCTTGCGGTATGCCTGTTCCCCGTGAGCTCAGTTTAGCTGCCTGCGACCCATTCCTTCCGGTGTGTACGGTTTCTGGTGTAGATTTCCTGGTCGAGCGAACTGCCCGATACAAACCAGATGGTCGAATAATATGAAACAACCAGACATGGCGTATTGCATAAATCACTTGACACTATGTTCACTGTGTGGTTCCGTTTCCCCAACGATCTCTTCTTAATCAACAGAAACGATTCATTAAAGGTTTAAGGCAGTACGGGAAGAACTTCTTCCGGATTCGCAAAGAGCTGCTGGCCCATAAGAAAACGGTAAAGCAGAACGCCCGGTGTACAATATGCGAGGCCATCATGCTCACGTCTCACGTGCCCAGTAAACATAATTATACACTGTGTGCCAGTCCTGTGCCATGTTATTAAATCACAGGTTGTTGTTGGCAGGGGGAGTTGATCACATTCTATTACCACTGGAAGAAGACGCCTGAGGCCGTGGGCACTCGCCCGTACCGTCAGCACCGCAGGCAGCCGTCGTCCCGCAAGGCCAAGACCCGGGCCACCACAGCCACCGTGAACCCCCCCTCACGGTCCCAATCCAGTAAGTGCCGGGGTTTTTCAGTTCCTCAAGATTTTCCACTTTTGCCTTGACACAGAGCTAGTCCCATTTAGAGGCCTAACCTTGCGTGCTTTTTAGGGCCAAACTAGGTTTCTTATATGTGTATGAAAAGGCTACGATTGTGCTAGTTAGTCGCTCCAGGGTTCTGCGGTTAGTCGCTCCAGGGTTCTGCGGTTAGTCGCTCCAGGGTTCTGCGGTTAGTCGCTCCAGGGTTCTGCGGTTAGTCGGTCCAGGGTTCTGCGGTTAGTCGCTCCAGGGTTCTGCGTTTAGTCGCTCCAGGGTTCTGCGTTTAGTCGCTCCAGGGTTCTGCGGTTAGTCGCTCCAGGGTTCTGTGGTTAGTCGCTCCAGGGTTCTCCAGTTAGCCGCTCCAGGGTTCTGCAGTTAGTCTCTCCAGGGTTCTGCGGTTAGTCGCTCCAAGGTTCTGCGGTTAGTCGCTCCAGGGTTCTGCGGTTAGTCGCTCCAGGGTTCTGCGGTTAGTCGCTCCAGGGTTCTGCGGTTAGTCGCTCCAGGGTTCTGCGGTTAGTCGCTCCAGGGTTCTGCGGTTAGTCGCTCCAGGGTTCTGCGGTTTGTCGCTCCAGGGTTCTGCAGTTAGTCGCTCCAGGGTTCTGCGGTTAGTCGCTTCAGGGTTCTGCAGTTAGTCGCTTCAGGGTTCTGCAGTTAGTCGCTCCAGGGTTCTGCGGTTAGTCGCTTCTGGGTTCTGCGGTTAGTCGCTCCTGGGTTCTGCGGTTAGTCGCTCCAGGGTTCTGCAGGCTCAGAATTCTTAGAAACAACTAAATCACCATATTATTCATTAGCTTTCAAGCCCTACTATTTCTCATAAAACCTGGTGGAACTCCCTCGTCCAGCAATTAAAGGTAAATATCGATTAGTATCTGAAGGAATAGCAGCATGTATAATCTGTAATCTGATCTAATCTGTGATCCGCAGTGGATGTGAGTTCAGCCAGCGAGGATGACCTGGACAGTGAAGACAGCGAGCAGGGTACATGTGGACACTGTGCCACTACCAGTGAGTACATTTAACACTCTCACATTCTGTTCTGCGGCTCTCAGTTGTGCATCAACAAGCTAATACACACATGTTATAGATGACCTCAGAATAATACATATTGGAGAGTTTATGCTCCCATCTGAACACACACAAACAAAAAATGTCCTCCATTAGTGAATGAATCCAGCATGGATTGTAGCTTTAATTTCAGCCTCTAAGGACTGGCAGCATGGAGGCCGTGATAACATCCTCCTGTGTACTAACTGCCGAACCTACTACAATAAACATGGCCGCCTGCCTCCTGGGCCCAAGCCTGCTGACCCGCCCTTCATGTTCAAACCGGTCAAAGAGGAAGAGGAGGGCAACGGGAAGCATGGCATGAGGACACGCCGCAGCAGAGCACCGGTTAGTCTAGGAACAGTGCACCGTACCAGCATATCATAGCATGCCATACCAGCATAGCATACCAGCATACCAAACCAGCATGCTATACCAGCATAGCATACTATACCTGCATACCGTACCAGCATACCGTACCAGCATACCGTACCAGCATACCGTACCAGCGTACCGTACCAGCGTATCGTACCAGCGTACCGTACCAGCGCACCGTACCAGCGTACCGTATCAGCATAACTTACCAACATACTGTACCAGAATACCGAACCAGCATACCATACCAGCATACCATACCAGCATGCCTTATCAGCATACTGTACCAGCATACCATGCCAGCATAACATTCCAGCATAACATTCCAGCAAAACGTTCCAGCATAACATTCCAGCATAACATTCCAGCATACCGTACCAGCATAACATTCCAGCATACCGTACCAGCATACCGTTCCAGCATAACATTCCAGCATAACGTTCCAGCATACCGTACCAGCATAACATTCCAGGATAACATTCCAGCATAACATTCCAGCATACCGTACCAGCATAACATTCCAGCATAACATTCCTGCATAACATTCCAGCATACCGTACCAGCATACCGTTCCAGCATAACATTCCAGCATAACATACCAGCATACCTGCCGTCCTTCAAGACACCCTCTCTGTTCCAACATCCGCTCTTTATCTCTGGTCTCTCAGTCAGTCCCTACCACCCCATTCTGCCTCTCACACTCTCTCTTTCTGTTCTCTCTCTTCCAGTCAGTCCCTACCACATCACCTCTTCTATCTCTATTTATCTTTTCTTCACTCTCTGTCTTCTTGTTCTCTTCCAGTCAGTCACTATCACCCATATTTTCCCGTCTTCACTCAGTCAATCGGCTACTTACATCCTCATTGCTATTTTAATATTTTTATAATCAATATGTGTTTCACTACTTATTGAAAGTTGTATCTCTCTCTAGTTGTCGTCTCTAAGAAGTGGCCACAAGAGATTGACAGGCTCTCCAACCAGTGAAGACCAACAGTCCAGCAGCCATCCCTCTCCTGTCCCCAGCGGAGCTAGCACCACCTCTAACACATCCAGAACCTCCTGCTCCGACAAGACTGACTCTATAAAGAAGCCTGGCAAGGTACACACATTCAAATCAAGGATACATGGAAAAGTCTCTATTTTTTACATTTATGACACTAAATGCCAGATAATTAACCAAACGAGTGACTATCAGTGGCTATCGGAGGAACAACCAAACCATTAACCAGTCGGTCAAGGCTCACCCTTAATGACCTTAAGTTAAAGGTTAAGTTAAAATATATTTGTGAATTAATCAACCTCTCTTATCCTAGTATACACTCATTACAATCATCTAGTTCTATATCTGACATTCAGACCAGCGTTTACTCTTCATCCAACCGTATAGTGTGTTTATTGCAATTCCTTCATCCAACAGAAGATAAAGGAAGAGGCTCCACTACCAAAGACGACCAAACGTTCCAGGGAGAGTGCAGCCCCGGATCGAGAGGAACCTGAGAGAACACCGACGAAAAGGACCAAGACACAACAGGTAAAGCGAAGACTGACACAACATGTGAGACGGAGACTGACACAACATGTGAGACGGAGACTGACACAACATGTGAGACGGAGACTGACACAACATGTGAGACGGAGACTGACACAACATGTGAGATGGAGACTGACACAACATGTAAGACGGAGACTGACAACATGTGAGACGGAGACTGACACAACATGTGAGACGGAGACTGACACAACATGTGAGACGGAGACTGACACAACATGTGAGACGGAGACTGACACAACATGTGAGACGGAGACTGACACAACATGTGAGACGGAGACTGACACTACATGTGAGACGGAGACTGACACAACATGTGAGACGGAGACTGACACAACATGTGAGACGGAGACTGACACAACATGTGAGACGGAGACTGACACAACATGTGAGACGGAGACTGACACAACATGTGAGACGGAGACTGACACTACATGTGAGACGGAGACTGACACTACATGTGAGACGGAGACTGACACTACATGTGAGACGGAGACTGACACAACATGTGAGACGGAGACTGACACAACATGTGAGACGGAGACTGACACAACATGTGAGACGGAGACTGACACAACATGTGAGACGGAGACTGACACAACATGTGAGACGGAGACTGACACTACATGTGAGACGGAGACTGACACTACATGTGAGACGGAGACTGACACTACATGTGAGACGGAGACTGACACTACATGTGAGACGGAGACTGACACTACATGTGAGACGGAGACTGACACTACATGTGAGACGGAGACTGACACTACATGTGAGACGGAGACTGACACAACGGGTGAGATGGATTTGTTGGGTAATGCTTCTTCCTGTAACATTGACCGAAAAAGAACCTCCCCTCAGTAACAACTCCTCTTTTTTTGTTCCTCCTTCCAGGGGGTGGAGCATGCAGAGTGCCGATCGGAGGGGGAGGCAGAAGGAGGTGAGGTAGAGGAGGAGAGCTGCTCGGACAGCCGCAGTGCTCAGGACGACGGCAGCAGCGACACCAAAGACATCGACCAGGACAACCGCTCGTCCTCACCCAGCATCCCCAGCCCTCAGGGGGGTAACCAGGGCAACGAGAGTGACTCAGACTCCTCGGCCCAGCAGCACCAGGGGGCCCCGCAGCACCAGGGGGCCCAGCAGGCGTCTGCAGACACAGCCTGTGCTCCAGCGGTTCCCCGGGCTGAAACACAGAGCTCCGTGACTCTTGTTCCACCCCAGGCTGTGGCCCCCACCTCCTCGTCTGTGCCCCGCCCTGGTTCCTCCATAGAGTCAGGGCCGGTGCAGACCCCGGCACCCCCCTCCCCGGAGCTCCCTCGTCCATCAGCAGCCTCCGCTCAGACCTCCGCTCAGGCTAGCCAGTCAGCTTGCTATCAGACCAGTCCCCCAAACAGCCGACCCCAACCCACGGCCTCTCACCCCCTGTGTGGCCCCTCACCCCTGCCTCCACCTCTGGGACAGGCATTTCATCTTCCCTCTCCTGCATTCCAGGGTCCTTCTCCGGGCTCTCTTGCTCCGACCCAGCCCGTTCTCCACCACGGCGCTTTATCCCAAGGCTCCGCCCACCCGCAGCGTCCACCTCCCCACTTCTCCAGGGAACCCCCATTCCCCCAGGCCCTCCCCCTCACCTCCTCGTCCCAAATCAAGCCACCTCCAACCACGCCCATTCCTGCATCACACAAACAGCCGCCTCACCTCCCTTCTTCTATGGCTCCCCCATTCCCACAGATGCCGTCCAACCTGCCCCCTCCACCTGCCCTCAAGCCCCTCAACTCCCTGCCCAACCAGCACCCCCCCGGAGCCCTGCCTCCACCTCTCCAGCTCATGCCCCAGTCCGTGCCCACACAGCAGGGCCTCCCACCGCAGCCTCCTGGGCTGACGCAGCTGCAGAAACACCCAGGCAGGGGCAACCACCCACATTCCGCCCTGCCTCCCTCCTCTGTCTCCTCCTCTGTCTCTTCCACTGTCTCCTCCTCTGTCTCCTCTCCTTCCACCATGGGTCCAGTCCCTGGACTCCAGCCCTCCTTCCCCTCCCTGCCCGTGCGCCCCGCACCAGGAAACCCTGTACAGATTAAAGAGGAGCCTTTGGATGATTGTGAGGAGCCTGAGAGCCCGCCCCCTCCACCCAGGAGTCCATCGCCAGAACCGTCGGTTGTCAACGTCGCCAGCCACGCTAGCCAATCAGCACGGTGCGTACATTATGACATCACACTAGACAGAATTTAAAGTGAACTTGTTGTGTTTTATATGATGCTATATGAATGTTAATCTGAGTTGTTGATTTGACCCTAAGTTCGCTGTTGTTTGCATGATTAATTTCAGATTTATCAAACACTGGGAACGTGGCTACAACTCGTGCTCCAGAACTGACCTGTTCTTCACACCCCTGGCCTCATCCAAGTTGGCCAAGAAAAGAGAGGAGGCTGTGGAGAGGTCCAAGAGAGAGGCTGAACACAGCGCCCGAGAGAGGGAGAGGGAGAGAGAGCGGGAGAGAGACAGGGAGAGGGAACGAGAGCGGCAGGAAGAGAAAAATGCTGTGAGCAACATACTCTTGTGTATTTACATGAGTCAGCATAGTTTGTTTCTAATTTAACTGCAGTGATGTCTGACATCTTGTTCTCTTTGCGATGTTCATCAATAATGTTATTACTTACCAGGAATCAATGTTTATCAATTATGTTATTACATTCTAACTAGTACATAAATGTTTTCAGTCTACATGTTTTAGATGTGGGGCTCTGTTTTGTATACATTTATTCATGGAGAACACATTAACAACCGGTTCTCATTTTGCCATTTTATATCCGTAAAGTACAATTTAAAAAAGAAGGAAAACGACAAGCCCAATCTCAACCAGTCACATTGATATATTTAACTCGTGAACCACCTAACCTGTCCTGTTCTCTCCTCTAGAGAGCCTCCAGCTCGTCCCATGACAGTCGTATGAGTGACGTCCAGATGTCCGGTCCGGTCCACATGCGCTCTTCCTTCGAGCAGCCCCCCACCAGCGTTGCCGCGGTTCCCCCTTACATCGGGCCCGACACGCCGGCTCTGCGCACCCTCAGCGAGTACGCCCGGCCGCACGTCATGTCGCCCACCAACCGCAACCACCCGTTCTTCGTGTCCCTGTCCCCCGGCGACCCCCTGCTGGCCTACCACATGCCCGGCCTGTACGCCGCCGAGCCCAGCCTCCGGGAGAGGGAACTCCGTAACCTCCGGGAGAGGGAACTCCGGGAGAGGATGAAGCCCGGCTTCGAGGTCAAACCGCCGGAGATGGACGCCATGCACCCGTCGGCCAATCCCATGGAGCATTTCGCGCGGCACGGCGCTCTGGCCCTGCCGCACATTGCCGGGCCGCCGCACCACCCGTTCGGCCACTTTCACCCGGCCATGCAGAACCACCTGGAGAGGGAGAGGCAGGCAATGGCACTGGCCGGTCCGCAGATGCGTCCGGAGCTGAGTTACGCCGAGCGGCTGACGGCCGAGAGGCTCCACGCTGAGCGGATGGCGTCCGTGGCTAACGACCCGGCTGCCCGGCTGCAGATGCTTAACGTCACTCCACACCATCACCAGCACTCCCACATCCACTCACACCTACACCTGCACCAGCAGGACCCACTGAACCAAGGTGAGGTCACTTCTATTCAAATTAAATCATGGCCTGTTTCTTTACCATGACGCATGTGCTGGAGAACTATTGTACAGGCAGTTAAATAGCAGCTATATATTATATACTATATCATTCTTTCAGTATATATTTGTGTGTGTGTGTGTGTATATTTTTATTGACTGTATTATTGTAAACCAACCAGTCATCAGTTTCTATGTATACTAGTTGGTCCATGTGAACTGTTGTGTATGTTTCTGTGTTAATTGATCTATCGTTTGTTCCCCTGCCTCATTAGATGATGTGTGTTACTGTTACCCAGGTAATGGCCCCCACCCCCTGGATCCTCTGGCCCCGGGGCCTCGTATGACCCGCTTTCCCTTTCCTGGGGGCCCCATACCCAACCCTCTGCTCAACGACCTGCCCCACGACCACGACATGATGCGGCACCCGCTCTTTGGTGAGAAACGTCACCTCACCCCTAACGCGGTCCCCTCACCCCTAACGCGGTCCCCTCACCCCTAACGCGGTCCCCTCACCCCTAACGCGGTCCCCTCACCCCTAACGCGGTCCCCTCACCCCTAACGCGGTCCCCTCACCCCTAACGCGGTCACCTCACCCCTAACGCGGTCACCTCACCCCTAACGCGGTCCCCTCACCCCTAACGCGGTCCCCTCACCCCTAACGCGGTCCCCTCACCCCTAACGCGGTCCCTCACCCCTAACGCGGTCCCCTCACCCCTAACGCGGTCCCCTCACCCCTACCGCGGTCCCCTCACCCCTAACGCGGTCCCCTCACCCCTAACGCGGTCCCCTCACCCCTAACGCGGTCCCCTCACCCCTAACGCGGTCCCCTCACCCCTAACGCGGTCCCCTCACCCCTAACGCGGTCCCCTCACCCCTAACGCGGTCCCCTCACCCCTAACGCGGTCCCCTCACCCCTAACGCGGTCCCCTCACCACTAACGCGGTCACCTCACCCCCAACGTCACGTCGTCACCTCACCCCCAACATCTCCTCACCCCTAATAGCACCTCGACACACACACACACACACACACACACACACACACACACACACACACACACACACACACACACACACATCCAGTTGAATGTATTCAGACAATTGTTTGCCTAATAGTTCCACTCACTCTGTGACTCTGTGCCCCATTTGATGCCAACCCCACAGCCTACGCTGCTGTAGCTGGGGCCGGGTATCCCCGTGAGCTCCAGGGCCCCATACCCCAGATGTCTGCTGCCCACCAGCTCCAGGCCATGCATGCCCAGTCCGCAGAGCTGCAGAGGCTGGCGATGGAGCAGCAGTGGCTCCACGGGCACCACCACATGCAACACGGGGGACCTCTGCCCGGCCAGGAGGATTACTACAGGTGAGGTGATTACAAACTCTAACGAAACCACCGTTCACCCGGACACTTGGACGTCAACACTTATTGACCAATCAGATGCTTTAGACCGGGTTGGATCTGGCCTGATTGATTGACAACTGCGCTGACATTGTTATTCATTTGCCTCCACAGTCGTCTGAAGAAAGAAGGTGACAAGCCATCGTGAGGAACCTTGTAAATACATCAAGTGATTTTAACGCTGTGTACTGTTGACATGCATTATGTGAGAACTAATGTCAGTGTCCCTTTTTATATTAATCTCAATGTAATTCAGACTTAAGAATCTTGACGGATCTGTACGTGGATCTGTACGTGGATCTGTACGTGGATCTGTACGTGGATCTGTACGTGGATCTGTACGTGGATCTGTACGTGGATCTGTACGTGGATCTGTACGTGGATCTGTAGGCGGATCTGTACGTGGATCTGTACGTGGATCTGTACGTGGATCTGTACGTGGATCTGTACGTGGATCTGTACGTGGATCTGTACGTGGATCTGTAGGCGGATCTGTACGTGGATCTGTACGTGGATCTGTACGTGGATCTGTACGTGGATCTGTACGTGGATCTGTACGTGGATCTGTATGTGGATCTGTACGCTTGTGTCTTGCTAAGCACTTAAAGGAATAGTTTACCCCCAAATCCTCAGAGCTTGTGCGATGTTTTCATAGTTCAGTAATGGTCTCATTATAATAATACAGATGTGCAGAGGTCTGTGACATTTGTTTTTCTGATTGTTTTAAATGTTTTTACCTGATGTGAATTTTGTAGCTTTTTGATTTCTCCTAACTGAGTACTGTATATATTGCTGGGATCTACACTAGAATAAGGTTCTTCTGTGGAACTATGGAATATGTCTTTCACAACTTTGATGCGGGGGGGGGGGGAACTATCCTTTTAATTTCTCAACAATCTGACTGATCTTGTACAGAAGTAAATTTCCTATTAGATGTTTGGATGATTGACTGTAATTCTCTTGCATGACTGTTTCCCTTTTGATTTTCATGAGAACCTAAAGTCGTGAGTTGCATTGTTTATTTGTGTTTAGGCAACAAAAAAAGCATAGTAGATTAATTTTATTCTATATCTGCTAAATATTTGTCTAAACCCTAAAGTTTTATATATTTCAAGATATGTTTTCACAATTTAACCGACGCTCTGACACACACAGTACATTTTTGAGATTGTAAATATGTTCAATATTCTATATTATTAACTATGGTTATTATTCATATTAGGTGTGAATTCTTGCGCGCTGGCACAATAAAGTTAAATTATTTAGCTATATACACACACAATATATATGGCACTATTGAGGAAAGGGAGGTAACGCAGAAAATGATACAATGAAGGTTCACTATTGTCACTCGTGACAGAAAACAGTGGAGCCAGAAAGGAATATTGGTTTGACGAAGCAGAAAAACATTTAAACCTTGACGTCCTTAACCAGGACAAATCCTGTTTGAATATTTATGGGCAATAATAATAATAATAATACGGAAAAACAAAATGTATGCATTGCATATTTATTTGAATAAATAATTCTGCAATAACATGATATTCGTTGATTAAACTGTATCCTGTGTATGTATGGTGGTGGTTTATGACAGTGGATTTTTTTACAGGGCTGTAGTTTGACAAATTACGGGTGTTCACGCTTTCTTAATGAAACTGCAATTTCCTATGTTAGCTGTTTGAGTCAATCACATTGCATGCGAACACAGCGTATGCCATTAGAAAATATGTAAAAACTTTAAATGTTCCCATGGCTCTATGTCAAAATGTATGCGAATGGCCCACCAAGGTGTGTTCAGTAACAGAAGAAGAAACACCTTGTTATGTAACTGCATGAAAAAAAACCTCTGGTGGAATTGTCATTGAGGTCTTACCATCTATGATCGTTTGCAAAAGCTCAATGATATTTTTGTACTGTTTTTTATTTTAATCCTTCATTACACAACAACCAAACGTTACATTTCAAACGGTTCCTCAATCTATACGTAACCTAATGCTAGAAAGGCATGCAGTAAGTCAAGTATTTCAAGTAATCTTTGCATATAAGTGATTTTCACTACATAACATTCCCTTTCGGTAACCACAATATATTCTCTGTATTTCTATCATTTGCCAAAGCAAATGCATTCTACACATTCCCTCTTTTAAATAAAACCAACATGGCTGATGGATATTTGTAACTTGCAGATAACTTTTCCAAAGACTTTCCACATAATTAAACTCAGTAGTTTAATAGGTAATAGATACACCACACCACTCTTAAACTAGTGTCATGTGACTTTCAAGGTCCTGTTTGTTAACCGTTAGAATGGTCAAAACCAGTGACGTTATTGAATTGGAAGTATGATTGTGTTAGGCACAGGCGTTTTAATATCCCAATGCCTGCTGCATTTTTACACTTAGGTTTCAGGGTTCACCAGGGATAGAAATTCTGACATTGTATAAAGCAGCAGATGGATAAGCACCTAGTAAACTGACCACTAAGTGCACATTGGCCAATTATTTCACAGTAATTAAAAAGTGTATATATATATATGTTTATATATACGCTCTGGTTTGTTTTCATGTTCTAATAATGAAATTACTGACATGCTGAATAACTGAAACACTTTTTAAAATATCAAATACTGTAGTATATCTGAAGGCAACACAACAGTATCAAGTGACAAACATACTTTACAGTCTGGTCCAGATCAACCTCTGTTCACCCAGAATAGTGCTAGCTTTACTATGTAGGTGAGTTTAATGCAATCTGAGATATTTCTACATAAAAAAACAAAGTATTTAGCACAAATGTTGAGTGATTTTCAAGTCAAGTTTCCTGTTGACGATGCACTCCCGAAGTGTGTGTGATTTTGTTCATTCAATGAAAATTGGTGATCACGTGCAAAAATGGTCATCCAATTATAAATACGGTTTTCATATCTACTGCAAACTATATGTTACAAATGTGCAGTGCTTGAGATTACCAGAGTGTATCTAAGTTAAGAATAATAATACAGTTTCCAAAACACAGAATAACCATATTTTTTTACAAAGTCTCGCGTTTAATATCTGGACTTAGCTAATTCTGAGTCCCAAAGATGGTAGATTACAGTAATAGTACTGTACTGTCTGTAGACATGGTTATTATATGCCAGTTACGACTGAGTTTGATATAATTGCTTGTTTGTCGTTACCATGTTGTATAAAACTGTTATGACGTTTCCATTGAAAATGTCTGAAACGTTTCCATTCAGAGACGTTTTTTTTAGCCACATCTCTACATGTCATGCCTTGTCTTCAATTGAATTCTTCAAGTCTTCAGGTTTGTCTTCCGTTCTCTTTACCACATTATGCCGAAAGTACTGGATGGCAGACATTGCGCTGACATTTGCCAGCAGAGCTGAATAATATTGAGTGAAAGTTATTTACAGAATTAGAAATCTGACACTGGCTGGTATTTGCCGTGTATCAAGAGTGAGACGGAGTATTAATAAATATATACAGAATAAACATAACATACTGACATACATGATATTTATAACTGACATACCACTAAATTATAATGAATTATGGTGTAATCGTTGAATCAGCATTTGGATGGATTTACCTGCTTTCCATGTGTCTGCAGCCGTAGGATCAGCTGACCACAGTACCCAGGAGGCAAAGGCAATGCAGACTAGACACATGTCCGACTGCTTCAGTGAGAAGAGGATGCCATCTTTCTCTACAGACGTGAAAATGCATAACTGGAATGGCTCAATGAAAATGCTTTGTACAGTTTTAGTGTGTGTGTGTGTGTGTGTGTGTCTTAGTGGGTGTTGACGTCACTCACTCGCAGTTAGGTAGTTAAATTGTCGTTGTAACAAATGCTGGAATATTTTTTTTAGTCGCTCTATGAGCTAAGGTGCAAAAACCTTCGTACATTATGTCTGTAGGTTTGTTACGATACTGGCAATGTATTCCAAGAACAAGCATTATTCACAATATAAATGCAAACGTTAATACATTTTCAGCGGTTATAACATATCCGCCGGTACTTGAGTTCATCAGCACATTTTTGTGTACATCAACACAACTCACAATGCTGGGTAACACTTACGTGATGCCGAGACGGTTGTCTGTAAGCGTTCGAATTGTCGCTGTTGTTCTGAGAGCTGTCTGAAGATCTTGTGTCCAAGTTGAACGACCTCAGGGTGAGTCGGTAATACACTGGTTTTCTCACTGACAACTGTGTCAGCTTGGCTGCCCTGTGTAGACGCCCGGCTTGTAGACCTCCAAAACCAACTAACGCCTGGGTTGGAAATTCTCCTCAGCGACGGCAGGTTCTTCCAGTACCTTGTCCAGCCTCTCTGGCTGTATAAGTGGTTGTTAGGTGGGTACTCATCTGGGTCTGCGGAAGAGCTGGAGGAGGACACAGACTTTTCGACCTGGATGTCGGAAGTCAACACTTGGATTGGGCAGCAGTTGTCCTCCTTGGATTGAAGATATGTGTCGTGTGAAAAGAGAATATCTTTCAGTTTGGAGAATGTGAAATCGTGTGTAGCTGAGCGGGAGCAAGACAAAATGGGCACTAGTTCTTTTTCACCATGCCGGTGTTGGTCATGGCAGCTTTCAGGCACTGGCATGGACATCAGAGACTCGTAGACTGAGAGGGCGTCATCGGTGAATAAGTACTCATATAGTTCTGGGAAGGTGATTCTGTGGAGCTCATCCAGTACGTCTGTGTTGGGTGGCATTGGGGATGGCGTTCGGCTGATCCATCCGTTCACATCAGGAGCAGGAGTTGAGCTATTGAGACGTAAGCATTTGTTGGCATCCTGAAGTGCTTCCATGCTGTGCTTCTCTTGCAGTTGTAGTATCTCTGCATCCAAATGCTTTTGCTTCACTCCCAGAACTTGTTTCTTTCCGATCTCCTTCTGATTCATTCTGACTCGTACTTCTAGAGGTTGTACATTAGGCATTTCTTTCACCTGTATTTCTACTTCGGGTGCCTCAGGAAGGGTTACATTTGGCATGTCTTTTGGATGTACATTGAGAGCATGTACAATGGGCACATCCTTAAACTGCGTTTCGATATGTTCGTCTTGTACATCGTGTATCATCTGACGCGACATCTCTACCTTTGCTACCTCCAGAACTTGAACAATGTTTTGCATGTTTCTGCTCTTCCTAATCCCAGTCAAGCATTTAGACTCTGATAGGAGGCTGATGTTTGATGTGTTTTCCTCACCCAGGATATTTTCTTCGCTGAGGATATTTTCTTCATTTCTGATATTTTCTTCATTGAGGATATTTTCTTCATTTCTGATATTTTCTTCATTGAGGATATTTTCTTCATTTCTGATATTTTCTTCATTGAGGATATTTTCTTCATTGAGGATATTTTCCTCATTGAGGATATTTTCTTTAAAAAATAAGTTTACTCCTGCCAGCTCTTCACAGTCAACAGAAGTGGCCAAGCCACCACAGCAATCGGTTTCTTCCTCCTGCAAGATATCTTCTAAAATAGGAGTTGCTGATCTTTTGGTATTGAACTCATCAAGCTCAGGACTGACCGGGTTGGTGCGACTGTCATGAAATTGCATGTGCTCTTCATCAAAATCAGAGATGGAGAATTCACAACTTGAGCGTTCTAGCTTAGGGGAATCATCCGTGGGGGTGAAATAGTCTGATGTGTCGGAATCGACAATCTTCCCAGGAGATGGACTTCTGGATTCCCTAAAGTGCAACATATCTTTTATTGTCATTTTTTCAATTTCTTCCCAAAAAGAAGAGATGTCATTAACTGAATTAGTTGAGCCTGACACATTTCTGGGGGTTTCTGGGGCTTTTGTCAGTGATACTCTTTCTTCGGGAAGAGGAGGGGAAATGTGAGAAGGCGCGTGTCTAGTTTGTTCAGATATGTTAGTCTGTTTTATATGTTCAATGTCTACGAATGGCTCATCATTTTTGTGAGCTGGTGTCTCAAAACAACTCATGACGTCATGACACCCGTATGATCGGTCAGATGTGTTCGCCGCATGACGCTCAGATTGAGGTGGCATTGGACAATTTAAACAGTCATCCTCAATCAGCTGCTGTGAATCACCTCGGACATTTGTCGGGGACAGAGATGCCGAGAGAGTGGGCCGTATTGTATCCCAGAGTGCGTCAGTATAAGTGGAATCCCTTATTTCCGTGGCTGAGATATACTCCTCTTCAGAATCACTGCCGGTGGTGTGAAATAATTCCACTTCCTCCTTTGAGTCTACAGACACAGAGGAGTGAATCTGTGGTTCATCGTCGTCACTCTGTGTAAACGATAGGTCATCTAGTTTGGTTAATGGAGGGTCTATTGACGTTTTAAATACAAAATCTAAGCCGTAATTATCCTGTTGGATGTCTTTGATGAATGACTCCGGGGCAAACACTTCCGAAGTGTCCTTCGCCAAAGATACGTTTGTGCGAATATTCACATCTTCGATGAATGATGACGATGATGAGCTTAAGTCCGACAAAACAAGGGGTAACTCTGAACAGCTCACATGTGCTTTAGGATACACTGTATGAGTCTCTCTGTGAAAATTGTCTGACAAAATGGGATTTTTCTGCAAATGTTGTGACTCGTCGCATGAAAGGCAGGCCTTCACGACCGTCTGTCTGTATATATCGTCCACCATTTCTTTCTCTGGCTCACTCTCAATGGGAGGGTCTTTCCTCTCTGGTGAGCGTCCCCTAGGGAACGAAATCCTACACGTGTTTTTTTTTTTCTTCGCCCCGCCCGCGTGATTTCTGAATGGCATTGGACCGTCGTTCACCGTCACAAACCAACGTTCTTTCTCTCCGCTGGACGCCTCTCTGGTTCCTGTCTCGCGTAACATAACTCTGTCTGTGTGGGACGACAGCTGCTCCTGGACAATGTTTCGTCCTGGCCACCGGTCACTGAGTGGCAGCAACACAGACTCCGGGTGAACAGGTGTTGAGAAGGTATCTAATGTGCCAGTGTCACCTTTGCTTGGCAGCTCTACATCCATTTCTTGGATGTTTGCCCCGCAGCAGGCTCCAAACGGGTCACTGGTAGCTATGCACATGCTGGTACCAGATTCTGGAGGTGAGCCCACATAATTTCTTAGGTTCTGCTTGCTCGCAGACACCTCAGCGTTTTCTACAATGTAGTCCACATCCGAGAGTTTTTGTGGCCGGGGGAAGTTGTCAGAGGACTTGTTTTGGAGGGAACCTCCATCGTCAATGAAGGCCGACAAATAATTGAATTGTGTTTCTTCTGCCTTTAGGGGCAGTTCTACGTCCATATTCTCTCTGACATTCCACTTCTCTTCAGCTTTGGACTGACAATCAGTGGCTGTGTTAGGAGCAGTCTGCCGCTGTGCTATGTCATCTTGGAGAGTGTGTATCCCAGAATCCTCCGGTTCTTCATCACTGAGGCCAGAGTCATCGGAGCCAGCCCACTCAGGTAATGTTAGGGAGCATTCCTCACTTTCATCATAAAAGCTGTCCCAGTCATGCTCTGCTAAGTGCACACTGTGGTCTAAGTCGTCCATGGCAACGTTTACATCACCATCTGTACAACACAAGATTTATGGTTAATAAAAAGGTTAAAGTTCATTGGAGCTTTGAGTTAAAAGAGAGAAACAAAGGGGAGGGTGTTAAAAGTCAAATGTTAGGTCATTCTAGTACCCATTCACCTACCTATAGCGTCACAACATACTCAGAGTTGGGCAGCCATACTATAGTACCCTATCACCTACCTACAGCGTCACAACATACTCAGAGTTGGGCAGCCATACTATAGTACCCTATCACCTACCTACAGCGTCACAACATACTCAGAGTTGGGCAGCCATACTATAATACCCTTTCACCTACCTACAGCATCACAACATACTCAGAGTTGGGCAGCCATACTATAGTACCCTATCACCGACCTACAGCATCACAACATACTCAGAGTTGGGCAGCCATAATATAGTACCCTCTCACCTACCTACAGCATCACAACATAATCAGAGTTGGGCAGCCATACTATAGTACCCTTTCACCTACCTACAGCATCACAACATACTCAGAGTTGGGCAGCCATACTATAGTACCCTCTCATCTACCTATAGCATCACAACATACTCAAAGTTGGGCAGCCATACTATAGTACCCTTTCACCTACCTACAGCATCACAACATACTCAGAGTTGGGCAGCCATACTATAGTACCCTTTCACCTACCTACAGCATCACAACATACTCAGAGTTGGGCAGCCATACTATAGTACCCTTTACCTACCTAAAGCATCAAAACATACTCAGAGTTGGGCAGCCATAATATAGTACCCTCTCACCTACCCACAGCGTCGCAACATACTCCTATTGCAACCTGAAGTTTCTAATTAAAATATCTTGAGTACTGATGTCAGTTGGATATCACTGACTAATTCACTGAGCTACAACTGTTGCACAGACCATACTCATAAGGACATTTTTGTGAGAACATACTTTGTTGAAAGGATAAACGACGTGTAATTACGTGTTCGTTACAGTTGAAGATTTTTAGGAAATACCACCCCACCAAGTTATGAACGCCAACAACAACAACAAGAAAAAGTCAGAAAGGCCCACAACTCTAGCAATCAGAAAAAAACATATAAAAGCTATATCGCTGGCTACGTGTGATTTGGGTGCTCTACTCTAACGTGTTTGATGTTTCCTCAGCAATAACGAGCTCTTACCTTTGCCATGAGAATGAAGTCTCCAGGTTCGGTATTTAATGCAGCAGTCACAGTGTGTGTGTGTGTGTGTGTGTTGACTAGCGTCACCCTGTCCGTGCCCATAGTGTGGGTGAGAGTTTGCGGGGGCCCAGGCATTCATCATGCTATAAATAGACGTGTAACAGTGTGCCTGTGTGTTGGTCACATGTAGTGTCACATGTAGTGTCCCGTGTGTGTCATGGTTGGATGCCCTTCTGTCCCTGTGCTCACTTTCCATGCTGCCCCCCCCCACCTTCCACAGTCCCTTAATTAGAACGACACATTCTGAAGGGATATATACCGGACACGTCGTGTGATTTGTGATTCTCTGACGCAGTAAGAACAGTGAGAGTATGTAATCACACACAATAAGAGGGGCTGAGTGATCATGTGGAATGTTTGCGATCAACCCGTAGTTCTCATTGTCAATGGCTCACAAACTGCACATTTGTAAATAATCACTGTAAATGAACAGATGGGTGTTTGCTGATTGATGCTAATAAAATCGTCCTTTTGTCAGTGTGAAGTGAGCAAACTGTTGATTTGGATTATGTATTATTTCTTTTTCACAGAGCCCAGAAACCCCAAAAATTGTATCACAGCGTTAAGTTTTCAAAATGTTAACTAAGCATGGCAGGTTCATTTACCTAGGCTGGGCAGGTTATGTTACCTAGTCTGGGCAGGTTATGTTACCTAGTCTGGGCAGGTTATGTTACCTAGTCTGGGCAGGTTATGTTACCTAGGCTGGGCTAATTTCATATTGATTTGGATCCTGACTCCCGAACTTAATCAATGTCTACAGGTTCCAAAACGTTTCAAACTGAAATTATCAGCTTCATGAATACATATATTGTGTAATGGAAGCTAGCATGTCAAAGGATTAGCAAGCCCATTTGATTATAGTGGCTTTTTTTAACTTTTTTTGTTCCTGGTAAAGTCAGGTACCCTTGTTGCTATGGGAGTGGGAAGTGTTAAGCCAAATATCCAGACAAGCCAAATGAATCTCTGGCCATAACTGGACTGTTTCTTGATTTAAATTTGATGAGCTCTTTTGCTTGATATATTGACTCGCTATATGATACTATATGCAATCAGTTTTTTATTGACAAAATACCACTTTATACCAGCAGTTGAATATATGTACTTTCAAATGTTCAGAGCAGACCAAAAATTTATTTAGAAAGAACTATTTAGAAAAACTGGTTATACTGTTGAATTAGGTGCTAATGAATTATATTTAAAAAGTAAAAATTATGAATAACCTGTCCACAAGTTGAAACACTGTCATTTAAAATGTAGCTTGTGTTTAACCGTAAAGCTCCTGCGTTAAGTGCCATGGATGTTTTAACAACCACATAAGATCTGGACATTTATTAAGAAGCTCTTCCAATACATGGTCTCCTATTGAGGTAGATAGTCCTCCAGTCCTTTGAGGATTCAGCATTAAGGTCTCTATTTATTCACTGTTGTGGTACAGATAACAATATAATAATATAATATTCTAACATGATCATTTTTATTGTTTACCATGAATCTTATCTCCTTGGTTTCATCAGACCGTAACACTAAACTTGCCTGATACAGTTTGAATTGAGTTGTTGATCTTAAAACTAGAGAAGAAAAAGAATGCCCCCTACTGGCCAGTGTTGGAGAGTCGTGAACTACACTGATCAACCAAAACATTATGACCACCTGCCTAATATTTTTTGGTTTTAAAACGGCACCAACCTGCTGAGGGTGTCCTGTGGTATCTGGCATCAAGACATTACCAGCAGGTCCTTCAAGTCGTGTAAGTTGCGAGGTGGAGTTGCCATGGACCGTACTGGTTGGTCCAGCACATCCCATAGCCTTGGGCATCCAAAACCATTTAACCATTTTGTGGTTCCTCAGACCACTGTCAGTAGGTTCTCACCACAGCCGAACATGAGCACCGCACAAGACCGTGCCGTTTCAGAGATACTCTGACCCAGTCATCTGGCCATAACAATTTGTCCTGTCAATGTCGCTGAGGTCTTTACTCGTGCCCACTTCTCCTGTTTCCTACACGTTGAACATGTGAACTGATTGTTCATTTATCATCTACTCACACCCTGACGTGCCATTTGTTAGGAGATGATATTCGGTATTCACTTCGGTCATAATGTTTTGGCTCATTGTTTTATGTATATAACTACTGATTACATCCTAGTCAAACTTGCCCATTATATCTTTTCTTCTGCATCATACTTATGTATATCCCACTTCAAACATGCCGGTAGATTTTGTATATATTGGGCTGAATTACCATTTATGTTAACATACGATCAGATATTTAAAGTCAATGACATTTCAGACAAAATACAAATGTGTAGTTTAGCAAACTAAATGTTTTTCCGTTGCAGCTTTGGCGTGGCTTAACTTCTCCGGAGATCCATCCACAACACTGCTTAAGCGAGATATGGACTCGTGTCAATTGATTCGTACTTGTGACAATAAGATAACGAGGATAACGCATTTGGAGTCTGATAGCAGCCAGGATAGCTAGCTGGTCATTCAATCTCACGAGTCACAGTCCTCCGTGAGTCACTGCGTCAACCGCGACCGTAGCCGCAAATAGGTAGTGCCCCGTGTCACTCCATAATCGTATAATAAATAGAGGGGCTGGTGGTGGTTGGTCCGACTGAGACGGGCCCCAGACTTCTGAAACAGCGGGCTGATCCGGTGCTGATGAAACACTGCACCGGCCACATGATGAGACACACCAGCAGGACCGCGAGCACCATAAACAACACGGTCCGTTTCCAGTCTGAGAAGTAGCCGCAGAGGGACCGCGGGCCCATGGTCGGTCTCCTTCGCCCAGCCACCGTCCGTCTGGCCGCAGGCTCCTGCTGGATCATCCCGATGTCAATGCAGATGCAGGTGGCGGTCGAGTCGGAGTAACACAACTTCTTCGCCTCCAGCCACACCGTCTCCTCGTGCTGCTGGTGGACCGGGAGTTTGCCCAGCACCTCCAAGCTGGTGACCAGGGCCGGGGGCCCGCTGTTCGGGATGGAGGTGGGCTGCCTGCAGAGAGGACAGGATATCTGCTCCCCCCGTTGCTCCGGAGACGTGGCCATGATCCGAGTGACACACTCCAGGCAGAAGGTGTGGGTGCAGTCCAGAAGCTTGGGTGTCTTGAAGACATTGTCGTAGGCGTTGAAACAGATGGAGCACTCCGGGCTGTCTCCTGGAGGAAAGTCCGTCTCCTCGTCTTCTTTGGGCGCCGGGTCGAGGCCCTGTGTGTGCCAGACCTCGGTGGTTGTCATGGTTCCCGCTTCCTCCTGTGTAATATGCCAACTGCAGAGAAACAAGGGACGGTTGACATTTATTTAGGTTGGCGCTATGTTTTGTTTGCACACATGCAAGAACAATAACAGACATGTGTTTCTTCACTTTCTAGACAACCTGCTTGTCCTGATCTATTATTGAGGAGCTATTGAGTCTGTCCAGTCTGATATTTGTTTTATAATACCGTTGATACCGTAAGTAAACAATGATGGGTAAATAAAGAGACGTTTTACAGAGCTTCCTATTTCCTTATCGACCTGGGTCCTTTGGTGTTGATGACACATGAGTATGGTCTTTGTTTACAGCCCAGACTGACGTCACATCCAACACATGAATCAATTCTGAATCGTCCACTTCCTGTCTCTCCCTCACTTCTGTAGACAAGACACCATAGCATGAACTAGCAGGTTGTATAGTGGTTAGAGCATCTGAATAGATATCGCTACAGTAGATCAGCTAAAGCTAGCAAGGTGATACACCCGTAGTTCTATCTTTTCATTTCAACTGTGGTAAATGAGAATTTTCAGAGTGAACTTTGTGAAAAATAAAATAAAAAATGATTGTAAAAACAGGTCAAACGCGTCTTGTAAAATGAGCTTTGCCAGTGAGTTACAGGTATCAATTTACAGCGTAGAGAAGTTTAAGCTTGATATTATTATTCCTGTAGTACGTGTTTACTCTATTATCAGTAAATCTAATATCAGTCAAAGTTAATAACCATATCACATTAGGAGAAATCTTCCTTTAAGACTTGTTGCCCGCTCAGAACAACAAAACACTACCTAAGATAGCACAACCAACTTATCATTCAATCCCTATTAAATAAAAAGGAAAAATCTTACCTGCAGGAAGTCTTTTCAATATTAGAATTGATAAAATTTCTGTTTATTTCCAGGGTTTCTTTTTTGTCCAGGGATCATAATCTGGGCAGTTGATGGCCCATCAACAGCACTGTATCTGTTTATCTGAACCTTCGTTTGCCTCAGCTCACTCTGTCCTCTTTCACACTCTGCTTTCTATATACTATAACTCCAGTCTCACCTGCACCTGGAGTGCTTACACACTTAACTGAAGAGGAGAAGAGGGAGGGAAATACCGGGGAGGAAAACTGGAAAGACAAACAAAGGACTTACTCACTCTGTCTCAAACACACACACACACAGTCACATAACCGTGACAAAGCATTTTATAAAATGTTGTGAGCTTTACTGTAAATAATAGACAGCTTTCGGTTGATGCTAACTTTAGTGTAAATGGAAAAGCTCCAAATAAACCGTCTATGGTATGATTACGTGTCATATCGTTTAAACCAACTCAGGTTGTATACTTTCATACACTACCTCAAATTATCCAAGAATGTAAATCAAAACAAACATTTACTTCTCAACCACTTATTTAAGGTCTAAATAAGATTTATAGAACAATGTGTTTAAATGGTTTGTATTACTAAAAGGTTAAGTCAATTAAAAAAAATCCCAGCATCGTAAAGGGTTTTGTGACTTGGGCAGTTCACTGTAACCAAGGTTTAATTAAATGTGGACATTCAGTGGAATTCATATTAAAAGGTAACCCAGAATATACTTAGCGTTTACCATAAATGAGTTTGCTATGAGTCATTCTATAGCATTGTCCTTTTCATGATACAGATTAAATTACCTTGAACCGAGCCTGGAGTATTTTACTTATAACTCTGTCCATGTTACACAAATTGTTTATTAACAAATTAGTTTAATTATCTTTAGTTTTGGGGAAACGGGCGTTAAATTTAGTCAGGATATATGTAGTCTTAGTATTTTATAATAAAGTATTATAGTAATAGTATTATATAAATATAATGTAGTTATTTGTTGGATAACATAGAATAGAACAATTCAAATATACAAGTATTGTCATTCCTGGTATCTGATGAACATGGCCAATGGAAAATACATAATATTCTATTGTGTATCTCATTGAAATTCTATTGATCTTATGTGATTTTAAACTGAATATGTTACATCATTGTCGATGCATGACATTGATTGGGCGATGCATGTTCCCAAGTTTACCCACCTATCACGCACGCTCTATTCAATGTAAACAAATTAGGTTAACACCCCTCATAGAATGATGAAAAACATATTCATGTATAATAAACCCCATTGTTAGAGCTGAGACAACCATTTGGTCATTTGTCATCTAGTATCAGCTCCCTGACTAATTGCCACAATAAAGCTGGTCTGAACTGCCTCGGAGCAGGTTTTTTCCAAGCAGACCCTTATCACAGAGCTATCTTCAAACACAATTCCCTCATACTTGAACCAGTAGGTTCCACTTTACACAGCAATGACTCATTGTTTATGGCCTAAAGCACAATGATTAGTCTTACTCTTAACCTAATACATACATAATTCATTCAGGAAAAACAACATAATAGACATTTACACAATAAAGTAAACACCAACATAAGTGTCCACTGATATAGTCCACGAATATAGTGTCTGCATATATAGTAACCACGAATATAGTGTCCATGAATATGTCTTCTAATATAGTGTCTGTCTACTAACACAGTGTCTAATATAGTGCGTCTACTAAGAGCTCTGACCCATTACCAGAACAGCTTCTCTGTGTAAACATTCTACAAAGTGTCTGTAAGTGTTGAGAATTGGAAGGATTACACACCATAACTCCATGTTAAATTCTATCCTTTGGTGAAACCGCTGTCCCAAATGTTGCTTGAGAATCTCGAAGACTTTTGTATTTTCATTAACTAATTTAGTAACCACTTGGGCCCAGGACTGAAGGATCGTCATCGTACAGCCAGAACAGTACAGAAAATAATGAGCAACTGGGCCTGCTTTGTGTTTTTACAAACAACCCAAAGCATGCAGTGTATTGAACAATGAATTACCGGTACTCAAGAAAGCCCTAGGGTTGGAACAAAGTTAACGATTGTCAAAGTTTAGACAAGTAAATATAACTTAAGTAATATTTTACAAGGTGACGACAATTAAGTAAAAATCTATTAAGTTAAGGATTAAAAGATGATTAAAATGAGATCCTGTCCCTAAGAAAAAAAAGTATTTTAATTTGTATGTATGTTGGAACTAAGATTTTCCCTGTAGTGGATATAAGTGGTGTGTTATATAACCTGTAGGTAACGTTATAATAACATATAGGTCATGGTTATAACAAGAAGTCAGTGTGCGTTTGGTAACATGCAACTCAATTATGGGAAAACATGATAAAACACATTTTTTTATTTCAATTGTGGGCATATATTACATTGATAATAGAATATATAATAGACTATATATTGTTTAACAAAATTGCTAAATAATTACTATGTTAACAAATCAAATTAAATCAAATACTCTACAAAGTCCATTTCATAAAATCAGCTGTTATAAAGTGCATTTACAGACACCCAGCCTGAAACCCCAAAGAGCAAGAGTGGTTAGAAAACACTCCCTAATAAGAGTCTACAGTTTGTAATGGTGGGCATAACCAAGTGGGCGTACCCAGGTGGGCATAACCAGGTGGGCGTACCCAGGAGGGCATAACCAGGTGGGCGTACCCAGGTGAGCGTAACCAGGTGGGCTGGACAAGGACAATCAGGCATAATCATGTGGGCGTGGCCGCAGTAATCATGAGGTATCAATTAAATGTATCTTTATTACTTCCACCACCACTAACATCACAACCTTTGTGAAGGAGCTTCCATCAGTCTGTTGATACAGCTCACCTACCGTTAGTGATAAACAAGACCATGTGTTACCATACCAAACATATTTACCATGTACAGAGGACTTACTTACCCCATCCTATCCAAATGTACCTAAATAAAACCAAACACTAATAAGAGAAAGGTGCTTTATTATTGTAAACCATTGACAGAATCTTTAGAATCAAAACATACTTCAATGACCAAAGAAAATTAAATTCAGTAGTACAAAATACTTCGATACAAAAACAAGACAATATTTGTCAAATAAAAATATGTATGTACATGTGTAACGGACAAATGGCTTTACAACAGCTAATGCTCACAGGATAAATACTCTATTTGTGGTATTTTACAAGTTGTTCTTGTTTTGTTTCAAATATCATCACTTCAGATGATTCATGCATACTGTACATACAAAACTATAAAAACCACTCATACTAGACCTGAAACATCTCTATACCACAGTTCGTTCAGCATAAACAACCAAAAAACTAACTTCAAAAAATACTTTCCAGCAAGTAAGTAAATCATCACTCAATCACCCTAAAATTTGACTAAGCAAAACCATTCTAGCCTTGCTACAGCCAAAAAAAATAATGACCCATACCTTAATACAAGGTGTTGCTAAAAGGCAACACAATGTCCCCAAATCTACAACAATAATCCAAAAACAAAATAGCAAAGTGTTGCCATCTTTAAATAATCACCACTCGGTCCTGATGAGACATCTTTGTGCACACATCACATACATGGCACAGCAAAAACTTCATTTTAGTGCACATTTAAAAAGACAAATATTACAGCATATTTGGAAATAGATTTCTCCTCTGACCCAGCAAATTTGAAATTGTAGGCTCAACAGCAAAGCTTCAAATCACAAAGGATGTCCAACTGTATGTCCAGACAAATAAACTATCACATTAGCCAGCACTGTCAGGTATATGTTGGGATTTCTTTTCAACTGAAAAGCATTTTTCATTCAACACTCAGATGACCGTTTCCCTATGGCATAAACATGTCCTGACAATCTATCTTAATGTTATTTTTTAATTAGGTACGTAAAACATCTCACAGCCAGCAGATCATAATATGTTATGTTATTATGTTATGTTATGTTAATGTTGTTAGTGGTGCTGCTTGAGGAAGATCCACAACATCAGCATTCTGTAGTGCTTGTATATGTTATTATTGTTATGTAATGTTATGTCAATGTTATTATTGGTGCTGCTTGAGGAAGATCTACAACATCAGCATTCTCTAGTGCTTGTATATGTTATTATTGTTATGTAATGTTATGTCAATGTTATTATTGGTGCTGCTTGAGGAAGATCTACAACATCAGCATTCTGTAGTGTTTGTATATGTTATTATTGTTATGTAATGTTATGTCAATGTTATTAGTGGTGCTGCTTGAGGGAGATCCACAACATCAGCATTCTGTAGTGTTTGTATATGTTATTATTGTTATGTAATGTTATGTCAATGTTATTAGTGGTGCTGCTTGAGGGAGATCCACAACATCAGCATTCTGTAGTGTTTGTATATGTTATTATTATGTTATGTAATGTTAATGTTATTAGTGGTGCTGCTTGAGGAAGATTCACAACATCCGCATTCTGTAGTGTTTGTACATATTATTATGTTATTATGTTATTGTTAATGTTATTAGTGGTGCTGCTTGAGGGAGATCCACAACATCAGCATTCTGTAGTGTTTGTATATGTTATTATTATGTTATGTAATGTTAATGTTATTAGTGGTGCTGCTTGAGGAAGATTCACAACATCCGCATTCTGTAGTGTTTGTACATATTATTATGTTATTATGTTATTGTTAATGTTATTAGTGGTGCTGCTTGAGGAAGATCCACAACTTCAGCATTCTCTAGTGCTTGTATATGTTATTATTGTTATGTAATGTTATGTCAATGTTATTAGTGGTGCTGCTTGAGGGAGATCCACAACATCAGCATTCTCTAGTGCTTGTATATGTTATTATTGTTATGTAATGTTATGTCAATGTTATTAGTGGTGCTGCTTGAGGGAGATCCACAACATCAGCATTCTGTAGTGTTTGTATATGTTATTATTATGTTATGTAATGTTAATGTTATTAGTGGTGCTGCTTGAGGAAGATTCACAACATCCGCATTCTGTAGTGTTTGTACATATTATTATGTTATTATGTTATTGTTAATGTTATTAGTGGTGCTGCTTGAGGAAGATCCACAACTTCAGCATTCTCTAGTGCTTGTATATGCGCCTTTGTTTAGTACAAGAAAACAATGACAATACATTCAGTTTGGTCAAGTGCTTAAAGAATTTACAGTGGGAAAAAGGATACAATTTAAAACTCCTGAAAGAAGAATTACAAAATGAGAACAATGACAGTATCAATATCAGCAAGGGCTAGTCCAATATAATTATCGATGATTCCAAATCCACCTCCACCTAGCCAATGTACTGAATTGTTTTTATACAGAAATTAAATAAAAAAATACCAATAAAATAACCAAAGACAAGCAAATAAGCTACTGCAGATACTGCACACAGACAGACCTTTCATTTGAGTGAATGGGGTTATTGGGCAACAATACAGGAGCAGGACTTCACACACACCAACTCACTGTACGTGCTCCGACATGAACTTTCCTCCTCTGGCGACCGCTAGCAGGCTGGCTCAGACCTGCCCTCCAGGGTGTCTTCCCCCTCTACACATCATAGATGGTGGTAGTGGCGGCGGTGGGAATGGTCGCACTGTGGGATCCTGAGTTTGTTGAAGGCCTCTCCTTCCTTACATATCTGGGTTTCCGAACTACAAATGACAAATTAGCGAAGACAATTGAGAGGACTATGGCGAAGCAGACAGGGTTCTACAGAGTGATTTTGATGTTGACTTTCCCCAAAATAGATGCTGAATGAGCAAAAGACCATGTTTAGAAATTCTCAATAATTACAACAAATGCATAAACACTTTTATGTAAAACCACTCTCTGAGGTTGTGAAGAGTTCTTGTGAAATTCTCTTACCTGAAGATGTAGCCGATGGTATCATGACAGCCTTTAGAGATGGAATGAAGAAAAGCAATGTTTACTACCTCAAATATTTTTCAATATAGCACAAAATAATAATTAAAACATTTACTTGTTATATAATGTAATAATAAAGTATATATATATAAATAATGTACCAATGTAAATAACGGCACAACAAATGATATTAAATGTTTGAAAATCACCTACCGTCTCACTTGGTTGGAATATGAAGCCTGTAAATGTACATGAGACAAACAATTACCATTTCTGTATTAGCAGCACACAACGTAATAACTGGGATAGAAACACTTACTTAAACTCAACCAATCGAGAGGACAAAACG
>CM055743.1:9222820-9372820 GCA_029465975.1 Dallia pectoralis
TTTGATTATATCTTTTCACATGACTGGGGAGGGAAAATAGCTAATTGGGCCTTTTCAATTAGAGGTGTACTCACTTTTGTTGCCAGCGGTTCAGACATAAATGCCTGTGTGTTGAGTTATTTTGTGGCGACAGCAAATGTACACTGTTATTCAAGTTGTACACTCACTACTTTACATTGTAGCAGAATGTTATTTGGAATATAAATGGTTAAGGGGGTTGGCTCTATGCAATCTTATCATCCACAGATTGTTTGAATATACACTAACGTTCAAAAGAAAACGTCCTGGTCTTTCAAAAGAAAAGAAAATGTTTAATCTATTCAAAGAACAGTAAATGTATCAGAAATACAGTGTTAATGTTCTTAATGCCTATTGTAGCTGAAAACGGCAGGTTTTTTAATGAAATATCTACATGGGTGTACAGAGGCCCATTATTACCAACCATCACTCCTGTGTTCAAATGGCAAGTTATGTTTGCTAATCAAAGTTAATAATTTTAAAAGGCTAATTAATCATTAGAAAAGCACCGCTGAAAGCTGTTTTGTTTCTGCAAGGCTGTTATTGCAGCAAATGGAGGATTCCTTGACAAAAGCACAGTTCTAAGAACACATAATTTAATTATTTCTAACCTTTGTCAATACTATGTTCCCTATTCTTTTTGGTATGTTATCAATTAAGACAAATTTCCTGTATGTTGTCTTAATGGAAAACAAGTGATCCAAACCTTTTGAACAGTAGTGTTCAAAATTGGAACCGCTTAATGATACTGAGCACCTCCAGAGCCACAGGAAGCTCAGGTAAATACATCATTACCAAAATAATGGATTTCTGAGAACCTCCAGAGCTCAGAATCTCCAATTAAGAAACACATTTTGATTCATTAGACATACAATTAAGATTTAAAAGGCAGTAAAAAAAGACTGCATGGAAGTTTCAACGTTTAAATAAAATAAACTAGAGTGCAGAGTTGTTCTATACCTGGCTCACATTGAGTGAGATTTGAACGCGAGCCGTTCACCCTATGTCGTCGTCCGTAGCAGTCAATGGGATTCTGATGAAGGGCCTACAATGAAAGCAAACAAAGCAATCCCTCAAAATCGATTAGGGGTAAAGACAGCACGTGTTCATAACATGTATTCCAACATACATCCAACCTATCCCAACAATGAGCCAATTCCATTCACAACTTTTTATGTACATTGTCATGTACCACTACTGATATTTGTTGTTACCTTGGTTACTAGAGTTTCATGACTGATCAGGATCAACGCTGCTGAAAGAACCATGAGGTATGACACAGTCATATTCACAACATACCTAGAAGTAGACAGAGGGCATTGTCAGGAAAATTCGAAAAGATCTGTGCCCTGCATGGATTGAACCGTTCTGTCTGGCAAGCATAGCAAAATAAACGTTTCCCCTTCCCCTAAACAATTGTTTCCCCTTCACATATTCATAATGTCCAACTCACAATAATGGCTATACCATATGATTACAACTCCTCGGCAGAAGCAGAGAAGATCTAGATGTTTTCTTTAAGTCAAACTTTAAAAAAACATTCTGCTTCTCATCACAGTGCTTCCTCATCCAGGAAGTAATTCAAGGCCAAGAGCATAGATTGAGCTTGTAGGTGTTTTTACAGGAGCAAAACCTAACATACTAGTTCTGTAACTTACTAAAAGACAACACAGCCTTAGGAGTGCCGACTCCTGACCCTATGGGACACGCAGCTTTAATTCTACGGTATTAACATCCATAAACTGTGTGAAGAATACAGCCCTGTTATACATAGTCCTCCGATTTCAAGTGACAATTTTAATTTGACAGGTAGCACAAGCTTAAATACAAGCTTCGAATCCTTTGCATACAATGACCTCCTGAAGTCTGCAACACATTGACATCACTAGACATTGGGTATCTTTACATTTGATGCACTGCCAGGCCTGGCCTATAAGCAATCTTCAGTTCCTATTTGTTGGTGGGCATTTTTGCAATCGGTCTTCTCTGTACTCTACTACAAATTGATGATCACATTCTGGATAGAGGATTTTTGTTCTTCAGAATTGAAAGCTTATATCCTATGTTTCTAGTGATCCAAGCGTGTACAGATTTCAAGTCACACTACTTATTTGCATGAAGTAATCCACTAATAGTAGGGTGAAAGATGAAAATAAAACCAAACCATCACATGTCAGGCTGTCATAGCTTAGCAAGACTTACTTTATCCACTATTAACAATCACTGTCTGTATTTTAAACTCACAACATTTTGAAACAAGAACGCCTCATTTACTTTGTTCAATGTCCTCTGCGTTTTTATTGTTAATGTAAGTGGTGGTGTTAATGCGTGACATGTTAATGTCTAACATTTTAATGCTTAACTAAACGCTCTGACGTCACAGCAAAACCCGTCAAATCAGCGTCTCCATGCCCAATGTACTGAGTTAATGATTAGGCAAAGTTGTGAAGGTTATCTATGCTAAAATGTATCCAAACGAGTCAGAGCAAGTAAACCGCAAAGTGAGGTAACACAATGTTTCGGCAGAGCCAATCTAGAAGATTATTAATAAACTACGTATCATCATAACAATTTACCCAAAATGATGGTTGACACCCAGGCACAAGTGGCTAGGTTACGTTAGCGCACTAGTTTTTACTAGATTTAAAGAAAAAAAAAGAAAAACACACATGTCGCAGGGCTAATTTTAACCAGCATGAAATCGACCAGATATAAAAACGTTTTGTTGAGCAGAATATTTTCAACAAAGCGAAACGTACATACCATACCTACCTTTGCAAATCACAACATACGCTCGAACAGATGACAGCTGTTGAATTAGCCACACATAATACTAACTTCCGGATATTCACCTTTCAAAATAAAAGTGTCGGGTGGCAAAATTCACCTTAACGTGACGTTAGGATGTGTTTTTTTTCCAGACGCTTTGTTAATATTCACAACAGTATGTGGTAAAATGTCACCACTCTTAGTACAAAAAACACTACATATAACCAAAAAGGGATTAACGTTATTAGCATTGAATACTTGCGTGGTCAGATAGTATTTCACAAGATGGTATAAGAGTGCAGACTTCCTCTGCTTTATGAGTATTCAATAAAGTGTTTTTCATTCAATACACAGTCTACTGGTAGGTTTCACGTTTAGTTTAAGAAAATTAGTTATTTCCACAAAAAATAAAATTTACTATTGAGCAACTGTCCATGTGTATATGGACAACTAGGGCAAACAAGCAAGCACGTTTATTTATAAAGCACAATTCATACATACTTAGAAGTAATTCAATGTCCTTTACAAAAAAGAAAAATAATAAAATAAATGCATTTTGTATCATCCTCGATTAATTAAAGTTTCCCAAAACTGTTTACTGCACAGGCTGTTCTACCAAGGCACCCAAAGGGCACCCAACAGGTTTTTATAAAAAAAAAGCGTTCTGAACCTTTTCCTTAAAAGTAAAAGGTGTTTAGAACCTTTCCTCAATGGAGTAATTTCCATGTCATAGCAATTGTATTGTCTATACATGCATTTTATATTCATCTTCGATGAGCTACTTCCAGTTTGCTTGAACATTTGTTATGTTCCAGAACTAACTGTACAAAACAACATGTTTTCCAAATGTTAATCAACAGACTTTTAGTAGGTTTATGATGAGTTTTTGATTGAAGCAACATGTTGACTATTTATTAGACAGTGACAGTTTTAGGTCCATCAAATTGATCACAGCTGAGATTCTTAGGCATAAACACAAAAATAGTGTATTCCCATATGCGAAAAACATATATATTAGAATATATCTTTACATATCTTTACACATTGTAAGATGTAAGTATTTACATCTATGTAAAAAACTGATATCAAAATATATATTTTTATGTACATACACTAACTTTCAAATTGTTTGGGTCACTTAAAAAAAAGTAATTGTTTTCCCTGAAACATAGCAAACATAGCATACTAGGAAACATAGCAAAATATCCATGGGCTTAGCGGATAAGGGTGGTACTGCACCCTGTGGCCCAGAAATACTTTTTCACATACTTGCCTTTATTATGTATGTCTATGGGCTTTATGCGCTTTTGAGCACTCTCATTGGAATGTACGGGGCTTCCGGTCGAACACTGTATCCAGTTCTCTTGATCCATCATGAACCAACACCACAGGAAGACGTTACCTAGGCGGGAGTTACCGACACGTGCCTCGCCGTATCAGCGCGTGATAGTACGTTTGGCGGACCAGTGGAGGCAGTTTTTATTGTATTGAACAAATCCATCTTAGTTGTGTTATTTATTACATAAGCTATGCCTGCTACATGTAATTAGCTACATATACTTAGCTAGCTGACTAAACGCGTATCTAATAAGCCCGTTTTTAAACGCTTGTACATAATAATATCCATACTGGTCGAAACAGTATTTCTGTAGCAAACGTGACCGAATTATATAATCAAAACGTTCCTAAAGTTCATAAAGGTTTAACTAGCTAGCATACAGCTGACACTATAGAAAAGATTTGCTGTTTGTATTGTATTTTTATTCTGTTTTGGAATAACAATGAATCCTAATATGTGGAATATCAAAGAGATTTTAAACATTCCTAATGGATCCAGGTAAGTGTAAGACAACCAGAGCCAAAGGACTCTACACCTGTAATCAATGGTGCACACCTGTAATCAATGGTGCACACCTGTAATCAATGGTGCACACCTGTAATCAATGGTGCACACCTGTAATCAATGGTGCACACCTGTAATCAATGGTGCTCACCTGTAATCAATGGTGGACACCTGTAATCAATGGTGCACACCTGTAATCCATGGTGGACACCTGTAATCAATGGTGCACACCTGTAATCCATGGTGCTTAGCAGCATCTTACATACGTTTTCAGATATATTGTTGGTATGTACTTTATTGTTACTTTAGCTTCAGTGATCATCACAATAATTAATTGTTTATGGTACTGTAGTGGCCCTAAACCCTCCAGCAGGAATGAGCCTACCAGTGACTACTCCAGCTTGACTGATTCACAGTTTCTGTTCGGATCACAATTTTTGCCGGAATCCATGCAGGGAATGTTGCAGGACTCTGTGTTTTCAAACAGAACATCTGGTAGTTCACAGTCACAAGAGGTAGGTCGGTAATCTGGTTATGAAATGCACAAAATGTCAGGTGGAACCGTCCATCACTTTGCATTCAGGAACTAATATATGAAAGCAAGTCCTGGCACAATCATTGACTCCATTGGTTCAGTTTACCAGCAATTGATCTCCTAGAACTCTGCTCACGGCAGGTATTTTGGCACAAGCACTGCTTTTAAACTGCTTTTTTACATTGGTACTCCAATTGTTAACTTATAAGACATACGCAGACTAGACTTGCAGTGCTGTTTGAAAGTATGTGAACACTATAGTGGTGGTCATTATGTTTTGTATGGTGTCACATTAACTCATGTTATCTAATTCTTATCTAAACTCCAATTTATTATAAAGACATTCAAATGGACAAAACTTAAACTATATGATTATTCATTGTTATGCATTATTAAACAAAAGTGGCTCACCAACAATTCTGATTTGTTGTCCAATAATATGAACCCCAATCAATAATTTGTGGCACCTCCATTAGCAGTGATTATTTGAACTAAACATACAGCCACTGATCAATCTCTTGACATGTTTTTGCCCACTTCTTACAGACCATTTGAGTGAGTTATGAGGGGTGCCGGCTTCAGATCCATGTACAGCATCTCAATTAAATTAAGGTCAGGACTTTGACTTGGCCATTCCAAAACATAGTCTGTCTTTGGTAGATTTGCTTGATTGCATTGGGTTGTTTCTTAGTTAGAACACCCAGTTTCAGCTCAGCTTTACCTCCTTGACTGATGGCTTGGCACTCTTGTTAAGTTCTGGTATATATCACAATGCCTCTGGTATATATCACAATGCCTCTGGTATATATCACAATGCCTCTGGTATATATCACAATGCCTCTGGTATATATCACAATGCCTCTGGTATATATCACAATGCCTCTGGTATATATCACAATGCCTCTGGTATATATCACAATGCCTCTGGTATATATCACAATGCCTGGTCCCCCTGTTGATGTGCAGGCAACCAGGTCAAGAGGAGGAAAAGCACTCCCAGATCTTGACTTTACTTGCACTCATTGCCTTTTCTTGTTGTTTTTTTTCCACACGCATGATTTCCTCTAAACAAAAATATGCAATCAGTAATTAGAAATCTATTATGTCAGATATAAAAGACTGGTTCTGATTAAAAAAAACAGATTATATTGCGAACGGTAATGAAATCTATAATTACACGAGGGGTTTACATACTTTCAAGCTGCACTGTAAATTGAAATCGGATATAATTGCTGTGTATAGCCAAAGAAGTGTTATATCGTCTTAAAAAACAAATGACTGGACGGTCCCTATAAGCCAATAAAGAAAGGGGATTAGCTCAGGATCCAAATCAAGTTGTAGATGTTCTGTTTTATGATTAGTCGCTTATTGGTTTCAGGCAAGTGAGCCAAAGCTTGTAAGCAGTTACCATACCAAACCATTCCTTTTTGGAAACGGTATGGACAAAGTGAAGGCACCATGCTTTTCAAGTGGCAAATCTGTTGGTGTGCTGGACAGGTTTGAAGAGGACAAGAAAAGGGCAAAAGAAAAGTTTGAAAGGTAGCATTGTAATATAATTGGCCCTTGCTTTATGTCTAGGATATTATGTTTCATTGTTTTGTGAATTCAGTTTTTTTATTCATTTTCTTTTATTGCCTGTTTTGTCAGTGACATCCTTACCTCTGGATTGCTTCGTGACAACCTTGAAAATGTAAGCCGATTGTCCAGAACAACACATTTTTTAAAGTATATGATTATGTATATAATTAATCTTATATAATAATAATCTATGAATATAAACTCCACTTCTATGTGTGTTTCAGATCAAGCTCAATGTAAATCACAAAAAAGATTTTGCTGATTTTGAAAGAAAAAGTATGTTGATTTGAATGCTTTTAGGTAAAACTAGATTTAAAAAATTATGGTGAAACTAATAAAGAACTAAATGAAGAACGCGTTGCTATCTTTTACAGTGCAGCAAAACATAGCCTGTTTGCAGGAAGGGTTTTCACAGCAGTTTGAAGAGATCCAGAATAAACTGAGCACCCACAATGAGATACTGAAGGAGATAGACGATAGAGCTGTCAAGGTGAGAACCGGTGGCAACTCCGCTTTTTAGTTTACATCCAATAAAGGTGTGTTCAGTGAAAGTTAGTAACAATTATAATACCATTATTTATCTGGATGTCACATGTTGGCAAGGCAAGCCTGCAGTGCTAGTGGAATCCAATGCCCTTCCCTCATTTGGAGCATGGGAACCTCTTTTTATTATTGCCCTGATTGGGTTTCAATTTCACTGTCCTTATTTATGTTTTACCTTCACTAGTATTTGTTGGCGGTCATTGTTTGATTGTCAAACCATTGTAAGTTTTCGGTTTTCTTAAAAAAAAATGTATTGGTCGTTTTTCATTATTCGTTCTTTTATAGAAAGTCCTCTGTTTTCTTTATCTGTGTCCTGCCTCATCATGGTTTTAACTAGTTATGGGAAATCAAGACTTTCTGGAGCATTTAAGGCTTTTGTCATATTGATACACAAAAAAACAGTTAACACTGTCACGGCTTTGAACTTTCCAGAGAGTGGTGCTCTAAGCTGGTCAAGAATAAATATCACATGTCTGAAATTTTGTTGCACGCCTGGAAGAGTTGGCCTGGTGCGTTCCATAACAAGTTTTAGCGTTACTGCAGGTGCAGAGTGTTTGCGAGATCACAACAGAGGTTTAAGTAGTTATGGTAAAAAATAACAGTGTTCTGTCCTAGGCAGGTGTAGCAACTACAGCACTCGGCTCCAACATGCAGGCCCTGCAGCAGAATCTAGAGGTCCTGAGGAAAGAGCAGAGTCAAGTGCAGTGCATGCTGGGAGAAGTCCTGGGCCTTGCAGGCACCTTGGTTTCCCTGCACACCTCCGGACCACCACCCGTCCCTGTTGCGGTGACGGACAGCACGGTCCAGACGTCACCAGGACTGGTGGAGAGGTTCAGAGAAGTTGGTGACTCGGAAGTTGCGACTACAGTCACGGCGCCTCGGAAAGCGTCATGTGGTGTATTGAAAACTGTAGGCGATGCAGCAGGACAGCTGCCCTCGTCAGAGAGGGGAACCTCAGAGACGTGTGACCAGGGCACGGCCACGAGGAGAGGCACCCAGAGAGGCCACAGACAGAGGAAACAGCCCTTCAGGACCAGAAGGAGGGCCTTGGAGCCACCACAGGGGTGGGGCATCAGGGCTAGGGGGCGGTGCGAGAACCAACAACTGCCTGTTAAACAACTGAAGCAGGAAATTAGATCGACCGGCAAAGAGCAGGATGATCCCAACAGGGCACGTATGGATCCAGTTACAGAACCACAGAAACCACCGCAGGAGACAGGAGGATATTGCAACCCCTTCTTGGTGTCGTCCCAGGAGAGTAACCAATCTGTGTGTGGCGCTACAGGGAACGCTGTTTGGGTTAAAAGTCCACCTGAGTCTGAGGTTGAGGTTCTAACCACAGAAAGAAAGCGAGGCTTCTGGCAGCTCTTTGACATAAACGGTGACTCTGACTGATGTCTGTTAAAGAATGAGAAGAGCTATTCATGTGTTTGGTTTATCTCAGACATTGGTTTTGACATGCAAAATTGTCCTAAACAAATACATTCTTATTGTTTACCTACCTTATTGTTTGTTTTTCAAACTCGTTACACTGTACATTTTTTATGTATCATAAAGAAGGAAATGGTTAATGGTTCACAGTAATCATTTTATTTTTTCGTCGTAGTATAATGTACAGAAATCAATGGTGCCAAGAAAACAAAGCAGGTGATGAAGAAAGTGAGTATATTCAAAATAAGAGTTTTAAATAAAACACGTTGTTAAAGTCAAACATAAGGGATCATGCTGTCCACAATTTCTAAACAATGTGTTATTTGTGGTTTTAGGAGTTTTCTATAGCTCTTTTGTTGTCATACAACAGGAGAACTTCGAAGAAGAGGCCAACACTAGATACGTGTAGGAGACTCTTAATTCTAGCACTGTACACTAGCTCTATTAACATGTTGAAGCCAAAGGTCATTCATTCCTTGTAAGCTTTATTTGTCTGAGTGAAATATATAATATTCAACAAAAAGGTAAAGAAATTGTCAATGCTTTGTTTTAAAATATTTTAGAGCTATTTTATAACTATATAAAAGAAACCTGGCAATTTTATATACAACCTATATGGCATACAACGGTATATTGGCAATTCACAAGATGTGCAACTCAGTAGGGCTCATGCAGTTTAAGTGCAGAGTGTTATTTTGTACAGTTTTATGTCAGTGCTTTACACAGGGTTGTAAGTGTGTCAACACTTAACAAGCACCACTGGGTTTACCAAAGCTTACTATTTTTTGCTGAAAAGAGCTCCTCAAAGGTTGCAGAGGGAGACATTAGCTCCTGAGGGTTTTGGCTTGTCATTGCGTTACTAGGTCAGCAGGGGCGACATTAGCTCCTGAGGGTTTTGGCTTGTCATTGCGTTACTAGGTCAGCAGGGGGCGACATTAGCTCCTGAGGGTTTTGGCTTGTCATTGCGTTACTAGGTCAGCAGGGGGCGACATTAGCTTCTGAGGGTTTTGGCTTGTCATTGCGTTACTAGGTCAGCAGGGGGCGACATTAGCTCCTGAGGGTTTTGGCTTGTCATTGCGTTACTAGGTCAGCAGGGGGCGACATTAGCTCCTGAGGGTTGAGGCTGGCCACCAAGCAGACGTCATAAGAGTTGTGCATCAGAACGCGACTGGCCACCGCAGTCCATCGATTTTCCCAGGGGTTGAATTCCAGGATGTCTTTGATAATATCTTCATGACGATCTAAGGGAGACGGGGATTAGGAAAGGCCAGGAACATTATTTAGGTGATGAATAATGATTTCAAAATAAACTGTACAACACAACATGTGAATAGTACAGGACCATAATCTGCTATTAAAAACAAATGAGTAAATGTGACCATATTAAAGTTGTACAGTATAATCATAAATTCCTTCGTGGATTAAACATTTGGGATGTGTCCTATAAACTGGCAATTAAATTGAACAGCTGCTGCTACAGATCATATGTTACTAAACTTGACCTGACTGGATAACAGGAAAGTATTTATATAGTTACCGGCTCCCTTGTAGTATCCACACACAAATATCTTCCCCCCTACTACTCCGGCGTTGGACGAGTAACTGTGTAGCGATAGCTGTGGTGAGGGTAGTCTGGGACCTTCCCGCCAGGCATTTGAATCAGGGTTGTAGATCTCCACAGCATCCAGGCAGCGACGCGACTGCCCGCGATCAACACCCTCACATCCAATGCCACCTGTGTTAACAAAAAGTCAATTAAAATTGTTCAATTAAAATGCTGTTTGTTTTTCTGTACTCGAGTGTTTGATCCACGTCGGCGAGTCCTACTTTAAACAACGATATCATGTTTCTGTTACGAGTTGAACTTTGTTCAGGAGATAACTCTCGAAGAGAGTCAGATCAAGAAGATCATAAATATGAAGAATAATGACTGTTTTCTGACACATTGTGAACTTGTGATGTTCATTTAATGAATCTTACCCATTACGTAAATTTCGCCATTGAGCACCACAGCACTAAATCGGTACTTGGAGTACTCCATCGGGGCCAGCTCTGCCCACTTGTTTGTCTCCGGGTTGTACTCCAGCAGACGATTGCTCAAGCGATCTGGCTCGTCGTCCATCCTCCAGCACTGCCAAGGACAGGTGTAGAGTTTAGGGAGACATGGAGAGTGTGACCTCACAAAGTGTGTACATCCGTAAACGTGATGGACTCCCAACAGTCTGTGGTGTTGTGAAACGGAAACACATGTGAAATGCTTCTCTGGCCTACCCAGGCACACATTGCGCAAACGCGTGCCCGCTCCTAACCCTCATCCTAACCATAAACAAAACCATAACCCATAAACTGAAATAACTTTTTGGGTTGTGTGGACCTTTTCTGAAACAGCACAGGAGTCACTTCTTACATCAAACCCCATTTCTGTAGGGCGTTACCTGTGGAGTTCGACCACCGAGCACGTAGAGGCGGTCCTTCAGACGGACAGCGCTGTGATAGGCTAACGGCAGCGGTAGCGGGGCGGCGTTGCGCCACGGTCCGCCCTTCAGGGACCAGCGCTCCACACAGTTGGTGATGAGGTACTGGTTCTTTAGCTTCATCTGACCCCCCAGTAGGTAAATAGTGTCGCCCAGTGCACACACAGCATACGAGTCCCTGTACTCGGCAGAGCTCAGGTGCTCCCAGGTCCCCTGGGCCTCCACTCTGTACCTGGGGAGGCAAACAACAGTCAGGGAAAAGTTATTACACGATCACATTTCAAAGAGACGTCATGCTCACATTCTAGAATCACCATAGGTGTGTCATCAAAGCCCAAATCAAAGCAGGCCTCTGTTTTTAATCACTTTCACTCCATCAGACTACAGAATATTGACGGTATTTCTCTGACCGCTGGTCTCATTGCTGACCCAACACGTCTTCCACTGCTAATGATTTACACACACGACGACACACACACGTTCTCCCGGAGTCCTACCTGAATATTTCCACATTTCGTTCCGTCTGCCTGGCCATTTTCCTCACCCCCGCCTCTCCGGCCACCACGATCTCGTTGCCCTCCGTGACGACTCCGGCGCACACGTATCCGAGCAGGTCTCCGTAGCGCGGGGATGTGATGTAGTGGGTCCGGCCCGTGGCAGGGGCGTAGCAGAAGCTGCGCTCGGAATAATTTCCGTACCGGGACCGAATCCCACCGCCCTCGTTGCCGATACATAGCAGCAGATCTGTGGTCTCCATCCCGTAGCGGAGCTTCAGTTTACGGGGAACTGCGACCTGATGCATCCCTGTGGCCTCCTCCATCATCTCTAGACACCCGGTATCCACTAACAGAGGCATGTTCCTCTTCATTGCCTCCTTCAAGTAGTCAGGGGCAACCAAGGCAAGACGCACCTTCCTCAAGAGCTCAGCCAGGTGTCTTCTCCGCCCATCCTCCGTGCCGTTGTCCTGGCGGACCCAGCGCAGAACCACGTCCAGGATGGTCTCCTCCCGGGACACGTTCAGGTTGTCTGAGCTCAACAGCGCCCCCAGCTGGTGGGCCTCCAGTTCAAGAATCTCCTCGCTCATGCACACCTGTACGAAGTGCGTCCGCAGGTAGCGCTGGGCATAGTCGGCCAGCTCTTCTGCACCAAGATCACGGGCGTAGTAGTACACCCCGAGACAGTTGGACGAGTCCATGTTTTCCTTCATGTGGCTCTGGCAGCGGTTGAACACCTCGTCCATCTGGAGCAGGAAGGCAGCGACCGAGACTCCCTGAACATTGTTGTTGTTGAGCGGGAGATTGGAACAGTACATATAGTTCAACAACAGGGCCAGGCTATCAGCTGGTGTGTCACGCAGATATACTTCCCTGGTGCTGCACTCCCTCAGACCGCAGGTGAACATGACCCGGAAGTAAGGACTGAAGGCTGAGAGGACCACACGGTGGCAGGGGAAGCTGATGCCCTCAGCCACCAGAACAACATCTGTCAGCTTCTCTGTCTCCCTCATCTTCCTCAGCTGGTCCAGAAGACCCAGACTGTGTTTTATTTTCAGATCCATTTGAATTCAATCTCTAGTTGGCAGCAATTAGTCAGTAAGAAATGTGAAAAAATTAACTAAAAAGTAAAACAATTTTTTTTAACATGTAATAGTTTATTAGGGTCTTAGCTGAAAAAGAAACAGAAATCAAAATGATTCTAGTGTTGAAACGCTAAAGCCCTGTTCACTCTTTACATTTACTGAATTTCTATGGTAGTTATTTATTCATCAAAAAAGCATTAGAGTTTGAGTTTAAAAGCCACTAACCATATGCAAAACTTGTGTTGTTAATACACTGTGATTAGCTGTTAAGAGCTTATTTTTCCTGGAATTCCCATTTATTTAATTTAGACCTAGATCGCAGCATATGTACAGCAACCTAATGGCCTTGTCCTGCCCAGAGCTGTACAGCCGGGGATACCAGTCAAACATCTCACCATGTACTGTGTTACCTAACTGGTACACCCTTTAGTCTCAGTCATCGTTCACACAGACCACACAATAGTTGAGAATAAGCTTTCACACCCTACCAGTCAGAAGGAATCCTCCAGTTCCTGTAGACTGTCATTTTCCTCAGCCGGGCTGCAAGTGTTGTTTTTTATTGTGACCGAATGTGTCTGGAAAAGGGGTAACTGAGAGACCGGGGGGTAACTGAGAGACCGGGGGCAGAACTGTCCCCTGCTGTAACACAGCACTGTTTACCCTCCCTTCCCCTGCTGACTGCATGAATGCCTTGGCCCTCTGAGCTGAGCAACACACCTTAAAATAGACGGGGATTTGGCCAATGGGACGGCAAACTGGGTCAGAGGCACACACACACATGCAAGGGTGAGGATAACAGTTTGTATAATGTTGGAATGACACACACACACACACACACACACACACACACACACACACACACACACACACATGCAAGGGTGAGGATAACAGTTTGTATAATGTTGGAATGACACACACACACACACACACACACACATGCAAGGGTGAGGATAACAGTTTGTATAATGTTGGAATGACACACACACACACACACACACACACACACATGCAAGGGTGAGGATAACAGTTTGTATAATGTTGGAATGACACACACACACACACACGAGCATGTTGTGTAATGTTCAATGCTGTGTTCAATGCTTTTGAGCAATCTCAATCCCATCTAAAACGATGCATTTGTAATGGTGTTTGAAACGAGGCAGCTTGAGGTCGGGATTCAAATATCACACCATTTAAAAGTGGCAATGTATATAGTCAGTTTGTAGATGTTTGACTGTCAGCAGATTCGATTTTCAGTTACTTAGCTACACGCACCCTAACCGTGACGTTTTCCCTAAGCCACACCTTATTGTAACCCCAACCTTAACTTTAGCATGCATTCACTTCCTTTGCGATAGAACGAATATGTTTAGTGCATCTACAACAATCCAAATAAAGTGTAACCTATTAATATTTTTGTCATTTAGCATACACTTTTATACGATGTAATACACTGTCATGACCTTGGGTGTGTAGTGTTGAAGCAGGAACCAAACGCAGGGCATATATCTTGGTCAGAAGATACTTCTTGATACCACTCAGTATACTGACAACCGTTTGAACATGGAGACGCGTTGAGAACAACCAAAACAGAGAATGGATGACTGGCATGAAAGCCCATCAGAGAAAAACAAAAAAATACTTTGTTTTACTTTTCAGGTACCTCAATTCATAAAATGAAAGATGAAAATCCATAAAAACGTAACTTCTTTGAACAAAAGTTTACTCATCATGATATACAATGCTGTCGCGCATCAATACAGCTTCCACAATGATCTCATTACAGGTCTAAGATTCAGAAAACAATTAAGTTTACAACAAACAAATCATGAATTTTGCCCCATTAGCGCAAACAATCAACACAAGCAATAAACAAATATGAACATAGACTGCAACAAACAACTAAAAAAATAAATGTATGGTGCAATTTGCAATTGGGTGTGTGGGGCCCAGACTATAGTAAGTCAGTTTGGTTCCAGGAGCTTGTTCCTGAAGCCTACTGCTGTAAAAAAAACAAATTGTTCTTATGGTGAGAAGGTATTGGTCCTGATAGACCTCAACCTTCTGCCAGAGGGGAGAGTTCTGAATAATCAATTTCCAGGTTGAGAGGGATCAGCGTCATCTTTGCCACTTGCATTCAGCGTTCCGGAGGTGTGTAGGTCACATAGAGAGGGCAGATTGCAGCCAATGACCCGCTCTGCAGAGTGGAAGGTGCGCTGCAGTCTGTCTTTGTCCTTGACATTGGCTGCATCGTACCAGACGGTGATGGTGGAGGTCAGGATGGACTCAATTATGGCATTGTAGAGGTGCATCATCATAGTATTTGACAGGTTGAACCTTTTAGGAAGTACATCCTCTGTTGTGCTTTATTTGTAAGAGAGTTGATGTTTTGCTACCAAGAGGTGATGGTGTTTCCCATGAGGCCAAAGGACTCCACAGAGTTGACTGAGGAGCCACCCAGAGTGATGGGACAAAGGGCTGTTGGGCTTCTAGCTACTAGCATCGCCACTGTCTTTTGTGCAACAAGCTACTTTCTTTTACCAATTATCTTCCATGTGCCAGGGCTGATGTCCGTGTATTCTGGTCAAACAACATTTTTTCCAAAACTTTGTCAAAATGTTCACAGGCTGTTTGGTTGCCAATTGATGGACTTTGGCTTTCAGGACTTCCAGGTCAGGAAACAAACACATTCCTTTAGGCTTAGATTAAAGGTTTGGCAAGAAATAGTTATAAATTAATACGACAATGCAACATTGGTTGTTTCCAAGTGAATAATCAGTAATTCCCCTGATGTTGCATTTTCCACAAGCTTTTTCCACATCCGGCGTGGCTTTCTGTCACCTTCCCCAAAATCAGCTGTTTGTAGTAGATGTCAGGACTAGTGTGTCATCGGTTACATGCTGCCTGGCGTTGTCATGGTCCATTAACATCACTTTTGCAATATAGGGAATATGGCTGAGACTCCGCCCTCCTATGATCAGGGTACAATGCAGCCCGGTTGCCGAGAAACCTGCAATGGAGATCTTCAGGATCGACCAAATATGAGATGTCGTTAGCTATTAGTGGCTATCCTGAACACATGATTAATCCCTGACGTGCGCACGTGCACGTACAGTATATAAAGAAGGATCTAGTGGGTGTGTGTGGTGATGGTTAACTCAGCACAACCTCAGGCCATGGAAATGCTCGCCATACCTTGAGTGAGATAGAATTTTCCTTTGAAGAACTGTGTTTCTACTGTTTATACCATACTATTCTATAAGGGGACTGAGGCACATGAAGTATAGCCAGACCAGGGCCATATCTAGAGTAAGGATATATTGCATCTGTTGGTATGGGTGCTGGGCGGAGGGCTATGGGTTTTAGGGTGGAGAGAGATGTGCTGGATGAACAGGGACTTGAGGAGCTGGCTAGAAGAATGGACTACTCTGAAATTCACCTTCCCCTGAACGAGCGAATAAAAGAGTCATTCAGGTATGGTGTGTGTGTCTCTGTGCGCGTGTGCATTTACTATCGTTGTTATGTAACTGGAATCAAGATTTAAGTGAAGAAAGAGCCTGGTTAATTGGTCTTGGTAATTGCTACCTGCTTTTCCATGCTGTGTTTAATTTCATTGTATGCAGCCGGTTACATAATATAGTGTAGTGGAACTAATAAGTGATAACGGGTTACGTTAAGTTATGTTGGGGAAACTAAAACTAACTACGTTTTTTGTTGATGGCTCTGCCCAGCGTTCTCTCACAGGGGAGCCTCAGGTTGCATATGCCGTCACTTCAGCATTACAGATTGTTATAAAATGCATGTATTTTATTTATTTATTTTTATTCTGATAAAAGCATGTATTTTATCATTTTATTATTATCAGAATAAAAATAAATAAAAAATTAATAAATAAAATCCATGCATTTTATAACAATCTGTAATGCTGAAGTGACGGCATATGCAACCTGACGGCGCTGCCCCCAGCACCTCAGGGTTGGGTAAAATGCAGAGGACACATTTCAGTTGAAGAAATTAAGTTCCTAGTAAGTAATACCGGTTATGTAGTGGCATTTACTAGAATGTATCCCCATCTCCACTGCTGCATGTCAGTACCACAGCTCATTAAGACTAAAACCACAGCACATAGTTCATTACTTCATGACTCAGACTATACCCTATAATCATATAGTGGTACTACAGTAGTGCAGTACCATAATACTTAATGACTCAGACTACACCCTATAAGATACAGGTGGATATCATATAGTAATACTACAGTAGTGCAGTACCATAATACTTCATGACTCAGACTACACCCTATAAGATACAGGTGGATATCATATAGTAGTACAGTAGTGCAGTACCATAATACTTAATGACTCAGACTACACCCTATAAGATACAGGTGGATATCATATAGTAATACTACAGTAGTGCAGTACCATAATACTCCATGACTAAGACTACACCCTATAAGATACAGGTGGATATCATATAGTAGTACTACAGTAGTGCAGTACCATAATACTTCATGACTCAGACTATACCCTATAATCATATAGTAGTACTACAGTAGTGCAGTACCATAATACTCCATGACTCAGACTACACCCTATAAGATACAGGTGGATATCATATAGTAGTACAGTAGTGCAGTACCATAATACTTATTGACTCAGACTACACCCTATAATCATATAGTGGTACTACAGTAGTGCAGTACCATAATACTTCATTACTCAGACTACACCCTATAATCATATAGTGGTACTACAGTAGTGCAGTACCATAATACTTCATTACTCAGACTACACCCTATAATCATATAGTGGTACTACAGTAGTGCAGTACCATAATACTTCATGACTCAGACTACACCCTATAAGATACAGGTGGATATCATATAGTAGTACTACAGTAGTGCAGTACCATAATACTTCATGACTCAGACTACACCCTATAAGATACAGGTGGATATCATATAGTAGTACTACAGTAGTGCAGTACCATAATACTTCATGACTCAGACTATACCCTATAAGATACAGGTGGATATAATATAGTAGTACTACAGTAGTGCAGTACCATAATACTTCATGGCAAAAACAACATCCATGTTATAAATTATGCAATGACATGCCTATTTCTTTGGTACACTGACAATACCATGGGTAGTACCAACATACTTTATAAATAAAATGATGTATTGTTTCAGAGAATACCTTGGCACATACCCAGGTTCCGGGTTCAGCCTTTCCCACTGTATAATTTAAATCCTGACCCAATAGTCACGTTCACATCTCCGTTCCATCTAGAGTCTATAGTCACGGTCACATCTCCGTTCCATCTAGACTCTATAGTCACGTTCACATCTCCGTTCCATCTACACCCTATAGTCACGTTCACATCTCCGTTCCATCTAGACCCTATAGTCACGTTCACATCTCCGTTCCATCTAGAGTCTATAGTCACGTTCACATCTCCGTTCCATCTACACCCTATAGTCACATTCACATCTCCGTTCCATCTAGAGTCTATAGTCACGTTCACATCTCCGTTCCATCTAGAGTCTATAGTCACGTTCACATCTCCGTTCCATCTAGAGTCTATAGTCACGTTCACATCTCCGTTCCATCTAGAGTCTATAGTCACGTTCACATCTCCGTTCCATCTAGAGTCTATAGTCACGTTCACATCTCCGTTCCATCTAGAGTCTATAGTCACGTTCACATCTCCGTTCCATCTAACTCCGTCCTCCTCCCTCCCTGCTCCGTTGGTCCTCCTCCCAGATGCACTGTTCCCAGGCTGAAGCGTACTGTGGTGGGCTGCCTGCCTGTGTTGTACTGGCTGCCCCGCTACTCCCTCTGGGACTACGGCATGCCGGACCTCATCGCCGGCATCAGCGTGGGCATCATGCACCTCCCCCAGGGTAAGATCACAACCCCGTGGGGCAAAACCCCAAAACGTCTATTACTTAAAAAACAACCCACTGCACGCAATCCTGAGAACAGCCATTAAACAGAACGTGCTAACGTGGATTAGCTGCGAATAAAGATACAATGAGAAACACTGTGTGTGACGGTTTGCTGAATGTCTGCAGGTATGGCGTATGCATTGCTAGCCTCCTTGCCCCCGATATTTGGGCTATACACGTCCCTCTATCCCGCACTTGTGTACTTCTTCTTTGGGACGTCTCGACATATTTCCATCGGTAAGTTGACATTACAGACAGCAGGGGGGGGGGTTTAACGGGGTCTACAAGTGTGCTGGGGTACAGTATATGTAAGAGACCCCCCATATTAGTAAACTATACATTTGCAGACACGATACTGCACACATCTGCACTCATATTGGGAGCCAGTGTCCTACATGCTCATCTGGTACTGGTGTACATTCAGATTGCAGATTCACTTGATGAACACACTGCATTGAGATCCACACGATCCTCAATCTGACCACAGGGTCCTGATGGGCGACTTAAGGTCCCAGGGAAACGTCTTGCACAGGGGCCCATGATACTGTAATTACAGCCACTGATCTAGCACTCACTGACAGGTCACTCACATCCAAGTTTCCCTCGGGAAACAGATTGAGTTGAATTATTTAATGAATTTCGTGTGTTTTTAGGTACCTTTGCAGTCCTCAGTATCATGGTTGGCAGTGTGACAGAGAGATTGGCACCTGACAAGGACTTCCAGGTTATGATCAACGGGACAAACTTCACCGAGGTGGACATCGCTTCCAGAGACTCCTACAGGGTGCAGGTTGCCGCGGCTACCAGCATCCTTGCAGGACTGATCCAGGTCTGCAATAAATAAGCGGACAGTTCTGCTGCTGCTAAAACAATGCAAAACCAATGCAAAACAACATTGTAAACTTTTATTCAAGACACATTACAAATCGGGCCGGTATAGATAAACCATTCTGACTGTGACTGTCTGTATATTCTATGCAGTGTGTTTGAATGCTGTCTCTTCCACCCAGGTGGTTCTGGGGCTGGTGAGGTTTGGGTTCGTGGGCACCTACTTGTCTGAACCACTGGTGCGGGCCTACACAACAGCCGCCGCCGCTCACGCTGTGTTGGCCGTCATCGCACAGCTCTTTGGGGTGTCAATCACACGCTTCAGTGGACCCCTGTCACTGCTGTATGTGAGTACTGTGTGTGTGTGTGTGTGTGTGTGTGTGTGTGTGTGTGGGTGTGTGTGTGTGTGTGTGGGTGTGCGTGGGTGTGTGCTTGTGGGTGTGTTTGTGGGTGTGTGTGGGTTTGGGTGTGGGTGTGTGTGGGTTTGGGGTGTGTGTGTGTGTGTGTGTTGGTTTGGGTGTGTGTGTGTTGGTTTGGGTGTGTGTGTATGTGTTGGTTTGGGTGTGGGTGTGTTGGTTTGGGTGTGTGTGTGTGTGTATGTGCGTGTGTGTGTTCATGTGTGTGTGGGTGTGTGTGTGCATGTGCGTGTGTGTGTGTGTGTATGTGTGTGTGTGTGTGTGTGTGTATGTGTGTGTGTGTGTGTGTGCATGTACGTGTGTGTGTGTGTGCTTGTCCATGGGGGGCCGACAGGAGGAGGATGCTTGACACTTTAACTCACCAGACGCCTTGTGCTTGATGTTCCTGTACTGATGTTCCTGTGCTGATGTACCTGTACTGATGTTCTTGTGCTGATGTTCCTGTACTGATGTTCTTGTGCTGATGTTCCTGTACTGATGTTCTTGTGCTGATGTTCCTGTACTGATGTTCTTGTGCTGATGTTCCTGTACTGATGTTCCTGTACTGATGTTCCTGTACTGATGTTCCTGTGCTGATGTTCTTGTGCTGATGTTCCTGTACTGATGTTCCTGTACTGATGTTCCTGTACTGATGTTCCTGTACTGATGTTCCTGTGCTGATGTTCCTGTGCTGATGTTCCTGTGCTGATGTTCCTGTGCTGATGTACCTGTTGTCCTCAGACTCTCTGGGAGGTGGGCTCCAAGCTCCCCCAGACCCACCTCCCCACCCTGGTGGTCAGTTCTGTGTCCGTCGTGTTTCTCGTCGCAGCCAAGAAGATCAACTCTGCTCTCAGTTCCAGACTGCCTGTTCCGATCCCGGTGGAGCTCATAACTGTCAGTCGCGCGTGTGTGTGTTTGTGTCTGTGTGTGTGTGTGTGTCTGTGTGTGTCTCTGTGTGTGTGTGTGTGTGTCTGTGTGTGTGTGTGTGTGTGTGTGTGTGTGTGGGGGGCTTTATAAAACAAGCGCAGTGGACCAGGTTTAACCCATGCTGTGGCTGTATATGTTTACCAGACTAAATCAGACCACTCCCTCAATCCACTGGATTGACTAGACATGAATTTGGACTGTATTAGTACTAGTTATTAGTTTTCTTTGTTTGGTTGCGTCTGTTGTAATGACAAGTCCTTGTGGCTGCATGGTTCCACAGTGAAGTTCAGTTGCAGTCTGGCCCCTGACCTTAAACAAACCAACCCAGTCAACGATGAGACTAGGCTAACGTGAAGTATTAGTGTCAAGCACAGCAGAATGAGAGGATTCATAAACTAATGATTAGGAGAACACTTCTGGCTTCTGATTGACCTGACCTACAGTATATTCACTCAATGATTGACATTCTGTTTTCCACCAGTTCAGTTTTAAGAGTGAGAAGTTGTTCTGAAAACAATGTGTGTTTCTATTTGGTAAAAAGATTGTGTCGGCGACCACGATATCTTTCTACACCCAACTAAATGGCAACTACACAATCAAAGTAGTCGGGGAGATTCCCAGCGGGTGAGTATTCGATATTGCGAAAAAAGTATTTTGCATTTTGTGTGATTGGATTATATCGTGTGTGTGGAAGTAAAAACAAATCCTGAATTATACTAGCCAGGATGTCTGTTGACCTCTAGTCGTGCTAGTATTCCTAATTGATCATCATTATTCACCACTGCTGATTCATGGTTCACACACATCTGGTATCTAACTGACACTGACATCTGCTATCTGACTGACATCTGGTACCTGACTGACATCTGGTAGCTGACTGACGTCTGGTATCTGACTGACACTGACATCTGGTATCTGACTGACATCTGGTACCTGACTGACATCTGGTATCTAACTGACATCTGGTATCTGACTGACATCTGGTACCTGACTGACATCTGGTACCTGACTGACATCTGGTAGCTGACTGACATCTGGTAGCTGACTGACGTCTGGTATCTGACTGACACTGACATCTGGTATCTGACTGACATCTGGTACCTGACTGACATCTGGTATCTGACTGGCATCTGCTACCTAACTGACATCTGGTATCTGACTGACATCTGGTATCTAACTGACATCTGCTATCTGACTGACATCTGGTGCCTGACTGACATCTGGTATCTGACTGGCATCTGCTACCTAACTGACATCTGGTACCTGTCTGACCTCCACATGCTCTGCTGTATTCAGCCTGGCTGCTCCCCGGCTACCTGACACTAACCTGTTAGGACAGGTGATTGGCGATGCATTTGCATTGGCCATTGTGGGCTACGCCGTCACCATCTCCCTGGGGAAGACGTTCGCTCTGAAACACGGCTACAAGGTGGACAGCAACCAGGTAAAAGTGGCACTCACGTTGTCGATCGAACCCCTTCCAAAACCAACAGAGAACTCCCCTGACGTTCTACATACATTATATCACCTTCGCGTCCAGACCAACCTCTGCCTGGTATATTTCCATGATCCTCTCCTAGCCCGATATCCACAGTCTTTTCCCTGTCGTCTCTCTTCATGCTGTAGGAGCTGGTAGCGCTGGGTCTCAGTAACGCTGTAGGGGGGATGTTCCAGTGCTACGCCGTTTGCTCCTCCATGTCTCGTAGTCTCATCCAGGAGAGTACTGGAGGCAAGACACAGGTCGGAGAAAACACGAGACACTTATTGTGAAAATAATTCATCAGACGCTCTTATCGAGAGCTAGCTAAAGCGTGTGTGTATCTTGTGTGCAAGCGTAACCTAAACGATAGCCTTTACCTTTTTAAACCACAGATGGCTGGAATCGCCTCTGCTGTGATCGTGCTGGTCACCGTGCTGAAGCTGGGACCACTGTTCCAGGAGCTACCCAAGGTAATATCACCACTAAACATCTCAAGCCCACTGTACGTTGCTTATTACCATGCGTGTTTGGGCGAGTGTGTTGCGTCAGTCTGAACGTTGATTGAACGCAAACGGGTTGGTCTGTTGAAGTGTTTGCGAGTGACGTATCACGTTTGTTTGTGATTGTTTGTTGAATACACTCCTATGTTCGTTTCTACCAGGCAGTGCTTGCGGCAATCCTTTTTGTCAACCTGAAAGGCATGTTCAAGCAATATTCTGACATCGTCACCCTCTGGAGAAGCAGCAAAGTTGACCTGGTGAGAAATGTGCTGCGTCCTTCTACACGGTTATGAATTAACGACAACAGTTTAAACTGTTTTTTTTTAACTATAGAGAACACATTTGTAAGCATTAGACACGCCTCCTCCTGTCACCAGATGGTGTGGCTCGTGACCTGGGTGGCCACGCTCCTGTTGAACCTGGACTTGGGACTCGGCGCCTCCATCATTTTCGCTGTGCTGACTGTTGTCTTCAGGACTCAGCTGTAAGACACCTCTTCCACCTGAACGTGTTTCTCAACTTGTCTTTACGTGTCTAGTATACAATATAAAGAACAGCATCAACCCAATGTTTTTTATAAGACTGCACATTTCACGTTTTTCAGGCCAAAAGTGAGCATTTGATTAAAAAAAAGGATTAAATGTTATAAACGCACTTTATCGTTTTATGTGGTTAAACGCTCTGATGGTCATCAGGGTCTGCCTTCCTTTCTTTCAGCCCGAGGTACTCAGTTCTGGGACACGTTCCAGGCACAGAGCTATACCTGGACATGGAGACACATAGAGAGGTGAAACGTCGTCTGGCGAACAGAAGCACCACTAATAGGTGATCGTGTGAAAGAGAGAACATATCATAACAATGTTCATTTGTGTCAGGTGAGAGAGGTCCTTGGCATCACCATCTTCCATTCTTCGGCAACGGTGTACTTTGCCAACGCTGATCTCTACCTGGAAGCTTTGAAAGAAAAGGTGACGTTCTTATTTGGGCTGAACGATTTTGGAAAATAATCAAATTGCGATTGCAGTATTTGTTAGATCTTCTGTATTATTCAACAAAGACAAGCGATGCATAATTGTATAGTATGACCAACACAATATTAGATATATTAAACATAAACTGTTATTTCCTGTAGGCCAGGCCTGTATGTGCTACTCTACCTCTGTTTCAACTGTGCCCGGTTCCGAAATGTGTCTTGACAATATTCTGATTGTGCCCAAATGTTTTGATGTCAGGTGTCAGCAATTAACAATTAGGAAACACATTACTATATGATGGTGAACAAGACATACAAGTCACATCAAGTACTAAATAAGTTAAATTAAAGTTCAAACGGGCCTTTCAGAGGTGACAATAATTCACCCTTCTGGGATGCATCCTCTACTGTACTCTTATTTCCTACAGTGTGCACTACTTCTAATCCCATTTGAGACACACCCTGAGGTTTACTCGCCTCAGACCAGCCCATGAGAGCAGGTTAGGGATGTGCTGACAGCAAATTTGGGTTTCCGTCTTTAGAGTGGACTTGACATCAGCAAGATGATCATCTACAAGAGAAGACAAGAGGCCAAGCAGAGACGCAGAGAGAAAAGAGCCGAGAGGAGAGCCAAGAGGAAGGCTAGAACCCAGGTGAGACAGACCGGAAATGCCAATACGTTATTAAATAATCTGCCCATGAACCTCTCTGTTATCTTCGTCTGGAATATGCAGAGACAAACTCTGAAAGCCGGCGAGCAGAGAGCAGGGGTGTACTCGGTGGAGGAGGCGGGGAGATGGAAGGAGCCGGGGTATCGAGATGAAGACCAGGAGGATTCGCTGGGGGACAACCAACCAGGCTGGTGTGGCCGCGAGAACGGCACCGTGTTTGTCATGCCAATGACGCCCCGCACGTCTGGCGACCAATGCAGCTGGGAGTACTTGAAAGGCGGTGGAGACCCAGACAGTGCCACCCTGGGGACGGTGTCGGAACTGCAGGACGGGGACACCGTCACTCTGGACTCCAGCAGTGAGGACACCTTGAGTCGGGACCTGGATAAGATCTCCCTGGGATCACTGGGAAAATGGACCTGGGACATCCACTCCATCATCCTGGACCTGTCCACAGCTAACTTCATCGACACCGTGGCGATCAAGACTATGAGAAACGTTAGTATTGTTGATGGCAAATGGGAGGGAGATGTTATACGTATAGCGTGCAGAAGTGCTCATCCGTCTATCTTGTTTCAACAGATATTCCATGACTTTGGTGAGATTGACGTTACTGTTTACATGGCTGGGTGTCAAAGTAAGCCCTCGTATCTGTAGCCAATGAATAACTCGATCCTTTGAACCGGGTGTGTGGATAATTCTTACTTTCCACGTGCAGCGGCTGTGGTGGAGCAGTTAGAGCTGGGCGGGTTCTTCTCAGAGACTATCACTAAAGGACGTCTGTTTCCTACGGTCCACGATGCTGTGCTACACTGTCTCGGCCACCAGGGGGCAGCCACGCTCAACGTGGAACATTCACCGGTGAGACGCATGCAAATTACAAAAAAACAAACGCAGAGATCAACTGTTAAATGTGATACACGACATTAAAAGACGACTCTGTAATAATAACAATAATAAATGTTGTTATGTCATTGCAGGAGATTCCGTGCAGCAGCAGTAGACTCTGAGGTCCCTTACTGAATGTATAAAGTCCTCTACTATAGGACGGCCCCGATACTGCTAGAGAGTTATTGTGATTATACGGGCATATACTGTGTATATGGTGGGTCTAATCATGTGTGGGGGGTGGGGGAAGATTTTGGAGCAAGGTCAATGTGTCAACGTTTGAATATAATGCATGTTAAATAAAAGCTTATACGGTTCTGCTTCTGTTAGGGCCTTTATTATGAAACGCTTAGCCAACGTGACTAATCGAATTTAAAGTGTTCTTTATTAAGAGCCGAGGAAAGTGATTCTGTGCATTTTGAAACAAACACCAAACAATGTAAACAACATTATTTAAAGCAAAACTTCAAAATCTAAAATAGTTTTATCAATACATTAAAAATAGATAATTATTAAATATATATATAAAAAACAAGCTGTGAAACGTTTAAATAGCTGTTAACATGCATCATCATAGAACAAGAAGGTCTTTGGGTGATGGCACCGTTAAGCCAAAATACAGAGGATTAAAGCAGACACAGCTTCTAACATAATTTCTCTAGTTTTGTGATTAGAGCCGATGGCTTCAACATGACACAGGAAAGATTTGTACACATCCATAACATAACGTCTAATAGGAAGGTACGCGTACATGCAAATAGAAGCATGATCGATCCATCTCCGCAAAGGTGTGTGTGTGTGTGTGTGTTAAAGTGAAAGACTCACTCACTAAACTATTTACTGTATCTATCCCATATCTTAATTTGCTCATCCAGTTGCTCCAGAAATTCCCTCCAACAGAAATAAAATGTAAACATTTTGTATATAGAATTTTTCAAAAGGCTAAACATTTGAGTTTCCAATGTAGCATATACTGTAATAAATATGTCAGGGCAACATTATACATGATAATACACATAGAAAACGGATTTCCTGTGTCTGTGGGACTATTTTCCTGACGTGCAAAACTGGCTCAAATTAAGATATGGCATCTGGAATGTATTATGAGTCATGACGCAAAGAAGGGAGGTAAAACTTGTGCACACGTATACATATGTACAACAGAACGTTTGGAAGTATGTAGAACTGCATCAGTGAGAACAAAAAACAAAAGGACACACATTACATTTTCTGTCCCTCTCATTGCATAAATCCAAAGTGACCACAGTCCCTGAATGTCAAATATGTCGGCTACTGGCCGCATGATGTATCATCACATAGATGTGTCATGGGAGGTTATGGACCGCAGGACACACTGAACTTTGGTTGGGGCTGACGATGGGAGGTAGTAGAGAAGCCTGTTGGGAGATGTGGACAGAGGGGTGGGTGAAATATAGGGCCACTACCTACAGGATGTCCAGACCGACCTACCTACAGACCGACCACTACTCTACCTACCTACAGACCGACCACTACTCTACCTACCTCCAGACCGATCACTACTCTACCTACCTACAGACCGACCACTACTCTACCTACCTCCAGACCGACCACTACTCTACCTACCTACAGACCGACCACTACACTACCTACCTCCAGACCGACCACTACACTACCTACCTACAGACCGACCACTACACTACCTACCTACAGACCGACCACTACACTACCTACCTACAGACCGACCACTACACTACCTACCTACAGACCGACCACTACACTACCTACCTACAGACCGACCACTACACTACCTACCTACAGACCGACCACTACACTACCTACCTACAGACCGACCACTACACTACCTACCTACAGACCGACCACTACACTACCTACCTACAGACCGACCACTACTCTACCTACCTACAGACCGACCACTACTCTACCTACCTACAGACCGACCACTACTCTTCCTACCTCCAGACCGACCACTACTCTACCTACCTACAGACCGACCACTACTCTACCTACCTACAGACCGACCACTACTCTACCTACCTCCAGACCGACCACTACACTACCAACCTACAGACCGACCACTACACTACCTACCTACAGACCGACCGACCACTACTCTACCTACCTCCAGACCGACCACTACTCTACCTACCTACAGACCGACCACTACACTACCTACCTACAGACCGACCACTACTCTACCTACCTCCAGACCGACCACTACACTACCTACCTCCAGACCGACCACTACACGACCTACCTCCAGACCGACCACTACTCTACCTACCTCCAGACCGACCACTACACTACCTACCTCCAGACCGACCACTACACTACCTACCTCCAGACCGACCACTACTCTACCTACCTACAGTTCCTGATGGGAGTCAGTGTGCCGTTGTTCCGGGCTGAGCTGCGATTGAGGCTGATCCTCCTCTGGCCCCTCCCCTGGCCCCTCCTCTATCCCGTCCTCTGGCCCCTGTTGTGGCCCCTCCCCCGGGCCCTCCCCTGGCCCCTCCTCTCGCCCCTCCTCTGGCTGCAGGGACACCAGCTGCTGGTAGCGAGCCTGGCGCTGGTAATCAGGGTCGATGTTGATCCAGTTATTGGCCACCCACTTAGTGCCGCTGGTGACAACACAGCCCCCGTGTAAAGAGTACTCGTCCTGTTCTCCCACCCAGCCTGTGGAGAAACAGTCAGTCAGACGGGCAGTCAGGAGATCAGAAGCAGCTCTGAAACAGCACAACAGATAACGTCATTATCGACCAGTGGGCCTGATCGTTTTCAAAACTTCACATGCCAGGACCGGAACAGCAAAAAATGGGTTAATTGATATATGTGTGTGTGTGTGTGTGTGTGTTTGTGAGCTTGGAGGGGGATTGTATAGTCTGTACCTTGTCCATCAGAGAGGTAGTTATACCAAAACACAGCTGTCCCTTTAACAGGCTTCACTCTCAGGTTGCTCTTATCGCAGTTCTTCCTTGTGTCCATAAGATCCACATTGTTCTGAATCAAAGACTACAGACGAACAAACACACAATAATACTCTGATGAAAAAGAAAACATCTACACAGATGCAAACACACACATGTAATAACAGATATGGCATAAACACAGAGACACACATAATGTGAGTGACGCACCACTTCCTCATAGGTCCTGTTGTCTGCCACAGGGAACGCAGTGTCCCCGCCCCCCTCAACAGAGTTCAGGTAGAAGAGAACTGTGATGTACCTGGGTGTGCAACACATGCAATTAATACACACACACATACCAGCAGAAACACAAACACACACATACCAGCAGGAACACACACATACCAGCAGGAACACACACATACCAGGAGGAACACACACATACCAGGAGGAACACACACATACCAGCAGGAACACACACATACCAGCAGGAACACACACATACCAGGAGGAACACACACATACCAGGAGGAACACACACACATACCAGCAGGAACACACACATACCAGCAGGAACACACACATACCAGCAGGAACACACACATACCAGGAGGAACACACACATACCAGGAGGAACACACACATACCAGCAGGAACACACACATACCAGCAGGAACACACACATACCAGCAGGAACACACACATACCAGCAGGAACACACACATACCAGGAGGAACACACACATACCAGGAGGAACACACACATACCAGCAGGAACACACACATACCAGCAGGAACACACACATACCAGCAGGAACACACACATACCAGGAGGAACACACACATACCAGCAGGAACACACACATACCAGCAGGAACACACACATACCAGGAGGAACACACACATACCAGGAGGAACACACACATACCAGCAGGAACACACACATACCAGCAGGAACACACACATACCAGCAGGAACACACACATACCAGGAGGAACACACACATACCAGGAGGAACACACACATACCAGCAGGAACACACACATACCAGCAGGAACACACACATACCAGGAGGAACACACACATACCAGGAGGAACACACACATACCAGCAGAAACACACACATACCAGGAGGAACACACACATACCAGGAGGAACACACACATACCAGCAGGAACACACACATACCAGGAGGAACACACACATACCAGCAGGAACACACACATACCAGCGAACAAACACACAAACCAATGAAAACACAGAAACATAAACACCTCCATATTGTTGGGGGCTCTGTATTATAGCACTTTTGATTTAAAACTATACAATGACTTTTCATGTAATCTGTCTGCTTTACTAGAGAATACATTTATTGTATGATCCATGCAATAATTAAAGCACATGTTGTACATAGTCCAAAGAAAAAGAAACAAAGCACTACTGAGCTCAACAAGGGCAAATTAACTGTAAGAACTACTGCAGTACTAAGAATACTTCCAATGGAGAATATAAAAACCTACAAACACAATTACAACAGCTGAGAAATGAGGTAGACAGAGTCGTGTCAAAAACTTGCCGACTATACCAAAAGTACACAAGCAGAACTTCAGAGGGTACACCCCAAAATTGGTACGTCTCAAGAACCAAACAGCCTGGTTTTAGTTGAACAAAAAGTACTTAATCTTCAAGACATATTTCCAGACTAACAGTTCTGTCCAAACCTGGCCAAAATTAGATGGATATAATTTAAGTGTTGGCTGAGTCCCTGCAGCTCACTGACCTGCAGGAGGTCTCGAACGGTGTCGATGTGTTGGCAGCGAGGCGCGTGTGTGTACAGGCTGTCTCTGGGTACACAGGACCACTGTCGTGATGGGCGTGGTAGTGACCCCCCTGTTCATAACGCACCACCTGTAGAGGCTCACTCAGGTCCACTAAAGCAGATGGTAGCCGGGTTAGACGGGTCACCCTAACCAGGAAGAGAGAGTAAAGAGACAGTGTGGGGCAAAGATCCTCATAACCTGGTGGCCGGGTTAGACGGGTCACCCTAACCAGGAAGAGAGAGTAAAGAGACAGTGTGGGGCAAAGATCCTCATAACCTGGTGGCCGGGTTAGACGGGTCACCCTAACCAGGAAGAGAGAGTAAAGAGACAGTGTGGGGCAAAGATCCTCATAACCTGGTGGCCGGGTTAGACGGGTCACCCTAACCAGGAAGAGAGAGTGAAGAGACAGTGTGGGGCAAAGATCCTCATAACCAGGTGGCCGGGTTAGACGGGTCACCCTAACCAGGAAGAGAGAGTGAAGAGACAGTGTGGGGCAAAGATCCTCATAACCTGGTGGCCGGGTTAGACGGGTCACCCTAACCAGGAAGAGAGAGTGAAGAGACAGTGTGGGGCAAAGATCCTCATAACCTGGTGGCCGGGTAAGACGGGTCACCCTAACCAGGAAGAGAGAGTGAAGAGACAGTGTGGGGCAAAGATCCTCATAACCAGGTGGCCGGGTTAGACGGGTCACCCTAACCAGGAAGAGAGAGTGAAGAGACAGTGTGGGGCAAAGATCCTCATAACCTGGTGGCCGGGTTAGACGGGTCACCCTAACCAGGAAGAGAGAGTGAAGAGACAGTGTGGGGCAAAGATCCTCATAACCTGGTGGCCGGGTTAGACGGGTCACCCTAACCAGGAAGAGAGAGTGAAGAGACAGTGTGGGGCAAAGATCCTCATAACCTGGTGGCCGGGTTAGACGGGTCACCCTAACCAGGAAGAGAGAGTGAAGAGACAGTGTGGGGCAAAGATCCTCATAACCAGGTGGCCGGGTTAGACGGGTCACCCTAACCAGGAAGAGAGAGTGAAGAGACAGTGTGGGGCAAAGATCCTCATAACCTGGCTTCATGAAAAATGCATCTAGATGTAGACAATTCTTATCTGTTTTTTATCTGGTAATTAAAAGTTAGAACTTTTTGCTTCATAGACTTGCACATTAAATGATATCTGTGATAAACTGATAAATACATGAATTAAACAAGGCCAAGGCAACATTTAGCTGCGATTCTCTACCCACCTCTTCTTGAGGTCTCGGAGAACCTGGTGTGCCCCGTGTCCCTGGTACAACCAGGTGTGTTTGCTGTTCCTGACCAGCTGGCTGCTCTTAACGCCACGCTGCTGGAGGTACCGCTGGAATGCATCCATACCCAGAAGCCTAAACTCCTCCAGGCTCAGCAGGCCTAATGCAGGCACACACATGCAAATAGACAGGGGTCACGTACACACAGGGGTTACATACACACAGGGGTCACGTACACACAGGGGTCATATACACACAGGGGTCACATACACACAGGGATCACATACACACATGGGTCACATACACACAGGGGTCACATACACACAGAGGTCACATCCACACAGGGGTCACATACACACAGGGGTCACATAAACACAAGGGTCACATACACACAGGGGTCACATACACACAGGGGTCACATACACACAGGGGTCACATACACACAGGGTCACATACACACAAGGGTCACATACACACAGGGGTCACATACACACAGGGGTCACATACACACAGGGGTCACATACACACAGGGGTCACATACACACAGGGGTCACATACACACAGGGGTCACATACACACAGGGGTCACATACACACAGGGGTCACATACACACAGGGTTCAGATGGATACAACAGTGATAGCCAGACAAGTGTCACTTTGCTTCTTTTTACACCTGTAGTTGTGTGACTACACACAAGCATTTAACAATTGAGGGCACATATATTTTCTTTCCTATGCATAGAATACTATGTTATCGTGTTTACTTGTTTCGGTGAACTGGCTTTCAATTCATCCTGGTTGTCACAGATGGATTGGGCTGGGTTGTATTCTGTTAGTTTCATGGATTAGTTGCGGATTAAGATTAGCACTGTAAGCATAGGATGAGGTGCCTGACAAAAAAAGCTAATTCGTACCGTTACCATCAGGGTCAGCCTTCAGACCAGCATAGATCTCTCTGAGATTCTCCGGTGTAAGCCAGATACCATCCAACACCCGTGAATGGGTCAATATCTGTAGACAATACACTACAATATATCTGTATTGATCAATTACACAGAGACAATGTGCAAAGAGTCATTTAGCCGTCCCAGGGCAGTGTTGCACAACAACATGAAAAACGGTTCACATCAACACCCTTACGCACCTCCTGCAATTGTAGCTGTCCGTCCTGGTTAAGGTCCAGCAGGTTGAAGATCTCCTCAGAGCTGAGGTTGAGCTGCTCCGTCAGCTCCTTCTGTCCCTCGGGCACCATCACCTGGCTCTCCATCAGACCCTTCAGCTGAGCCAGGTGCACCACCACACGGCACTCCTCCTCAGACAGGAACCCAGGGATCTCTGGCGGGAGAAAACAGACACAGACGATGGCTTTATCATGGACACATGAACACAGAACATTGGAATAAAGTGACATTGTACAGGGAGGGAACAACGTAGAACAGGAGAACCTTAATAGCCGACACTTTACCAAACAAAAGAGGCTTCAGGCTCAGAGTCCGCATCTCGTGCATTTTGCCCGGCACCAGTGAAACCTTCTGGACGTGGCCCACCTTACAGACACAAACACTGACAATTAGCATCAGTCAAACATGGGACGAACGGCAGCAAAATCACACAGCAGACATGACTACTCAAACTGCCTCGTCTCTCTCTCTCGCTTACCCGTATGCCTTCGAGGCGTGGAAGATGAACGTCCCGGGTAAAGGCAGATTCCGAGCCAGACTGCCGCTGATGGGACTCGGGGGGTTTGTGGTGATCGCCTCCTCCACTTACCGGATTGCCGCTGCCGGCGGTGACCAGCGCATCCCGGGGAGTGTTGTTGTAGTGCACGTAGAAAAGTAGTGCGATGACGTTGATGATGTACACGTGGAAAAATACCATCACTACCATGAAGTACGAGCGGGAGCACACGCTGCTTTTCTGCAAGGGAGCCCGCTCACGCTGCAGACTGGGTAAAGTGGGTACGGTCTGTGGCACAGCTTCAAGTTCATCGCCGTCATCTGAGTCCTGTGGGTCCATCATCGTTGACCTGATGATGCGAGGCTGGACCATAACAACTGGGTTGGTATTTCAATGTTTACCTTCGGCCCAGATGAAGAGACAGACATAAAAAACATACTGCTTTACATTAACGAGGCATCATTGCATGTTTCTAACTAGGTGACCCGAAGTAGGTCGCAGAAGTTCCGCATGAGTGCACATCTGTCCAGATGTGGAGTTATCATCACCATGAGTTGATCACCATATTGATCACCATTATGGTGCCAGTCAACTCGCTAGATAATTATATTAAATCGATTTTAGGAGTGACCCATGTTAAACGTGGTCATCCAGCCAGGTTGAAGTGTCGGTACGGTTGTTTACATCACACCAACCTCAGATGCAGATGCGGACACTCGTCTGTCGGGGCGCCGCATCCAGATCCAGCAGACCCGTGCATCTAACGCGAGCTACCGTGAGATATATAACCCAATAAATGGAGTATGCGCCGTGCCAGAAGGTGTCCGATGTATCCGGTCCGATATCCGATATCCGGTATCCATGGCGCAGTGATCATCTATAGCAATGGGAGAAATGTAAACATACGCGTGCGTGCACTCATTTCTACAGATCCCAGTGGCAGACTGACAACACGCGCCATTGCCCTAACATGACCAGCTAGTGGCATAGAGAAGGGTAGAGGACGCATAGAGAAGGGTAGAGGACGCGTCCGTGTTTTCCCATCTATAGTAAATAAAAGACCATCGTACATCGCTGATTAAATATAATTTGTCCTAAAAAGATCCACTGATAAGTTGCATGTTGTTTTCATAAAAAAAATCACGAATCAAGTGATTCAAGAAACAATGGTGAGACTGAATGAAAGCTCCAACAAGGCGTTTACAATCATATTATACACACATATCATAGGCATCACATGCCATCATGTATCTGGCAACTGTATCTAAATATAACGGGGTCTTTAACAGCCATCAAGACTATGTTCACCACATCACATAGAGCTGTGCTAGAGAGAGGAGACATGTGTTCCCTTATCGTTGAGTCGTTATGTAGGTTGTGTGTCTAACCAAGGCACATTAGTTGACAGCGCTACTTTGCCCTCCACTAACATGGGTAAATGGAAGAAAATAGATTGTGTGAAAAATGGCTTTATTGTTCATTCTCTTGATCTTTCAACAAAAATATAATATTTTTCTGTAGTAACCATAGCTCTACCCACCCGCAGTCTGCGCACAGATCCGGCACAACTTTTGGTGGCAAACCCTTCCAGTTTTCACTGCCAATGACTGGAATGAATTACAAAAATAACTAAAACTTCGAGCCCCATCTCACCCATTGCCTTTAAACTATTTCTGTTGGAACTTTTTCCGATCACTGTACCTGTTAACTGTCGTCTGGTTTTAATCCACCCCCTATTTTTACTTTTGCCAGGCCCATTTTGCTCTTCCTCTTACAATCACGGTCATATAATTGTGCACACTAATGACCTACCAGCTTGAAACTTCTCAGAAGGACGTGCCAACCTTACAGGTCCTTCATTTAAACCATGACAAAGTATGTAGGCAAAGTAAATAACCTTTACTTGGTTTTACGTGTAGCATATGACTTATAAAAGAAACACACATCAGTGAATGTAACAAGCTATTTTTATTGACTGGTGCACTATAACACCCACAGATATACACCTACATACTAAGTAAGTAGACGTTCACAAGGGTGTGTGGTTGTATTTTCTCCATCACTCCCAAAGCCGATCACTCAAAAGCTGATCACTCCAAAGCCGATCACTCCAAAGCTGATCACTCCAAAGCTGATCACTGCAAAGCTGATCACTGCAAAGCTGATCACTGCAAAGCTGATCACTGCAAAGCTGATCACTTCAAAGCTGATCACTCCATCGCATCCTTGGGCTACAAAACACGTACAGCACAGGGATATGTCAAATTACATTAGTTTTAAACATAATACTGTAGATAAGCAAGAAGAGGAATAAATGATAGAGAACGGATAGTACCTTGTTGCCAATTTCCCGGCTCTTGGCCCTCAGCTTGTTGACCTGGGACTCAGCTATGTCAGCACGCTCCTGGGCTTCCTCCAGCTCGTGTTGCACCTTCCTGTATCTGCACAGGTGGGTGTTTGACTGCTCCTCCTGTTGGACAAACCAAATGTAATATGTAGGGTAGACTGTTAATAAGACATGAAGCGTTACACTTTCACTTACGACCAGCAAGTCCATCTGAACTGGAGTAACTTAGGGTTACTACATTTATTACTACATGTGATATTTCTGATTTACTTGCACTGACCTATACCATTATCTGTACTTGTACTTGACTGGTGTAAAAGCAGTTTAGTATGAGCTATATTGAGATTTATTAGTGACGGACGGATGTTTAACAACTTTAAAGGGGGCATTTGTTGAATTCTCTTGTCTCCTCATTTTCCATTACTGAACAAGCCTGGAAGTGTATTCCCAATATAGGGTGGGGTTGATTGTGTCTAAAGTGAGTATAAGAAGGTGTATTATTATTATGTCCTATTTATTTAAACATTGTATCTTTCCAATTCGTTTTATGTATGTTTCCAAGGATAACAAGTGCACTTCTAAGTGACACCAAATGACAGCGTCATTACTGTATATGCTAATAATATGATAATAGGAATTCTAAGTGACACTACATCTCTCTAAGTGACATTACTAAGTGACACCAAATGACAGCGTAATTACTGTATATGCTAATAATATGATAATAGGAATTCTAAGTGACACTACATCTCTCTAAGTGACATTACTAAGTGACACCAAATGACAGCGTAATTACTGTATATGCTATCAATAAGATAATAGGAGGGTCTTTGTACTTACAGCCTCCTCAGACTGTCTCTTATAAGCCTTCGCTTTGAGCTGCAGCTTATCTACCAGGTCCTGGAGCCGGTTCACATTTTTCTTGTCTTCCTCAGTCTACAGAAAAGAAGATTAAGTAATGGGAGTACAGTTTGTTCTTTACAGACGTGTTTCTCCTCAGATGGTGAACACACACCTGGTAGGTGAGCTCCTTCACTCTCCTCTCATATTTGCGAACTCCTTTAATGGCTTCAGCTCCACGTCTCTGTTCAGCATCAACTTCACCCTCTAGTTCACGGACCTTTAATTCAATAATTTCATAATAACCATTTTATTCAAGTGTATTTCCTGTCCAACAGGAGTCATCAGTCGTAATCATAACAGTTTTCCTATAAGTTATATCATTTACCCTAGCCTCCAGTTTCTATACATTATATAATTTACCCTAGCCTCCAGTTTCTATAAGTTATATCATTTACCCTAGCCTCCAGTTTCTATACATTATATAATTTACCCTAGCCTCCAGTTTCTGGAGCTGTTTCTTTCCACCCTTCATGGCCAGATTCTCAGCCTCATCCAGACGGTGCTGCAGGTCCTTCACTGTGACCTCCAGGTTCTTCTTCATCCTCTCCAGGTGAGAACTGGTGTCCTGCTCCTTCTTCAGCTCTTCAGCCATCATGGCAGCCTGCCACCATGGAATCGCACGTAGACAATTACGTGAATGCTACTAACCAGCAGGTGTACATTTAATCAAACAGTGGATACTGAGTTAAGTTAGGACTCACATCAGTGATGGCTTTCTTGGCCTTCTCCTCTGCGTTCCGTGCCTCCTGGACGATGTCTTCCATCTCACCTTGGACCTGCGCGAGGTCAGTCTCCAGCTTTTTCTTGGTGTTAATCAGGCTGGTATTCTGAGAGTGCAGCAGTCCCGCACGCTCACTGGCATCAATCAGCTCCTGCTCTGCCACTTTGCGGCCTCTCTCTGTCTGCTCCAGGGCGACCCTCAGTTCTTCGATCTCAGCCAGCATCAGGTTGTTCCTGCGTTCCACCATGGCCATCTGCTCCTTCATGTCGTCTGCTGCGCGGACGGCATCATCGAGGTGCAGTTGAGTATCCTGAAGTGAGAAAAATAAATCTCAGTGAAATTCGATTATTTTCACGCAGCCTAACTGACTAACCTTTTCTTTCAATCCATACCTTGAGCATTCCCTGGACGTTCCTCAGCTGTTTTTGGCTTTCAGCAGCCTGCCTGTTGGCGTGGCTCAGCTGAATCTCCATCTCGTTCAGGTCTCCCTCCATCTTCTTCTTGACTCTCATTGCGTCGTTCCGGCTCCTGATTTCAGAGTCCAGGTTACTCTGCATGGTGTCGATCACCCTCTGGCTGTTCCTCTTGATCTGCTCCATCTCCTCATCCTTCTCTGACAGTTTCCTGTCAACCTCAGCTTTGACCTGGGTTAGCTCCAGTTGAGCACGGAGAATCTTGGATTCCTCATGTTCCAATGTAGCCTATACAATTTGAACAAAAAAAAATAAGTAATACATTTTAATTAAATAATAATAATGCTCAAACAGCTAAAATGTACAACTGTTTAGAAATCGCTCTGGAAAAAAATGGCTGCAAGGACTAATGTTAAATGAAAATGTTCTCCACCTTCTCCACCTTCCACTTTCAAAATTATCAATCTAACTTTTTTTTTTACCTCTGCTTCTTCCAGGGCAGTCTGGAATTCTGACTTCTCAATCTCTACTGTCTTCTTCCCCTTTTCCAGCTCATGGATGGTCTTTCCAGATTCACCAATGTGTTCAATCAGGTCAGCAATTTCCTCTGATACACACGAAAATAAAGTTTCACAAAAAAGAACGATACAGTCGATTCAATAGAGAACATTTACTAAAGTTATTAGCTATTTTGAGAAACAGAAACAGCGTGTGTTGAGCTATTGTGTAATTATTGGAATGTACGTTGCAGGTTCTTGTTCTCCCTCTTCAGTGTCTCCAGGTGGTCCAAACATTCCTCGTAGGAGTTCTTCATCTTGAACAGCTCAGTGCTGAGTGAGCGAGCTTCTTTCAGAGAACCTTCAAGCTCAGCCTGGCCCTCCTCATATTTCTGCTTCCACTCGGACAGAACCTTGTTCCACAGACAAGAACGTTAATATACAAAAAACAAAATGTGTCGGTAATATCAGAAATATCTGTCGAGTATGTACCTTGTCGAAGTTCCTCTGTTTCTTGTCAAGCTGGGCGGCTAGGGCGTTAGCTCTTTCAACATCAATCATGAGATCCTCCACTTCTCCCAACAATCTCTGCTTGGTCTTCTCCAGAGATGCACACTTGGAGTTCGTTGCCTCAATTGTCTCCTGTGCCTCTTGCAGACGCTGGGTGAGCTTTTTCCTGCGAAAAAAATAATTGTAAAGAATAATAAGGACTATTGTCTATTGAAGACTCCTTTGAGAGCAGCTGAGGATATAGCGATATAATGTGTTTTAAATTACTTGGCCTCCTCCAGCTCCTCAGTCCTCTGGATGGCATCAGTCTCATATTTGCTTCTCCACTGAGCCACTTCTCCATTGGCCTTTGACAGTGCACGCTGCAGCTCAGCCTTGGCCTCCTGCTCTTCTTCATACTGCTCCCGGAGGAGGTCACAGTCGTGGCGGGCTGATTGAACGGAATGAGCGAGGGCGTTCTTGGCCTAACGGTTGATTTGTAGAGAAAAACAATTTTCTTTAGAATTTCTTCAAAACCATTTTGGACACTTCATGTATTTTCTGTAATGTTTTTTCACCTACTTTCACTTCTTCTTCAACCTGTCTCTTGAGTTCATCGACCTGCTGTGTGAAAGCCTGCCTGGCCCGTGTCAACTGGGAAATTAGTGCTTCTTTTTCCTCCAGCTGACGGCCGTACTCACCTGATTTAAGACGCCATGCGTGACCACTTTTGGCGGATGCAGTTTATTAATGATGTTCGTGTGAGTAATTTCACTTTTCTTCGTGAACTCACCGTTCTCTGTCTGCAGTCGTGCCCGTACCACTCCAATTTCATTCAACTGGCGCACATATTCATCGTTCTTGCATTTCAGCTCACTCATCTGGTCCTCAAGAGTGCGGCATATTTTCTCATAATTTCCCTGAAACAAATACAGTTTTAGATGTATTGACATTTTTTTTGCTAATTCGTTCGTTTAAACTTAAACGTAAAGTAAAGCTTATGTTTGCACCTTTGCCTTGGCAACCGCTTCCATGTTGCTGGAGAGGTCATCGATTTCCATTTTGTATTCACTCTTCTCCTTCTCCAGCTTCTGCTTGACACGCTGCAGGTTGTCGATCTGTTCCCCCAGCTCAGCCACACTGTCGGCCTGCTTCTTCCGGAGAGCAGCGGCCGTGGCCTCGTGCTGTAGGGTGGATTCTTCTAGATCGCGACGCATCTTCTGGAACTCGGCCTCACGCTTTTTGTTCATCTCAATTTGGGCAGACGTTGCTCCTCCGGCTTCTTCAAGCCTCTCGCTGATCTCCTCAAGTTCCCTGGAGAGATCGGACCTCTGCTTCTCCACCTTGGCACGAGCAGCTCGTTCAGCCTCAATCTCTTCCTCGAGCTCCTCAACACGGGCCTGAAAAACACGACATTCAAATGTAACCCTGAGCAAACTGACTGACACTGACTTGTAATACATTGTGTACATTTAGTTGGGTTAAATATGTCTTGAATCAACCTGAAGTTCCTTAATCTTCTTCTGGAGCTGAAGACCAAGGGCCTGTTCATCCTCAATCTTGTTAAGAAACTGGCTTATCTCAAAGTCCTTCCTGAAACACATAAAACCAGGGAATGTAGAGAGATAACCTGTAGGACTTTTAATAAAGAAAGTATTTTAGTATCTGACGACCACTAACTTCTTAATCTTCTCCTCAGACTGCTGCCTGTCGTTTTCCAGGTCCATTATGGATTCCTGAGCAAGTTTTAGATCTCCTTCCAGCTTCCTCTTGGCCCTCTCCAGGTCCATACGGAGCTTCTTCTCTTGCTCCAGAGAGCCCTCTAGCTGTGGTGATAGAGAATGCAGGAGTTGCATGTCTGTGACAGTTCTCGTCTGCTTGGGAATTATTTCCATTCCCTAAAGGCTGTTTACATGTTTACTCACGTCATCCACTTGTTGTTCAAGCTTGGATTTGGCTTTGGTTAGAGAGTTGACTTTGTCTTCTTCTGCCTGGAGATCATCTAAGGTCTGCTGGTGGGCCTCTTGGAGGGATTTCTTCTCTTTGCTCAACTTGGCGACAGTTTCATCTTGGGAAGCCATCTCCTCCACCAGGTTTTTAACCTACGAACAATCAAATAATTTGTCTAAAAAACGGTTGCCTATATGTACATAGCGGATGCGGAATGGTTGTGTTTAAAGACGGATCACCTTGTTCTCAGTGGCATGTTTCTCCTTCTCCACTTTAGCCAACGTGAGCTCCAAGTCATCGATGTCTTTCTTCAGCTCGGAGCACTCGTCCTCCAGCTTCCTCTTCTTGGCGGTCAGCTCGGCGCTGATTTCCTCCTCATCCTCCAGTCTTTCAGCCGTCTCTTTGAGTTTGGCTTCAAGCTGGATCTTACTCTTGATTAACCCTTCACACCTTTCCTCAGCATCGGTCAGGTTCTCACTTTCCTAGAGTTATACATTTATAAAAACTCTAACTTTAAAAGGCACAATGCTGCTGTGTTTATTGCAATACATAACCCTTTTTGGGTTAACAAATTGACAACTTACTGTACAATTTAATGGTAAAAAATGAACACAATAGTTAACATTACAGTTTAGATTACAACAAATATGCACTTATGACTACTGTAATGACTACTGTAATACATTAAAAAATATTGATAATACAATAATGAACATTTGACTAATCTGCTTCTACTTACAGATGCGACTTGCAATGCCAGGTCATTCTTTTCCTGCAGTAGCGAGACCATCTTTTCTTCAAGTTCTTTCTTCTTGGCTAATGCTTTCGCCAGATCTTCCTTCATTTTCTCGAAGTTCTCCTTCATCTGTGCCATCTCCTTCTCAGTTTCGGCACTCTTCAAAAGAGGCTTGATCTTGAAGTACAGCTTCATCCACGGCCAGGTTTTGACATTCATGAATGACCGAATGTTGTATTGGATGGAGAAAATAGACTCTCTGTTACAAATAAGAAAAATTTTGGATGAACTCATTTAAAATAAATACAACTTTGTTCAATAAACTAATGAGAACATGTATTGGACCTCCTCTCTATCATTTTCATATATTCTCTTCTCATGAGGAACCCCCGGCAGCGAGCCTGAGTCATGGTAACCAGAGCAGCCAGTTTGTCATCTCGCATCTCTTCCAACAGACCCAACAGCCCGGCTTTGAAGAACACCTGCAATTCAGTGAAATAGCGCATCTCAGCACTCTTTAAACATTATATATGTATTATCAAGTCAAATTAGGTTCTGGGAGGTTATGTAAAAATAAACTGAAATGTACTACTTCTCCATGTGGACACAATTAATCAAAGTGAAATTTGCTAAAATAATTGCTGAAAATAATTTCTTGATATCTGTTCCCCGATTTTGCAAACCTCCTTTGCTCACTCCTGCTGTTATATGTCCAAATGACCAGCGATAAAACTCCCCTTCACATTTTACCCCTGCAGTCTTTTACAGAAGTTACAAACACATTCTGTCTGTCCACAATATATATTAATATTCACCTTGGTGTGTCCAAACTTGTACTGACTGTGGTCCACATTGATGGACCCCAAAAGCTTCTCGGAAGCCTTCTTGTTGTCCATAAATTGTCCCTCAGGGATGACACTGGCATTCAATACTTTGTATCTGGAGGTGAAAGAAGTTTGGGTTCACTAATCACTTAGTGCTGTGTTGGGTGTCCCATTGTCCATAAAACACACTGTGTTTCACCTCTGCTTGAAGTCACCGTAGAGGATTCTGCTAGGGAAGCCCTTTCTGCAGATCCTGATACCTTCTAGTACACCATTACACCTCAACTGGTGAATGACCAGGAAGTTCTCCATTAGACCTGTTGTGCAAGATAGGTGCATGTTTTCTGATGTTTCTCACGGTTACCTGAACCATACATCATGTCTGTTCATATTCCTTAATAAATGGTTATTATAAATGAGCTGATACCTGGTGTCTTTGATTCATTGGGAATCAGACAGCGCACAAAGTGAGGATGAGTGCTCCTCAGGTTGGTCATCAGCTTGCCCAAGTTCTCCTGAAATGTGGTCGGTTTTACGAATAATACATTTAACATCAAGGATTTTCTTTGCAATATCAACAAAGTAAAGGTTTCTGAACAGGTGTATGTAACCCGAAGTCTAGAGATTCCAACATAACTGACCCAAAAGACTAGGTGTGTTGAATGCATGAAATGGTGACAGACATAACAAATTAAACAATAATGTAACATAATCCTTATACCAAATATGTTTTTTTTGATAAGGCTCATCATTTATATATGAGCCATTACATAATATTTATCCTCTCCTCAAATGAAGGAACAAATGCATTCTCCCAGTTTGTAACAAACTCACCCTGAACAGAGCAGACACTGTCTGGAACGAGCCCCCCTTCTTTTTGGCACCTCCTTTCTTACTCGCCCCCTCTGTTTGTAAATTCAGGAGACAGATTTCAGTCTGAGAGGTATGATAAATAAGGCATGTATTTTCAGAATGCCATTATGACTGTATTGCAGACATGTCAAATGTCAATGTAAAGTGGTAACACTACCTTCAGCTGCAGGTGCTACATACAGCAGAGCCAACAGTTTAACTGAGGACTTCTGGTAAAGCTGGACAACCGAGTCGTTCAGGGGGTCCTTGTTCTTATCCAGCCAGCCTGTAATGCTGTATTCCACAGTACCGGCGTAGTGCACCAGGGCAAAGTGGGCCTCCTTCCCTGCCTCCTTTCCTTTGCATGGTTTGGGCTTTTGGAAGGCAGCGGTTTTACCGAGATGTTGTTCATTTAACTTGGTCTTGAAGGTGGTGTCTGAGGCCTTGGGGAACATGCACTCCTCTTCAAGGATGGAGAAGATACCCATTGGCTGTTGAGATGGAGATTTCGTTAAGTGATTAGGTCTGATTGAGTTGACCGTTGAAATGATCATCTTCTCGATAAGCTCAATGCAGGCAGCCAAGTCCATCCCAAAGTCAATGACAAGATGTGACGTCTTCAGTTAACAAGCAGACATGTTCATTGATGCGCTGTCTACTTGTATAAGATTCCACTCACCTTCTCAATAAGCTCAATACAGGCAGCCAAGTCCATCCCAAAGTCAATGAACTCCCATTCAATTCCCTCTTTCTTGTACTCTTCTTGTTCCAGTACAAACATGTGGTGGTTGAAGAACTGTTGCAGTTTCTCATTGGTGAAGTTGATGCACAGCTGCTCCAAGCTGTTAAACTGAATAGAAGAGTATGTTAAACTGAATAGAACAATGCATTACTTAATGCAGTAAGTGTACATTTGAAGAAACGTCTCTCACTCACGTCGAAGATCTCAAATCCAGCAATGTCCAAAACGCCAATGAAGAATTGCCTGGCCTGCTTCGTGTCCAACATCTCGTTGATACGGACGACCATCCACAAGAACATTTTCTCATAGACCGATTTGCAGAGGGCCATCACTGAGTTTCCAACCTGTGGCACAGTCTGCCCCTTGGTGACCATCTCATTCCCGACCTTCACTCTGGGGTAGCACAGAGCTTTAAGCAAGTCGGCAGAGTTCAGGCCCATGAGGTAGGAGATTTTATCGGCCACTAAAATGTAAAATAAAGAGTCACCATTAGGACATATATTAATGCTGACATTTCAATCATCACGTTCGGGGAATATGATATGCTTGACTGTAAATGAATGCCTGTGATGTACACCAGTTAGCAGTTAGAGGGCAGCATATGATCAAGGATCACCGTCTCCTGGTTTTTCTATTCACCCTCTGTGCCATCTGGTTCTGCCTGCTCCTCGCGTTGCTTCTGCTTGAACTTCAGTGCCCCATGATGCATCACTGCACCGGTGAGCTTGTAGATGCTCATCTTCTCATCAGAGGTGAAGCCCAAAATGTCAATAGCCTCCTGTCATTCCAAGGAGAGGTGGGCCACGATTACACAAACATGTATCTCTGGAAAAGGACACTAGAACGCTTATCTTTAAAACATTGACTTGTCAAGGACAAAAAAACGCATTATCGTGTAAAGCGAACATGTGATATTGACATGGTTCGCAGACAATATAAAACATGAATGAATTTGCTTACGTCTGTGGCAATGAACTCTTCCACGTCATTTATACTTTTGACCGTGACTTCTCCTTGACTCAGCATAGGATAGTCGTAGGGGTTGGTTGTGATCAGAAGTGCCTCTGAAACATTTTTGTGAGGTGACATTAATAACTCATGACCGTTTCACAAAATAAGTTTAATATGTGTCTGTTGTCTCTCACCCAGCAGTTCTGGTTTGTGTCCGGTCATGAGTTGATAGAAGATGTGATAGCTCCTCTCAGCAGACAGCTGAAATGTCACTCTAGACTTCTCCAGCAAATCTGTATGTAAAATATGAAATACATACGTATAAAATATGTATACATACATTACATTTTACCAATTTTTTTTTAAAATATATATTAATACTTACAAGTTTCAATATCGGCTGAAGCCAGCTTTCCACTGGTTCCAAAATGGATTCTGATGAATTTACCCTAAAAAGTGAAGTTGTTGTTGAAATCTCTTTCAGATATCAACAAGGTTAGTAATCTGAAGATGAATTTTAACATTACTTACAAAACGAGATGAGTTGTCATTCCTCACAGTCTTGGCGTTACCATAAGCCTCCAGCAGGGGGTTGGCTGCAATGATTTGATCCTCTAGCGACCCCTAGAATGAGGGACACACATGTAACAACATTTACAAATCTACTAACACGCAGACTTCTTTAAACAATTTCTATTTAAGGAAGTATTTCAAAAAAATACGTCAGATGGTTCCTCTTTCTGAAAATAGTATTTACATGGTTCATAAACAGCCATTGCTAACTTCAGCTATTATTGGTAACAAAAATTGTTTGTAATGGCTGACTGAATAAAAGACTGAACTTCAGATTGCAGTTTATTTTTTACTTTTATACTGAACCATATAATGTATCTGTCTAAGGTGCCTAACTTGGTGAGAGCAATATTTTATGACAGGTGTCTCTCTCTGTCTCTTCCTTTTTGACGGGGCAAGTTGTGAAGAAATGTTAGTAATTTTCAGTAGCAGTTGCTAGTTGTTATTGAATAAAGAAGAGTACACTGTACTAGTGTCTCTGTCTCTGTTGGATTACGTGAGAATTTTACATTGGTGTCAGAAGTGGGATTGGCAGAGAGGGCCATCGTAGAGGCGTGTCTGGGGAGGGACTTCGGATGAGTGAAGCGTGAGGACACGCTCTCCCGTTTGGTGGGGGTATTGTAGCGACCCTGGTGGTTCCGCCACTCGCCCCTCAGAAAGAGTTTCACTATTTGGAGCAGTGGGTAGTGCGCTTGGCTGCGGAGCCGTAGGGCGCTGGTTCAAATCCCCCCACCTGACGCTACAATATATTATTTATCCCACTGCCTTCTGCTCCCTCTTTATTTTCTGCATATGTTCCTAAACCATATCACATGTTGTCATCTGTACAAAATCAATCTGTACAAAATCCAAAGCATGATTACCCTGTCTTAAATCAACAAACAATCAACGCACCTTTATTTTGCCAACAGCGGCTGTTGCTTGTTGCTCTTTCTTTCCGCCAGACACCGCGATTGTCGCAAAGTACTGGATGACACGCTTGGTGTTGACAGTCTTCCCTGCGCCGGATTCTCCGCTGTGAGAAGGAAACACTGTAGTTTATTAAAAAAACAAGCACCTTTAAGATGATGCCCTCATGATGCAACAGAATCGTATGCTTACGTGATGAGGATGGACTGGTTCTCACGATCTGCAAAGAGGGCAAACGATACATGGTTCAACTATGTTGCTGAGACCTTAATAGAAATCCTCTCCCCAGATAATATCACCGGCACCCGATAACGATGCATACCGGTGAGCATGAACTGATAGGCGTTATCAGAGATGGAGAAGATGTGGGGCGGGGCCTCCACTCTCTTTTTGCCTCTGTAGGCGTTGACAACCACAGTGTCGTACACCGGAAGCCATTTGTATGGGTTCACTGTGACGCAGAACAGCCCAGAGTAGGTCTGTGACAAAGGAGAATTATGTTCATCAGCTCCACATCCGGTCATTTATTTACAGCTGGATTATCAGCTAGGCTAAACTCACGTAGATCATCCAAGCTGCGTAACGCTCTTTGAGGTTGTACAGCACAGTGGCCTCGCTCAGGTGGGTCATCATGGCCATGTCCTCGATCTTATCGTACTTCGGAGGGTTCATGGGGAATATATTATCATCTTTAACAGTGATGGTCTGTGAATAAAGGAACACAATAACTATCACGTGTATCCAGAATATCTTACCTTAGTAAACGCTGACTGATTTATATTGAAAAAAAAACAATTCAAATCACTTACCTGACCACACAGAGTTTTGACAGTGGCTTTGTCACCCTCTTTGGTATGGAGAACACCTTTGAGGTACATCTCTTTGGGCTCAGCCACAAAGTAAGCTGTTTTGGCATCAAATGGAGCCGTCTGGGCCGCAATCCTCTCCCTTTCCGGCTTACGGAGGAACACGGCCGCCGGGCCGAAGCATTCCATTTCTGAGTCGCCCATGGTGGCTCTGTATTGGTCAAATATATTGAAGCACTTGTTACAAAAAATTTGATCCCCGCAAAATGTAAAGAACTGAGAAATACAAGCTTAGGTGCAAAACCTGTATGAAATATACTTGTTGTATGCATGACTCAATCTTAATATAAGGGATGTAAAATAAACAACCATATACAAATTTGTAAATATTTACAAACAATTTTGGTAAGAATGTGCCCAAAACATTCAGCTGATTCCTGTAAATAGTATTAAAAGCTACTGTGGAGGATTTGTCTGACTGTCCAGCTGGTCTAATTTAGTTCTCATTTTCTCCTTGGTGTATGCTACCATCAATGACCGTGTGTTTTGCCTGAAGGTGACCATGACATTGTGAAATAAATAATTGATTAAATTTATCCAAAATACAAGACATTTATACAAAACATTTAAATAAATGTGTCGACCTCTACAGAAGATGCCTTTAAGATGTACAATATTTCACATTACCGGTGTCTATAAAATATAAGTTCAACTGTAAAATGTTGCCACTCCAAAGAATGGCACAGTACTGGTCGCCAAACACATTTATGAGATAATGCATCAGTGCCTAGTATTCTATCAGTAGGTGTCACTGTCTACTGTTTACTGAAAACACTTCAACACGGCATACCTACATTGCTTTGCCCTTTTTGCATAGGTTCTCAAACCTCTCCTTCGGGAACGGCAGTCATTTATTTTGTGAACAAATGATCACAGCCTCAATTAAATAAATCCAATGGGCAAAAACAAACAATTTAAATTTGGTCCCCGAGGACAGGTTTGAGAACTGCTGCCTTGAAGGATGTTGTCACTTAAAGTCTACTTTTGTAACTGCAGAAACCTAAACAAATTGTGCACACATAAAAAAGTAATTGATATTTAAATATCTTTTTGACTTTACCTTGTTAGACAACTGCAGTGCAGGAAGGTCTCTGTAAAACTATGAACGGTGTAGAAAATACAATAAAACAAAATAATAAATGTTCAGCTTCCTCTACATATGATAACTGAGAAATATTAAATTACATAACGCCAAATCAACTGACTCTCCAGTTGTTTAAATATAAAGTGTTATTAAGTGAATTTTGAATATTAGTAATAAAATAAAGTTTGATCATTTCAAAATGGTTCTTAATTGTAAACAAGCCTAATGTAGCATCTGTATTGGAGAATGACTCACCAAGCTGGGTGCCTTGGAGAAGTTGTATGTCTTTGGAGGAGTAGTGTCACTTCTTTTATATAGGGACAAGTGCTCTCAGGAGATTACAACTTGATCTCAATTTGGTAATGTATTTTTTCTTGGTTTGGCAGGTACCTCTGGTACCATAAGTTGGTGAGTGATTGCTTCATAGCATAGCCCATATGTTTCATTGTGAGGGTCAGCTGTCATTGTGTTGAATTACATACTTAACCTTAAATATTTTAAAATTATAACAATTATTTAGTGTTATGGAAAATGTTCATGTTTTGCCATTCTCTAATGTGTGGTGACATTATCCTCGGGAGAGATTTTTGTTCAACATGGTACCTTAATAAAACGAATAAGAATACGAATTAGAACATCCTTTTACTAAAAATAAAATCACGAGCACAACAGCATATCCTTATCTAGCAGTGGAGAAGTCTTGAGGCGTCATTGGTATAAAGTTGCAGGCGCCTTGCACATCTTAAATTGCTATAAGGAAATAGAATGGCTGCAGCAGTGGGCTTGAATGGAAGGAGAGGTGGAGGTTGCCAGGAGACGATTGTTCCACTCAACATGGCCAACAGCTGAGGACATACCAGCAATTCACACCAAAGGAGATCACACAGCCTCTATGTGTGTGTGTGTGTGTGTGTGTTTTTGTGTGTGTCTCTAATGTCTAATTTAATTTAAAGTCTAATTTAATGTCTCTAAATGTTTAAGATTTCAGGTCCATTTCAGCTCACTTAACGTTGGTTTTCATATAACCTTCAGGTTATGTGTTTGTTTTATTTTGTGTGTGTCAAGAGGTTTTACGTTCAGACGGGCCTAGCGGTTTTGTAGGAGACACATGATACAAATGTGTCATCACTAGGCTGCACTCATGCATACAAAAAAACAAACACACAGGGCTTAGATTGAGTGCGTTCATCTTAGTCTGAAGATTTACTGCGGATATTTTTAAGAAAGCAACAGGGCGACCTTCCTCTTGCGGTTTGGCCAAGAACGTGGCGGACAGTCACTAAGGGATCTAACAGTGCAATTCAAAACCAAGACAAGGCTGCCAAAAGACTACTTTTTTATTTCCATTGGAAAAGTGATCTGATCTGAACAGTGGACTGGAAGGAGGAGACATTCTAAAGTGGTTACCCAGAGGATATAATGGGCACCTCCAAAGGCCTGTTCAATACTGATACTTGGTATCTCCTTTGAAACACTTGCTTTCTTATTAGGCCATATTTCAAATATAGCAGGCGGCTTGGCTGTGTTCTGCCAAGTGTCAGAATGCCTACGAGGCTTATTGTGTTTTCCGAGGCCTTGATATTTCACTGACAAATTCATTCAGAGAGCAGCAACTGTGGACAGGACAGCGGACCACTGTGAATGTAAAGCGCTAACAACAGGTACATTCGTTTAAATAATTCTGTAGTTTTTAAAGAATGTGTTGAAAAAAATGAAATATATATATGTGTCTAAAAAGTATTTATATGATCCCGAGGTAATATATTTTAGAAGTTCACCTGTGCTAAATGAAGTCACTTCCTTAGTGTAATTAACCTGTGGTAGATCACTCTTGCCAACATCAGTGGTGCTTTATATTTTAAACTGTACATTTCCGCTGCATACTATTTATTTGAATATTAATGTTTCACCTGGATATCATTGTTATTAACTCATGTGATTGAAGCAGACTTACTGGATCTAAAAATAGTCCATAAATGAACCACTGGATGGAGCTCCTGTTCTGCCTTACTCCTTGATCTCTGGTCTCAAGGCTGGGCCCTTGTAACACCCAAGATGGTTTAGTAAGAAGAAACATAAGGCAGCTCCCCTGTGACAACCAAGATGGTTAAGTATGAAGACACTCAAGGCCGCTCCCCTGTGACACCCAAGATGGTTTATCATGAAGAAACATAAGGCTGCTCCCCTGTGACACCCAAGATGGTTTACTATGAAGATACTCAAGGCCACTCTCCTGTGACACCCAAGATGGTTTAGTATGAAGACACTCAAGGCCACTCTCCTGTGACACCCAAGATGGTTTATTATGAAGACACTCAAGGCCGCTCCCCTGTGACACCCAAGATGGTTAAATATGAAGACACTCAAGGCCGCTCCCCTGTGACACCCAAGATGGTTTATTATGAAGATAGATAAGGCTGCTCCCCTGTGACACCCAAGATGGTTTACTATGAAGATACTCAAGGCCGCTTCCCTGTGACACCCAAGATGGTTTACTATGATGACACTCAAGGCCGCTTCCCTGTGACACCCAAGATGGTTTACTATGATGACACTCAAGGCCACTCCCCTGTGACACCCAAGATGGTTTAGTATGAAGACACTCAAAGGCCGCTCCCCTGTGACACCCAAGATGGCTAAGTATGAAGATACGCTGAGACTACTTGAAGGCGATTACATGGTGAAGTAGCTACGGTAGCACCAAGCTGCTAAGGTGAAGGGCAGGTGGTTGTTGCTGGCCATTGTGAAGCAAACATGTAAATGGTAAATACAGTGTTTGAATTATATGACGATGGAGTGCAACTGTGGCAGGAGAATTGGTGCAGGCTAGTTAACAATACTTGAAAGGTCGTTCTACCCCTTTATAGTTACATGTGTTGTTATATATTAAAGTTATTACACAATTTATTATAGGTGGGTTTTAGAAAGCGTTTGTTTACAAAAAATTGTTGGAAGGGGGTCAAGTAGAGTATTTATCTTACCTGAAATACATCATGTTCTAATGTCAATGCTTGGAACCCTTTCCTGAAAACGGATATAGACATACCTGCCTTCAATCAGGTCCTTTGAAGCCTATCAGAGCATCAACACTGCTGTGCTCCTAGTGTGTTGAGTTCAGTACCTACTTCCATTTTGGTAAGAAAACACATTTGGTAAGAAATTCCTGTAACAAAATCTCATCCTAAGAAATGTCCGAAAGTCACATACTTTAATATGTAGTAACAAATAAATACTAGCATGGTGTAAATGTTATTTTGTCTTCTCATTTACATAGTAATTAAAGCAACTTAAAGATGCATTCCAGGATTGTTGGTGACTGGTTCTAGAAGTGGCACTAAAATAAATCCCAGAAAACAATATATTATGTAATTTATGGGTCAATGTACCGAAATGTATCAAAACCACTACTTTTCTAACTTAATATCACGGCTAATTAAGGTATGCTAATGCTTTTAGATATGTAATATTTTTTATTGAACATTTTTTTTAACCAAGAAACATATTCACATTTGCAATGGCGACCTGGCCAAGATAAAGCAAAAACTTTCAAGACTACATACAGTTACACAGTAAATACATAAAAATACAAAAATGCAAATAGCATATTGTTGTGACATTGAAGATGCCTCTAGTCATCTCTATGATTGTCTAGTGAATATAGTCATGCGGACAACGTAATGGGCGGGCTCAAATCGAATCTTGAGGATTGAAGCAGATGTGATATTTCTCCTGGATACATAACTTCAACCTTCTCTTGGGTGGAAGGGTGAAGCCCAGGGTCCCATAAAGGCCTGTGGCAGATGGGGAATAAACAGAAGTATGTGCTGGTAGAACTGTTGTGGCTAGGCGGGAATATGATAATAGTGAACTTTTAGAAGCCATGTAAGAGGCTAGACTTGATGACCCCTGGGAGTGAAGAAGGTCAAGCTAGGAGACAGCTGATGAACACAGTGCAGTCTGAGAAGGAGCAAGGACTCATTGACAAAAACAGACTTGGGTGCCTTCATGACAGACAGGAAACCCATATTAGCTGAATAATATGCTCGTTGTTTTACTCTAGAATTAAATTACATTCATACTCAAAAAGTTCATTCTGCCTGACAACACCTACCGTCGCTGCTCACAATCCACCTGTCCGCTGATTGTGTACGATAGTAACAGTAACAGTTGTCTTCTCAGTTACTAAATTGTAGTTAGCACACCTCACCAATAGATATCGCTGCGGAGTTGCCTTAAGCGGAAGCAACCATCCTGTGCCAGTGCAGGAAGAAAAATATGCTCCCAGATCGAACGCTTTCAAAGTTTGTATCGTTTCTCTACTGCTTCTACACACGTGTGTATATAACATACTGTTAAAAACACGCTCGTTTTGGGTTGAGGTTGTGGAGTCTGTGTATGAACTGTTTAGGGAGTATTACCTGAAAACAATGGTGTAAAGGGTGTAGGCGAAACAGGAAAACATTTCATTTCCGCCAAAGAAAGGCTAATTGTCCGTGTTGGTAGCAGTCACATGAGTCATCCTACATGTATTTGATTATTTTGTTTCTTACAAGTTAATATGTTGTATTTGTATAATTTTTAATTGGTTCTTTCTCCAAAGGTGTTCATAAAATGTTATAAGAACCTACATCACAAGTTAAATAACTTTTTCGAAGCATGGTTGTTTTATAGTATTAAAGATATAGTGAAATCTTTTTTCATTAAAAAGTTTTTCGTTGCTCTACTGCTTCTACAGACTTCATTACCTGTGCAGCCCTTGCTACTCTCTTCAGCAAGGTGTATAATTGTAGTCTGGCCCCGGGGTACCTGGTAAACGAAAGGCTTGGATTTCACATTCTGCCACGATGTCTTTGCCAAACGGGCACTCGTCTTCACTGGGATGTCCTCTCTCCAATTGTTACTCAGTGGGTGGAGTCACTGGGTTGCTGTGTTCTCCAATGCCGTCCACATCAATGCGAGTAAACTCTGTGAGTGACACTAGACCTTCCCAGGGTGGTTGCGGTTGATTGGTGTCCCTTGGTTGATGCTTAGTAAAGTGGGTGGATTGATTTCAGGCCACAGTTTCACAGGACCACACCTTTCTCAGTTATATTACTGTGCTGGGAGAGTTGGGAACTACGGTGTCTAACCTTTTCTTGTGTCTTGCCCGTGAACCATACTGTGGGACCTACCGATCCCTAAGAACGTGTATTTGACTCATCCTAAGGCCCTCATGGTTGTGTTGCAGGCCAAGCAACTGTTGATATCTGACGGTTTGGGCTTCTAATCACCCTTACCCTCACTACTCTCGATTGTTCCCTTCAGACTGGTCATGCATCTGACCTGGTCTGTTTTACAGGACTTCGGACACAATAAGATTAATGCATTTAACACTTAATACTACCCAGCACAGCCAGAAGAGGACTGGGCACAGCTCAAATTCTGGTTCCTGTAGCCTATATAGGTTTCTTTCTAAATTCTTATTCCTAGGCGCTGTGTATCAACTTGTTAACGCATGCTTTGTCAGTGGGTGAGAGTATGAAGAAATGTTTATTAAATGTATTGCTGCAACTGAAACTAGCTGTCTTTACACTGTAACTGCCTGGTCAGAGAGCCATGCACGTCCAGGAACTTGGAGAGCGCGCCCGAGAATCCACCAGAAACACCAAGATAATTTTGGAGACAGCTGGAAGGGCCTGACCTGACCCTCCCTGCTGCTGCTATAAAGAGAGGGGCAGGAACTCCTGGGAAGGAAGCTCTGGAATGAAAAATGCCCGATTGCCACTGTCTGGCTCTGTTTTCCTGCTCCTTTTTCCTTCTCTGTCTCCCCACAACCACAGGCTATTTATAGGCTGCTCCAGAGACATATGTAACACATCGCAGGCTCCACTCCCAGACTATGAGATGATATGGCTCCTGATGACACAGACAGCTATGCTGATATTAATTAAATCATGTGTATTGAAATAAACCACTCATTAGTATTATAATTGCAAAAAAAATATGAGATGTCCCAGCAGGTGTATGTTTCAAGTGTAGCCTGTTGTGGGAGCGTCCATAGCAACGAAGATGAATCTAACAGACAACCAGTCAATTTGAAAAAGACTTGGATGGATATTGTAAAAAAAAGTCTTAAACAAAATGAAAATGATATAGAATGTTAAAAACCCATTTATTTGGTCTTCCATGTTCAACATCAACTATAAAACAAGACACGTTTTTATGACAAAAATCATAACCAATGAATTCAAATATGTTTATTTGTAGACAAGCCTATGTGATTAGTTACACTGAATCGATGTGTTAGGAGATCATATTTCACTCTTCAATATCACATTTATGAGATCCCCTCATCATATATATTTATGATGAGGGTCTATAGTCTTTCTAAGCAGTAATTATACTGCAAAGTGGAACCTGTTAAAAAACAAAAACATAAAAAAAATCTAAGGTAATGTTGACATTGAAGGACATAAAATATATAGGTTTACAATAAATTGTATCCAAACAATCGACAAACAACCGCAAATAAAACACATCGTAATCACCAAGTGGGTGTCTGGGAGAGAAGCTTATCTATGTGTCTGACGATTCTAAATATAGATATAACAGCTGAGCATGAGATTATCACATTATCAGATGGTTATTGAACTGATGAGACGTTCTATGTAATAATTTCTAGTACTTTTTACTGCCTTGTCTGCCGGTGTCATATACCCTTACAGTAAATTACAGTACAATGAAGTCGACCCTCACAATAGTATCTGGTCAACTCAGAGATACTCCGTGCCCGTGTTTCTCCAGCGTATATATTGCAGTCTGTTTATCATGTCTGGATCTCTCTGCCTGACTAACGTCATGCTACTCTGTATTTTAATGACAGCACTATTGCCAGCATGCAGGTCTGACTGTTTATTATGCTACTCACTGTGATAATGCCCTGATGCTGCCATTCTTTCACAAAATAAATGTTCTTCGTATCGTAGCGAAGCAGCAAACGGCACCAATGCTTTACTCCTAATGTACCTACCCACTGGTAAGCTGAGAGTTATAACTTCAACACCCACCCACTTCTTTAACCCCACCCAACCAGCAGGAACGCTAGCCTCTATTTTCTCTTAAGGCTTTTTAGGCCGGGCACCTGTGAAAGCCCTTTGTGACAACTACTGATGTTAACAGGGCTTTGTAAAACAATTGTGATTGGTGGCTGGGTTTTTTCGTGCATGTGATTGGTTGCTGGGTGTTTCTGTGTGATTTGTTGCTGGGTATTTTCGTGCAAGGGTGTGCCGTGCTCATCTTTAGCTGTTGTTTGTTTTGAGATTTTTGTTGTTGTCAGTCTCATCCCGAGTTGCCAGGGCAACTGTTTCGGGGGCCATTGTCTTGCTCTTCTTGAACGGTAAACAATCGCTTACAAACAGCCGTTTTACATTGATCTTTTTTATTTTTTATTCTTGATTATAGCTTTCGTGAGTTGCAATGACATTTGCACTGTTGAAAGACAAAAATAGTGAGTTATCACTGAAAAGATAAAGATGTAGTAGAGTTCAACTTCACAGAAAGAAAAGGGGAATTGTCTCAAAATGCTTGTGATTTGGAGATAATATCTATTACCCTATAATAATTATATTTTACCAGCTGATTTCTTATGCTTTCGCCCAAAAAAAGCTGCAAATCAGGTAGAACTTTTAACAAACCAAGAGTCTGACTTGTTGTCTTGTTGACTAACAATTCAATGAATGAATAAAAAGTTGCTAATCCTTGAAAACAAACAGCAATTCAAGTGCATTGTAATATCAGTATACTGTAGTTATAAGACAATTGACCTTTCATTCAACTCATGGGTCTCCACTGTGACACTTTGGGCCATGATAAAAACGAATCCAGTTATTTACAAGCATTAAGCACAAAAGTAGGAGAAAAAATCACGGTGCAGGAACATGTTTAAAATAAATGTCTAAATAAGCATGCTTTCATGATCCACGTTTATTCAATGGTTTGGCAAGACTTAACTATAAAGTTCGTAATGACTGTTTATTAAAAAGAAATAAAAACATACTATTTTCAGTGGAATGAACCATTCAAACTCAATTGACCAAGCTAGTATACATGCAGTGTGCTGAAAACATTGTGTTAAAAACTGTAAATAACCAGGTCTGAAATGACAGTCGTTTTTGGAAAAATCTATTCAATTTAAGGGGAATTTGCTGTATGTACTGTATGATGACAAAACTGTTGAATTAATTGGTTCTGTTTGATTAATCGACTGCACAGGGTTCTGATGCATTGGGCCCCAAACACTTCCCTCCATGTAATCGTTTATCTCTGAAAATAAGCAGATTGCAGAAACTACCAAACCTTGCAATCAACCCAGGAAATCTGTCCAGTTAACCCCACCCTCATAATGTAAATACATGCATATGTACACTCACCTAAAGCATTACTAGGAATGCCATACTAAGACTGTGTTTGACCCACGTTCGCCTTCAGAACTGCCTTAATTCTATACGTGGCATTGATTGAACAAGGTGCTGAAAGCATTCTTTAGAAATGTTGGCCCATATTGATAGAATAGCATCTTGCAGTTGATGGAGATTTGTGGGATGCACATCCAGGGCACGAAGCTCCCGTTCCACCACATCCCAAAGATGCTCTATTGGGTTGAGATCTGGTGACTGTGGGGGCCATTTCAGTACAGTGAACTCATTGTCATGTTCAAGAAACCAATTTGAAATGATTCGAGCTTTGTGACATGGTGCATTATCCTGCTGGAAGTAGCATCAGAGGATGGGTACATGGTGGTCATAAAGGGATGGACATGGTCAGAAACAATGCTCAGGTAGGCCGTGGCATTTAAACGATGCTCAATTGGCACTAATGGGCCTAAAGCGTGCCAAGAAAACATCCCCCACACCATTACACCACCACCACCAGCCTGCACAGTAGTAACAAGGCATGATGGATCCATGTTCTCATTCTGTTTACGCCAAATTCTGACTCTAACATCTGAATGTCTCAACAGAAATCGAGACTCATCAGACCAGGCAACATTTTTCCAGTCTTCAACTGTACAATTTTTGTGATCTTGTGCAAATTGTAGCGTCTTTTTCCTATTTGTAGTGGAGATGAGTGGTACCCGGTGGGGTCTTCTGCTGTTGTAGCCCATCCGCCTCAAGGTTGTGCGCGTTGTGGCTTCACAAATGCTTTGTTGCATACCTCGGTTGTAACGAGGGGTTATTCCAGTCAAAGTTGCTCTTCTATCAGCTTGAATCAGTTGGCCCATTCTCCTCTGACCTCTAGCATCAACAAGGCATTTTCGCCCACAGGAGAAATGGTTGTGCGTGAAAATCCCAGTAACTGAGCAGATTGTGAAATACTCAGACCGGCCCGTCTGGCACCAACAACCATGCCACGCTCAAAATTGCTTAAATCACATTTCCTTCCCATTCTGACATTCAGTTTGGAGTTCAGGAGATTGTCTTGACCAGGACCACACTCCTAAATGCATTGGAGCAACTGCCATGTGATTGGCTGCTTAGATAATTGCATTAATGAAATATTGAACAGGTGTTCCTAATAATCCTTTAGGTGAGTGTATGTGTATGTGCCTGGACACACACACACACACACACACACACACACACACACACACACACACACACACACACACACACACACACACACACACACACACACACACACACACACACACACACACACACACACACACACACACACCCTGTGTGGTAGCAGCTGTGGACTAAGGCTGCATTGTGATGACAGGTAACATAAGTGTGAATGTAACAGATGTCATTGTACTCTCTCTTTAGTTGTAATGGAATGCCAGCCAGCACTGCCAATTCATTGCAGGTTTATTTCTGGACAAAGGATAGCCCCTCTGGCATATTAAACATACAAGGCTCCATGCTCTATATGTCGAACGCACAATTTGCTTTTCAATAGTTGGCAGATTTCAATAGTTGGCAGACTGATTTAACAACCAATGATTACAATCTGTAACAATACGATCAAATAATAGGGCGTGTTTAAACTCCTGATTCTCAGCCGTGCCATTCAGCTGTCACTTTATATCACACCTAAATAGTAGGCACAGCGTGGCCTTGTGTGCATTTCTGCTTAAAATAAAAAATGACAGTGTGCGCAGAATGTTTAAAATCCCAAACAAACACTGGGCAGCTAGTCTGACTATCCGAGTTAAACTAGACACTTAAACTCACAGTCAAAGTAACAATGAAGTGCTGGCCTGAATGAGTTCACTGGACACCATATTGTAAGTGTAACACTGGCCACTTAGTTTTATTGTTTGAGTAACACTAGAAAGCTAGTCTTTAGTTGCTCTATAGTAATGATGAACACCTAGCTTGACTATCAGAATAACACTGAACACCTAGCTTGACTATCAGAATAACACTGAACACCTAGCTTGACTATCAGAATAACACTGAACACCTAGCTTGACTATCAGAATAACACTGAACACATAGCTTGACTATCAGAATAACACTGAACACCTAGCTTGACTATCAGAATAACACTGAACACCTAGCTTGACTATCAGAATAACACTGAACACCTAGCTTGACTATCAGAATAACACTGAACACCTAGCTTGACTATCAGAAAAACACTGAACACCTAGCTTTACTATCAGAATAACACTGAACACCTAGCTTGACTATCAGAATAACACTGAACACCTAGCTTGACTATCAGAATAACACTGAACACCTAGCTCCTGTGATGGACAAGTGGAGGGTTTTCCCAAACACACCATGTGATCCATGGAGAGATGAGATCTGTGGTGAGCTATTCGATTTCATTATGGGGGAGAAATATTTTATTCAATTGACCTTGAAGTGGCAACACAGCCATCAGAGTGCGATGGTAGATCGCCACAGCAGGATTCTGAAAGGTAAGAAGGAATCTGACACTTAAATGTGTGGCCCATCGCGTTTGTCGACAATGTCAAAAGTATACATGAACAAGCAAGGGGCTAAATCCGTATTCATTCCTAATAAGAACATGCTGGGAAGCCAGGAGATATTGTGTATCACTTTTGTATTGAAACTTTAGCACATGTGGGACCACTAAAGAATACTTAAGACACTGTTTCCCCATTTAGAAATATCTCAAGGTATGACGGCATAATGGATCCTGTCTTAAATTAGCATCAGATGATCTCCCGCTGAAATGCTCCAGAGAGAGGATTCACTGTGTGTCCAAAGATAACAACTACTTATAGTCTTTCGATTTCGTATTGATTTCAAGGAACAGCTCGACACGAAAACTGTAAAATCGTTACAATGTCATCTTTTACAGATGGTCAAATGTTTTTGTTAAAAAAAGGTTGTTTCTAGCTGTTACAACTGTCGACGTGTGACACCATCATTCTTGGCACAGCTGATTATCTAGTGAGAGACAAAACAACCTAACGGTGACGTTTTAGCGCTCTGTCCAAAACCCAGAATCTTGTGATGTTAAGTACAAACACATTCACATTTTTTTTTAGGGTACTATTGAATAATATCACACATTAGTGTAGATAAAACAAAAAGGCATACAAATGACATTATACATCTATTTGAAATGTTTTGACACTAACTCCAGTTCTGTATACCATATAATTAGAGAATCTATAAACAATGTAATTATATATACAGTTTAAAATGTGAATCGGTAGCATACGCATCATAGCAAATATGTTGTGTTTTCTACCCCAAATACATGCAAATAAATTAATGGATATACAGTACATGAATCACAATTTATTTTTAATTATTGTCAGCTATTTCCATTTTCATCATTTTGTTCAAGCTAACATTATTTGGGAATATTCTTAGGTAGTCCAAACAGCTTTTTGACGATGCAATTCGTTTTTCTATTAACAGTGACACAAGCAGGGATGCTTTAGTGAGAACAGACACAAGCCTGCATGACCAAATACAGATAGAGTACATGTCCCCAAAGGGAGGGCCTCCTCTGTGAACACAAATCTCTCCATATAAAAGAAGCCATCTTAGGGGCCCACTTAGACTGAGGAGCTCCCAGTTAAGGTAACTACCCCAGCTCTCACATCACCTAGCAGTGGCTGAGGTTTCTGTCTGGTTTCTACAATTACAGTGTTACCTGTGTTCTTTGGATACTCACAACCTTTCATCTTTTTCAAGTACCAACTGGATCACAGCAGCATCTGACGAACCTGGGCGTAGAAACAAGTAAATAGCATTTTATCTGTCTGGCTTGTACAATGTTAGTCACGATTTAGAGAAAATGCTGAGGAGATTATTTAATGATACTCAACTGGATCATGTGGATACAATTTGAACTAATAGAACTAATTGTTTGAGACCAAGCTAGTTGAGAGAAATACTTTGTCCTCGTGCAGCATCGCTATTTATCTCCGCTGGAAACGTGATGGGGATTTTGTAGCAGGTGCTCAGGGTTCATTATAAACAAGAGAGATCATTTCATATTGATTTCACGTTAATGACAGCATATGTCTTTATAACCAAGGTAAAGAAATTATATTCAGATTCATATAGATCAAATCTACAGTGGTAATATATGCAACAGTCAATATTTCAAATGAGTGTTTGTCACTGTAAACGGACCAGCTCTCTCGTCTCCCGACTAGGGCAGTCATGAGCACCGACGCCGAGATGGAGGCTTTTGGCCCGGCGGCCGTCTTCCTCCGTAAGCCGGAAAGGGAGAGGATTGAGGCCCAGACGGCTCCATTTGATGCCAAAACAGCTTACTTTGTGGCTGAGCCCAAAGAGATGTACCTCAAAGGTGTTCTCCAGACCAAAGAGGGTGACAAAGCCACTGTCAAGACTCTGTGCGGGAAAGTAAGCATTTCTCTACGACAAGGAAGATACCCTAAGATGCTAAAACTTTTAATGCTAATACAATGAATAGAATCAAAATGCAAAAATGTTATGAGGAAAGAAAATACAATTCATTTATGTGTTACATAATTCGCTTTTTTGTCTTTCTAAGATAAAAGTGTCGTGAGATTTAAGACCGTAGTGTGAATGTTGGAGAAATCACCCGTTCTTTAAAAGTTTTTTTTTCTGCCACAGGTCTTGACTGTTAAAGAGGATGATATCCACCCCATGAATCCCCCGAAGTACGACAAGATCGAGGACATGGCCATGATGACTCACCTGAGCGAGGCCACTGTGCTGTACAACCTCAAAGAGCGTTACGCAGCTTGGATGATCTACGTGAGTTTAGCCGATAATCCAGCTGTAAATAAATGACCGGATGTGGAGCTGATGAACATACTTCTCCTCTGTCACAGACCTACTCTGGGCTGTTCTGCGTCACAGTGAACCCATACAAATGGCTTCCGGTGTACGACACTGTGGTTGTCAACGCCTACAGAGGCAAAAAGAGAATCGAGGCCCCGCCCCACATCTTCTCCATCTCTGATAACGCCTATCAGTTCATGCTCACCGGTACTTTATACTCATGTTACAACAACGACTTTACAAACGTGTATAATACACCTTAAACTGATTTGTTTTTCTGTTATCCCTTTCAGATCGTGAGAACCAGTCAATTCTGATCACGTAAGTCAATATCGAATTAGATGAATTAGGACTATGTTTAAAAATACAACGAACATCACAGCAGTGATAAACGTTCAGTCGTATTTTAGTTAGCTAGATACATAATACGACTGAAATTATAGAATATAATATGAACTAATCCCTCCACCCACAGTGGAGAATCCGGCGCGGGAAAGACTGTCAACACCAAGCGTGTCATCCAGTACTTTGCGACAATCGCGGTGTCTGGCGGAAAGAAAGAACAAGCAGGCCCGGCGGATTCTGGCAAAATAAAGGTCGGAGAAATTGACTGCGGTCTTCCGGATCTAGTTTTAGGTGGAGACAGTAATTGTGCGTGCGTTGTCCACACCCTTACACTTGACACGTGACGACATCCACAGGGGTCGCTGGAGGATCAAATCATTGCAGCCAACCCCCTGCTGGAGGCTTATGGTAACGCCAAGACTGTGAGGAATGACAACTCTTCCCGCTTTGTAAGTGAAATACACATCTTATTTGCACATGTGAATACTTACGTATAAGTGCACAGTGGGAAACCATAGTATGATAATTACTGTCTAATTATAGGGCAAGTTCATCCGAATCCATTTTGGAACAACTGGAAAGCTGGCCTCTGCCGATATAGAAACGTGTAAGTACCTCTTGATGAGTCCGCACAGTATTTTCATTCACGTTTTTTAATGAAGACACGCGTAGCAGACTCCCGCTCACCCGCTCACCCGCTCTACAGATCTGCTGGAGAAGTCCAGGGTGACATTCCAGCTGTCCGCCGAGAGGAGCTATCACATCTTCTATCAACTCATGACCGGACACAAACCGGAGCTGCTGGGTGAGAGACGAATACAGACACGCTAAATTAGATGGACACAGCAAACGATATGCACGGCGTATGCGCTGTAGAAGTGTGAGTGTGATAAGTACGTTTGCTTATTGTATCTGTCACTGCATTCCAGAGGCCCTCCTGATCACCAAAAACCCCTACGACTATCCCATGATCAGTCACGGCGAAATCGCTGTCAAGAGCATCGACGATACGGAGGAGTTCATTGCCACCGATGTGAGCATGAGACAGAGATAAATAACATGTGTTTGAAGACGGGGGGAAAAGATCTATGTTGTTACTATGTCCTACGGCTAGAACCCTGTGGTTTTTGCACTTAGTCAAAGAAAGCTCCAGGGCCTTAAAAATAGCCTTTGGTTTTTGGCAGTTTTTCTTCGTTTCTTCGTTTGTAAAGCCTTCCGCTGACACTGCTGGTATAAGGGTCGTCCGTTATAGTGAGTTATATATGAAGTATGATAATCTGTTGTAGTGAGTTAAACATTTTAACAATGTCTGTCACCTTCAATAACCCCAGAAACATGCCTTAGAAGAAATCACCAATCAATGCCTTCATTCTCCGTAGACTGCCATTGACATTTTGGGGTTCACTCCGGAGGAGAAGATTGGCATCTACAAGCTCACCGGTGCAGTGATGCATCATGGGGCAATGAAGTTCAAGCAGAAGCAACGCGAGGAGCAGGCAGAGCCTGATGGCACAGAGGGTACCTATCAGTAAATAATGGTTCTGTTTGTAGTTCCCATATGGAGCAGCTGTCTCAGAAACGGCTTCACAGGCCCAGTTGTGTCACTGTAACAGAGGTGCTTATTCCTGGTCCATTTTCTCTTAACTAGAGGCTGATAAAATCTCCTACCTCATGGGCCTGAACTCTGCCGACTTGCTTAAAGCTCTGTGCTACCCCAGAGTGAAGGTCGGGAATGAGATGGTCACCAAGGGACAGACTGTGCCACAGGTTGGTTTGTTTATAATATTATGAATTTTAGTATTCGGATGGATGCAGAATTATGAATACGTGTCATTTTCTATAGGTGAACAATTCAACTATGGCCATCTGTAAATCGGTCTATGAGAAAATGTTCTTGTGGATGGTCGTCCGTATCAACGAGATGTTGGACACCAAGCAGTCCAGGCAATTCTTCATCGGTGTTTTGGACATTGCTGGATTTGAGATCTTTGACGTGCGTATTTGTATATCCTTAATTCTGCACGTTTTACCTTAGTTCATCCTACTGCTTAACATATATATTACCAAGAGTAGACAGTAAGACAATGTAATATCTAATGATTAAAGTATGAACCTAGCAAATGGAGTGTCTTGACTTTTCGTGTTTCTTAATTTGAACATTAGTACAACAGCTTGGAGCAGCTGTGCATCAACTTCACCAATGAGAAACTGCAACAGTTCTTCAACCACCACATGTTTGTACTGGAACAAGAAGAGTACAAGAAAGAGGGAATTGAATGGGAGTTCATTGACTTTGGGATGGACTTAGCTGCCTGTATTGAGCTTATTGAGAAGGTGAGTGGAATCTTATACAAGTAGACAGCGCATCAATGAACATGTCCGCTTGTTAACTGAATACGTCACATCTTGTCACCAACAGCCACTGGGTATCTTCTCCATCCTTGAAGAGGAGTGCATGTTCCCTAAGGCTTCAGACACCACCTTCAAGAGCAAGCTGTATGACCAGCATATTGGTAAAACCAAAGCCTTTGAAAAGCCTAAACCCGGAAAAGGCAAGGCCGAGGCCCACTTTGCCCTGGTGCACTACGCCGGTACTGTGGAATACAGCATTACAGGCTGGCTGGATAAGAACAAGGACCCCCTGAACGACTCGGTTGTCCAGCTTTACCAGAAGTCCTCAGTTAAACTGTTGGCTCTGCTGTATGTAGGAGCTGCTGCCTCACAAGCGGACGGTACGTATTACTTCTAACGCCATTTAATATGTTGGGTCTCAACCCTGCTACTGGCCTAGTTGTTTTCACTCCAAACCCATGTATGTGCGGTCCCATTCAGTAATATACAGTGCCATTATTAGAGTCAGTTGGGATAAACATATGGTGCGAGTGAAAAGTACCAGGGCAGTTCTCCTCAGAGCCAGTTCAGTGAAATAAATCTGTAGCCATATCACTACCACTTTAGCCATATCACTACCACTGTAGCCATATCACTACCACTTTACCCATATCACTACCACTGTAGCCATATCACTACCACTTTACCCATATTACTACCACTGTAGCCATATCACTACCACTTTACCCATATCACTACCACTGTAGCCATATCACTACCACTTTACCCATATCACTACCACTGTAGCCATATCACTACCACTTTAGCCATATCACTACCACTTTAGCCATATCACTACCACTGTAGCCATATCACTACCACTTTACCCATATCACTACCACTGTAGCCATATCACTACCACTTTACCCATATTACTACCACTGTAGCCATATCACTACCACTTTACCCATATTACTACCACTGTAGCCATATCACTACCACTTTACCCATATCACTACCACTGTAGCCATATCACTACCACTTTACCCATATTACTACCACCGTAGCCATATCACTACCACTTTACCCATATCACTACCACTGTAGCCATATCACTACCACTTTACCCATATCACTACCACTGTAGCCATATCACTACCACTTTAGCCGTATCACTACCACTTTAGCCATATCACTACCACTTTAGCCGTATTACTACCGCTGTAGCCATATCACTACCACTTTAGCCGTATTACTACCGCTGTAGCCATATCACTACCACTTTAGCCATATTACAACCACTGTAGCCATATCACTACCACTTTAGCCATATTACTACCACTGTAGCCATATCACTACCACTTTAGCCATATTACTACCACTGTAGCCATATTACTACCACTGTAGCCATATCACTACCACTTTAGCCATATTACTACCACTGTAGCCATATCACTACCACTTTAGCCATATGACTACCACTGTAGCCATATCACTACCACTTTAGCCATATCACTACCACTTTAGCCATATTACTACCGCTGTAGCCATATCACTACCACTTTAGTCATATTACTACCACTGTAGCCATATCACTACCACTTTACCCATATTACTACCACTGTAGCCATATCACTACCACTTTAGCCATATTACTACCACTGTAGCCATATCACTACCACTTTAGCCATATGACTACCACTGTAGCCATATCACTACCACTTTAGCCATATTGCTACCACTGTAGCCATATCACTACCACCTTAGCCATATCACTACCACTGTGGCCATATCACCACCACTGTAGCCATATCACTACCACTTTAGCCATATTACCACCGCTGTAGCCATATCACTACCACTTTAGCCATATTACTACCGCTGTAGCCATATCACTACCACGTTAGCAATATTACTATTACTGTAGCCATATTACTGCCACTGTAGCCATATCACTACCACTTTAGCCATATTACTACCACTGTAGCCATATTACTACCACTGTAGCCATATCACTACCACTTTAGCCATATTACTACCGCTGTAGCCATATCACTACCACGTTAGCAATATTACTACCACTTTAGCCATATTACTACCACTGTAGCATACAGGACTAATCATAGGATTGTGTCCATGTATTTTTATGCTGTTCTTTAAGTGCTTAAAATATACATTTCTGAAATCAATGTTCGCGTTCAGGGAGTGACACAATGTAAAAGTGACTCCTCAATCACATTTGTGAACAGATGCTGCAAAAGGAGGTGCAGGCAAGAAGAAGAAGGGAGGCTCCTTCCAGACTGTATCAGCTTTGTTCAGGGTATCTACACTATTAGAGGGTGTTGTCTTGTAATTGGGTGTATTTTATATAGGGTGTAATCTACCCTATAAGAGTGTGTTGTTATGTAATCGGGTGTATTTTATATAGGGTGTAATCTACCCTATTAGAGGGTGTTGTCATGTAAGTGGGTGTATTTTATATAGAGTGTAATCTACAATATTAGAGGTTGTTGACATGTAATTGGGAGTATTTCATATAGGGTGTAATCTACCCTATTAGAGGGTTTTGTTATGTAATTGGGTGTATTTTATATAGGGTGTAATCTACACTATTAGGGTGTGTTATGTAATCAGGTGTATTTTATATAGGGTGTAATCTGTTAGATTGGGGTATAAGAGTAGATATTTTTGGGGTAGTTATACATTCGAAAGAATGTTAATTTTAAGTTACTTTAGAAAAGTGGATTTTATTCATTGGTATTTTATCTTTTTGAGAACAACTTGAAATGGAAACGCTAAACACACACTTGTGCAAATATCTCAATTCCACAGGAGAACTTGGGCAAGCTGATGACCAACCTGAAGAGCACTCATCCTCACTTTGTGCGCTGTCTGATTCCCAATGAATCAAAGACACCAGGTATCAGCTCATTTATAATAACCATTTATTAAGGAATATGAACAGACATGATGTATGGATCAGGTAACCGTGAGAAACATCAGAAAACATGCACCTATCTTGCACAACAGGTCTAATGGAGAACTTCCTGGTCATTCACCAGTTGAGGTGTAATGGTGTACTAGAAGGTATCAGGATCTGCAGAAAGGGCTTCCCTAGCAGAATCCTCTACGGTGACTTCAAGCAGAGGTAATTAACACCAGTTAGTGTTTATTTTATAGGCATGATCACATCAAATATGAAATATTTCTTTCATTTTTCTCGTATTAATTATCATGTTAGATACAAGGTATTGAATGCCAGTGTCATCCCGGATGGACAATTTATTGACAACAAGAAAGCTTCAGAAAAGCTTCTGGCATCAATAGATGTGGACAAGAGTCAGTACAAGTTTGGGCACACCAAGGTAGATCCAGAAACCTTTCCTACACAAAGCACAAAAGTCTACAAAAAAAATATTTTTTCTTTATTTTGTTTAAATGTGATCAATATCTCTATTCTTATATTGCAGGTGTTCTTCAAAGCTGGTCTCCTGGGTACCCTAGAGGAGATGCGAGATGACAAACTGGCTATTCTGGTTACCATGACTCAGGCTCGCTGTAGGGGCTTCCTCATGAGGAAAGAATTTCTGAAGATGATGGAGAGACGGTGTGTACACTATATTATAGAGTACCTGTTCCATTGTACTAATGGAGCGTAATCACTCCAAAACTCATTTGATTTTACTTTTATGATTACAACAGAGAAGCAATTTATTCCGTCCAATACAACATCCGCTCGTTTATGAACGTGAAACACTGGCCGTGGATGAAGCTGTACTTCAAGATCAAGCCTCTTCTGAAGAGTGCTGAAACTGAGAAGGAGATGGCACAGATGAAGGAGAACTTCGAGAAAATGAAGGAGGATCTGGCGAAAGCCATGGCGAAGATTAAAGGGCTTGAGGAGAAAATGGTTTCTTTGCTGCAAGAAAAGAATGACTTGCAGCTACAAATAGCTTCTGTGAGTTAAGACATTAATTACATAATAAAATTAAATAATACAAAAATAATTGTATGATAACCAATTCCCAATGTCTTACCCTTGTCATGTATCTATTGTAGGAAGTGGAAACTCTTTCTGATGCCGAAGAACGATGCGAGCAACTCATCAAGAGTAAGATCCAGCAGGAAGCCAAACTCAAGGAGTTATCTGAGAGGCTGGAGGACGAGGAGGAGGTAAACGCAGAGCTGACCGCCAAGAAGAGGAAGCTGGAGGACGAGTGCTCCGAGCTGAAGAAAGACATGGATGACTTGGAGCTCACGTTGGCTAAAGTGGAGAAGGAGAAACATGCCACTGAGAACAAGGTTTGACGTTCAGCATTTAGCAGGAGTCTCTATGGATTTTAAATGATATATACAAATGCTAGATTAATTGATGTTGAATCATTTACTGTAGGTGAAAAACCTGACAGAGGAGATGACTTCTCAAGATGAGAGCATTGTCAAGTTGAGCAAGGAGAAGAAAGCCATCCAAGAGGTCCACCAGCAGGTTCTTGATGATCTCCAGGCAGAAGAAGACAAAGTCAACTCTCTGACCAAAGCCAAATCCAAACTTGAACAACAAGTGGATGATGTGAGCTTTTTAATAACCTAAAGTATATCCTGACATAAAACTGCCTAATGTCGTCAACCAATTAACTTTTGCCAACAGTTTATCTAATATAATTAAACTGTTTCATTGTGGACTAGTTGGAGGGTTCCCTGGAGCAAGAAAAGAAAATCCGAATGGATCTTGAGAGATCCAAGAGGAAGCTTGAAGGAGATCTGAAGCTGGCCCTGGAATCCTTAATGGATCTGGAGAATGACAAGCTACAGTCCGACGAAAAAATCAAGAAGTATGTAAACGATTTTAAAACCCGTTTAGCCATTTTCTCAGAAGAGATTTCCGGCTATATACTATATATTTAATGTAAATGTTTTATCTACTAAAGGAAAGACTTCGAGATGAGCCAGCTTCTCAGCAGAATTGAAGATGAGCAGGCCATGGGTTCTCAGCTTCAGAAGAAGATCAAAGAACTCCAGGTTATTGGTCAATTCAACATGCCACACTGACTAACATAACTGTGTTATCAAGCACTTCCTCCAATTATTTATATCACTTTCATTATTCAGGCTAGAATTGAGGAGCTCGAGGAAGAGATTGAGGCTGAACGAGCTGCTCGCGCCAAGGTGGAGAAGCAGCGGTCCGATCTCTCCAGGGAACTTGAGGAGATCAGCGAGAGGCTTGAAGAAGCTGGAGGAGCAACGTCCGTTCAGATAGAGATGAGCAAAAAGCGTGAGGCCGAGTTCCAAAAGCTGCGTCGCGATCTAGAAGAATCCACCCTACAGCACGAGGCCACGGCCGCTGCTCTCCGGAAGAAGCAGGCCGACAGTGTGGCTGAGCTGGGGGAACAGATCGACAACCTGCAGCGTGTCAAGCAGAAGCTGGAGAAGGAGAAGAGTGAATACAAAATGGAAATCGATGACCTCTCCAGCAACATGGAAGCTGTTGCCAAGTCAAAGGTGAGAGTTGAGAAGTTATGGTTGCATAGATTTAGTATATAATATAGCGGTTAAAATGCTTGAATGACATTTGTGATATTGTTGATAGGGTAACCTGGAGAAAATGTGCAGAAGCCTTGAAGATCAACTGAGTGAGCTGAAAACAAAGAACGATGAGCATGTTCGCCAACTCAATGACATCAATATTCAGAGAGCCAGGCTTTTGACTGAGAATGGTGAGTTTAAAACAGATGTTCAGTCAGTTCAATTTGTTTTCCATAATAGCAAAAACCTGACTTTCAACTTTGTCTTAATTAGGTGAACTATGTCATCAGATGGAGGAGAAAGAATCTCTTGTTTCCCAGTTGTCCCGGGCCAAACTGGCTTACACACAGCAGATCGAGGAACTCAAGAGGCAGATCGAAGAGGAAGTGAAGGTCTTCTGCCATTTTATATTTCCAATATTTTCTCTGTTACATATAAATATGTGGTGCCTAATATTAACAGATATACTCATAACCGTCAGGCCAAGAACGCCCTGGCTCATTCCGTTCAATCAGCCCGCCACGACTGTGACCTCCTCCGGGAGCAGTATGAAGAAGAGCAGGAGGCCAAGGCTGAGCTGCAGCGTGCACTGTCAAAGGCCAACGCAGAAGTGGCTCAGTGGAGAAGCAAATATGAGACTGATGCCATCCAGAGGACTGAGGAGCTGGAGGAGGCCAAGTAATTTAAAACACATTATATCGCTTTTTTGTCAGCTGCTCTCAAAGGAGTCTTCAATAGACAATATTCCTCATTATTACTTACAGGAAAAAGCTCACCCAGCGTCTGCAAGATGCACAGGAGGCTGTTGAGGCAATGAACTCCAAGTGTGCATCTCTGGAGAAGACCAAGCAGAGATTGTTGGGAGAAGTGGAGGATCTCATGATTGATGTTGAACGAGCTAACGCCTTAGCCGCCCAGCTTGACAAGAAACAGAGGAACTTCGACAAGGTACATACTTGACAGATATTTCCGATATTTCCGACACATTTTGTTTTTTGTATATTAATGTTCTTGTCTGTGGAACAAGGTTCTGTCCGAGTGGAAGCAGAAATATGAGGAGGGCCAGGCTGAGCTTGAAGGTTCTCTGAAAGAAGCTCGCTCACTCAGCACTGAGCTGTTCAAGATGAAGAACTCCTACGAGGAATGTTTGGACCACCTGGAGACACTGAAGAGGGAGAACAAGAACCTGCAACGTACGGATACATTCAAATGAATACATCTCTAGCATTTTTCAGAGCGATGTCAATGCTAATTTATGCATGGATATGCAGCTAATCATTTCTCTCTGTGTTCATTTTTACTAGAGGAGATCTCCGACCTGACTGAAGTAGTCAGTGAGTCTGGAAAGAGCATCCACGAGCTGGATAAGGCTAAGAAGACAGTAGAGATTGAGAAGTCTGAAATCCAGGCTGCACTAGAGGAAGCAGAGGTACACACCAATATATTCATGGTAGTGGTCATGGTTGTTAACACCATACCTAGATAAATACACTATTTTTTAGTGTGGTCATTGTTCAATTGTATTCTTCAGGGCACGCTGGAACATGAAGAATCCAAGTTTCTTCGAATTCAGCTGGAGCTCAACCAGATCAAAGGGGAAGTTGACAGGAAAATTAAAGAGAAGGATGAGGAGATGGAGCAGATCAAGAGGAACAGCCAGAGGGTGATCGACACCATGCAGAGCACCCTGGACTCTGAGATCAGGAGCAGGAACGACGCAATGAGAGTCAAGAAGAAGATGGAGGGAGACCTGAACGAGATGGAGATCCAGCTGAGCCACGCCAACCGGCAGGCAATTGAAGCCCAGAAACAACTAAGGAACGTCCAGGGGGCTCTGAAGGTATTCTATACTCTCTTTTGTAGGCCTCAAATAGTTATTTTCCTTAGCTTTTGTTTGAATCAATTTCCCTCTAAATTATAGGACGCACAACTGCAACTTGACGACGCTCTTCGCTTTGGAGACGACATGAAGGAGCAGATGGCCATGGTGGAACGCAGGAACAACCTGATGCTGGCTGAGATCGAAGAACTGAGGGTCGCCCTGGAGCAGACAGAGAGAGGCCGCAAAGTGGCAGAGCAGGAGCTGATTGATGCCAGTGAGCGTGCGGGACTGCTGCACTCTCAGGTACACCAAAGATATTACAGTTGAATAAATACGTTCATCACTTGCACATTGGCTGAGGTGCAATCAGGTTTGCAATGGGATTAAATGCTGTCGTTTGCTTTAGAATACCAGTCTCATCAACACCAAGAAGAAGCTGGAGGTTGACCTGAGTCAAATCCAAGGTGAAATAGAGGACACTGTCCAGGAGGCCCGGAACGCAGAGGAGAAGGCCAAGAAAGCCATCACTGATGTGAGTTTAATACTCTGCTTTCTGTTTCTACAGGTTTAAGTTCTTTATTATGTATAAGACACCAAACATAGTCACAACATTGCATTGACATAAACTGCCCAACTATTACATGTTTAATTATCCCGAACTTCTGCCAAAGTGTTTAAGATACATTCAATGCGCACAATTAACACCAGGCTGCCATGATGGCCGAAGAGCTGAAGAAGGAGCAGGACACCAGTTCTCACCTGGAGAGGATGAAGAAGAACCTGGAGGTCACGGTGAAGGACCTGCAGCACCGCCTGGACGAGGCTGAGAATCTGGCCATGAAGGGAGGCAAGAAACAGCTCCAGAAACTGGAGGCTAGGGTAAATGATATAACTTATAGAAACTGGAGGCTAGGGTAAATGATATAACTTATAGAAACTGGAGGCTAGGGTAAATGATATAACTAATAGAAACTGGAGGCTAGGGTAAATGATAGAACTTATAGAAACTGGAGGCTAGGGTAAATGATATAACTTATAGAAACTGGAGGCTAGGGTAAATGATATAACTAATAGAAACTGGAGGCTAGGGTAAATGATATAACTTATAGAAACTGGAGGCTAGGGTAAATGATAGAACTTATAGAAACTGGAGGCTAGGGTAAATGATATAACTTATAGAAACTGGAGGCTAGGGTAAATGATAGAACTTATAGAAACTGGAGGCTAGGGTAAATGATATAACTTATAGAAACTGGAGGCTAGGGTAAATGATATAACTAATAGAAACTGGAGGCTAGGGTAAATGATATAACTAATAGAAACTGGAGGCTAGGGTATGTGTTATACATTCAACATGCATTTTGACAGAGATCATGTATACGAGACAGTTACAAATGAAAATGTACTTCCTGTCTGTTAGGTCCGTGAGCTGGAGGGAGAAGTCGACGCAGAACAGAGACGTGGAGCTGAAGTTATCAAATGTGTTCGCAAATATGAGAGGAGAATTAAAGAGCTCACGTACCAGGTACAATTATAAACCATTCATTACAAAAAATTATTTAATAAATTGTATACAGCTGTGGTAAGTGCAATTGGTCATTTTCATAACCTGTACCTTTTATAGACTGAAGAGGACAAGAAAAATATAAACCGGCTCCAGGACCTTGTGGACAAGCTGCAGCTGAAAATGAAGACTTATAAGAGACAGTCTGAGGAAACTGTACGTATAACACACTTATGTCAGATATAGAACTGAAGTTAGTCAAATAAATAGAAAGAAACAACGTAAATGTTTGATTTAATGAAATAAGCAACTTTGTCTTTGGGATTTAGCTATACATTTGTTATTAGGTGATACTACTGTGACAGGAGGCTTGTCATTTATCTGCAAAAAAAGACAACAAATTAAATGTTATTTGTTTAGCAACAACTAGACATGACGAAAAAAAACGTATCGTATCAAAACTCCTTTTTGTAGTCTACTTCTCCTGTTCAGTTCACATGATGCTTTTGTCTTTATTTATTCATGTTGACGATAACAACTACTTGAATAACTGGTTCCTGAGACAAGCATTGCACGCCATTGTTTCATTGTTGAATGTTGTGTTGTCAATTCCAACAGGAGGAGCAGTCAAACACCCACCTGTGCAGATACAGGAAGGTGCAACACGAGCTGGAGGAAGCCCAGGAGCGTGCTGACATAGCTGAGTCCCAGGTCAACAAGCTGAGGGCCAAGAGCCGGGAAATTGGCGGCAAGGTACAATCCAATTCAAGGATATCTTCCCAATCATTCGTGTCTTACTAAAAACGTGATACATAATCTAAAGTAGTCGCTTTTGAGTAGACACACGCTGATAGCACGTGCAATGACGCTAATAGTTATTTTATACACATTCTTCTCCAAGGGAATGCAGCTGAGTAGATGATGGAGACCCGACGAGAGACAATATCAGGAGGTCATGCAACATGGCTGTTGGTGAAATGTTCTCTTACTGCGAAAAATAAATCAGCAAAGCGTTTCCATAAGTTGTCTTTCTTTTTAATGCATCGTTGAAATTCATTGCGAAGATACAAACGCCTTGTCTTTCTCTGAAATCCCTGATTGCATCAACATCAAAAGCCAAATGATCTTGAGTTACTGCTACAAATAATATAGATACTTTAGTCGCAAATAGAAGACATTTTCACGTAAAAATTTTAAATTTTTGAAGTGAATTTATTGGACAGTGCATATTTCATTTAAAATAAAGTGCAGAAAAATAACCAGAATTGGCTTTTATTGCAATATAAGTGGGTTTGGTTGTCTTTTAGCATCATATAACATGACAAAACACATTTGAAATATACAGAAGTGTGTCGCCAAGTGATGATTCAGCAGAATCTTTCAGCAAAGGCCCTGAGCTTGTATTTATCTATCCCTGAGGTTGAATTTATCTGTCCCTGAGCTTGTATTTATCTGGCCCTGAGCTTGTATTTATCTGGCCCTGAGCTTGAATTTATCTGGCCCTGAGCTTGAATTTATCTGTCCCTGAGCTTGTATTTATCTGGCCCTGAGCTTGTATTTATCTGGCCCTGAGCTTGTATTTATCTGGCCCTGAGCTTGAATTTATCTGGCCCTGAGCTTGTATTTATCTGGCCCTGAGCTTGTATTTATCTGGCCCTGAGCTTGTATTTATCTGGCCCTGAGCTTGTATTTATCTGGCCCTGAGCTTGTATTTATCTGGCCCTGAGCTTGTATTTATCTGGCCTTAAGCTTGTATTTATCTGGCCCTGAGCTTGTATTTATCTGGCCCTGAGCTTGTGTTTATCTGGCCCTGAGCTTGTATTCATTTGCTTTTATCATAGTTTCACTGTAATTGATTTACTGCAGTGCATTTGTCTTTTTTCATTTAGATCCATTTGATTTATTGTCTTTATATTTCACAAGGAAGTAGTGAAACTAGTGTTCCTCCTAACTACATGACTCCATTTTAATAATTGGCCACTATAACATTGTATTGTATCATTCACCACAATATGGACATAGGAGGTTCATCTGGGCAGCACGTATTCTGGCAGCAAGGATTGGGCCAGGGAACAAAATGTTGCCAAATTGAATCCTATAATTGGAAAAAAAATCTGCTGTTTTTCCCTTGAGCAAGCTGGTAACCCTGTCTGTGTCATCCACAACACATCACATCCACAACACATCACATCTCCAACACATCACATCCACAACACATCACATCTCCAACACATCACATCCACAACACATCACATCCACAACACATCACATCCCCCACACATCACATCTCCAAAACATCACATCCACAACACATCACATCTCCAAAACATCACATCCACAACACATCACATCTCCAACACATCACATCCACAACACATAACACCCCCCACACATCGCATCCACAACACATCCCCCAACACATCACATCCCCCACACATCACACCCCGACACATCACATCCCCCACACATTGGATCAAAAGTGAAAGTAAACATTTAACTGATTCTTGTGTGAAATTGATGACAAACTATTTAATCCATATGGTTGTTATCCCATCTGACAGTGGAATCTGCACATGGGGTCAATGTTCAGAGTAGAATAAACCTGTGACAACACAGTCTAAATTAAATAGATGAGGATAGTATTATGGGTGGTAGAGTAACCTATGAGGATAGTATTATGGGTGGTAGGGTAACCTATGAGGATAGTATTATGGGTGGTAGGGTAACCTATGAGGATAGTATTATGGGTGGTAGGGTAACCTATGAGGATAGTATTATGGGTGGTAGGGTAACCTATGAGGATATTAGTATGGGTGGTAGGGTAACCTATGAGGATAGTATTATGGGTGGTAGGGTAACCTATAAGGATATTATTATGGGTGGTAGGGTAACCTATGAGGATATTATTATGGGTGGTAGGGTAACCTATGAGGATATTATTATGGGTGGTAGGGTAACCTATGAGGATAGTATTATGGGTGGTAGGGTAACCTATGAGTATTATGGGTGGTAGGGTAACCTATGAGGATATTAGTATGGGTGGTAGGGTAACCTATGAGGATATTATTATGGGTCGTAGGGTAACCTATGAGTATTATGGGTGGTAGGGTAACCTATGAGGATATTAGTATGGGTGGTAGGGTAACCTATGAGGATATTATTATGGGTGGTAGGGTAACCTATGAGGATAGTATTATGGGTGGTAGGGAAACCTATGAGGATATTATTATGGGTGGTAGGTTAACCTATGAGGATATTATTATGGGTGGTAGGGTAACCTATGAGGATATTATTATGGGTGGTAGGGTAACCTATGAGGATAGTATTATGGGTGGTAGGGTAACCTATGAGTATTATGGGTGGTAGGGTAACCTATGAGTGTTATGGGTGGTAGGGTAACCTATGAGGATATTAGTATGGGTGGTAGGGTAACCTATGAGGATATTATTATGGGTGGTAGGGTAACCTATGAGTATTATGGGTGGTAGGGTAACCTATGAGGATATTAGTATGGGTGGTAGGGTAACCTATGAGGATATTATTATGGGTGGTAGGGTAACCTATGAGTATTATGGGTGGTAGGGTAACCTATGAGGATAGTATTATGGGTGGTAGGGTAACCTATGAGGATAGTATTATGGGTGGTAGGGTAACCTATGAGGATATTAGTATGGGTGGTAGGGTAACCTATGAGGATAGTATTATGGGTGGTAGGGTAACCTATAAGGATATTATTATGGGTGGTAGGGTAACCTATGAGGATATTATTATGGGTGGTAGGGTAACCTATGAGGATATTATTATGGGTGGTAGGGTAACCTATGAGGATAGTATTATGGGTGGTAGGGTAACCTATGAGTATTATGGGTGGTAGGGTAACCTATGAGGATATTAGTATGGGTGGTAGGGTAACCTATGAGGATATTATTATGGGTCGTAGGGTAACCTATGAGTATTATGGGTGGTAGGGTAACCTATGAGGATATTAGTATGGGTGGTAGGGTAACCTATGAGGATATTATTATGGGTGGTAGGGTAACCTATGAGGATAGTATTATGGGTGGTAGGGTAACCTATGAGGATATTATTATGGGTGGTAGGTTAACCTATGAGGATATTATTATGGGTGGTAGGGTAACCTATGAGGATATTATTATGGGTGGTAGGGTAACCTATGAGGATAGTATTATGGGTGGTAGGGTAACCTATGAGTATTATGGGTGGTAGGGTAACCTATGAGTATTATGGGTGGTAGGGTAACCTATGAGGATATTTATGGGTGGTAGGGTAACCTATGAGGATATTATTATGGGTGGTAGGGTGAGGATATTATTATGGGTGGTAGGGTAACCTTAGTATGGGTGGTAGGGTAACCTATGAGGATAGTATTATTATGGGTTATGGGATAGTATTATGGGGTAGGGTAACCTATGAGTATTATGGGTGGTAGGGTAACCTATGTATTATGGGTGGATATAGGGTAACCTATGAGGTATGGGTGGGTATGGGGGTAACCTATGAGGATAGTATTATGGGTGGTAGGGTAACCTATGAGGATATTATTATGGGTGGTAGGGTAACCTATGAGGATAGTATTATTGGTAGGGTAACCTATGAGGATAGTATTATGGGTGGTAGGGTAATTATGGGTGGTAGGGTAACCTATGAGGATATTAATATGGGTGGTAGGGTAACCTATGAGGATATTATTATAGGGTAACCTATGAGGATATTATTATGGGTGGTAGGGTAACCTATGAGTATTATGGGTGGTAGGGAGGATATTAGTATGGGTGGTAGGGTAACCTGAGGATAGTATTATGGGTTAGGGTAACCTATGGGTATGAGGATAGTATTAGGTAGGGTAACCTATGAGGATATTAGTATGGGTGGTAGGGTAACCTATGAGGATATTATTATGTTTGGTAGGGTAACCTATGAGGATAGTATTATGGGTGGTAGGGTAACCTATGAGGATAGTATTATTGGTGGTAGGGTAACCTATGAGGATAGTATCATGGGTGGTAGGGTAACCTATGAGGATATTATTATGGGTGGTAGGGTAACCTATGAGTATTATGGGTGGTAGGGTAACCTATGAGTATTATGGGTGGTAGGGTAACCTATGAGTATTATGGGTGGTAGGGATAGTATTATGGGTGGTAGGGTAACCTATGAGGATATTAGTATGGGTGGTAGGGTAACCTATGAGGATATTATTATGGGTGGTAGGGTAACCTATGAGTATTATGGGTGGTAGGGTAACCTATGAGTATTATGGGTGGTAGGGTAACCTATGAGGATATTAATATGGGTGGTAGGGTAACCTATGAGGATATTAGTATGGGTGGTAGGGTAACCTATGAGGATATTATTATGGGTGGTAGGGTAACCTATGAGTATTATGGGTGGTAGGTTAACCTATGAGGATATTAGTATGGGTGGTAGGGTAACCTATGAGGATAGTATTATGGGTGGTAGGGTAACCTATGAGGATATTAGTATGGGTGGTAGGGTAACCTATGAGGATAGTATTATGGGTGGTAGGGTAACCTATGAGGATATTAGTATGGGTGGTAGGGTAACCTATGAGGATATTATTATGTTTGGTAGGGTAACCTATGAGGATAGTATTATGGGTGGTAGGGTAACCTATGAGGATAGTATTATTGGTGGTAGGGTAACCTATGAGGATAGTATCATGGGTGGTAGGGTAACCTATGAGGATATTATTATGGGTGGTAGGGTAACCTATGAGTATTATGGGTGGTAGGGTAACCTATGAGGATAGTATTATGGGTGGTAGGGTAACCTATGAGTATTATGGGTGGTAGGGTAACCTATGAGTATTATGGGTGGTAGGGTAACCTATGAGGATATTAGTATGGGTGGTAGGGTAACCTATGAGGATATTATTATGGGTGGTAGGGTAACCTATGAGGATATTAGTATGGGTGGTAGGGTAACCTATGAGGATATTAGTATGGGTGGTAGGGTAACCTATGAGGATAGTATTATGGGTGGTAGGGTAACCTATGAGGATATTAGTATGGGTGGTAGGGTAACCTATGAGGATATTATTATGGGTGGTAGGGTAACCTATGAGGATAGTATTATGGGTGGTAGGGTAACCTATGAGGATATTAGTATGGGTGGTAGGGTAACCTATGAGGATAGTATTATGGGTGGTAGGGTAACCTATGAGGATAGTATTATGGGTGGTAGGGTAACCTATGAGGATATTAATATGGGTGGTAGGGTAACCTAGTGGTTAAGCCTGTTGGGCCAGATAACACATGGATGCTGGTTCAAATCCCTGAACTGACAAGATGAAAATAAAACAGTCATTCTCTCTGTGGCGTGAGCGTGAGGAGAGAGTGTGTGAAAAGAGTGTGAGAAGAGAGTGTGTGAAAAGAGTGTGAGAAGAGAGTGTGTGAAGAGTCATCCTGATAACCATAAATAACAGTGTGTTCATGGCATACTTTCTGAAAGAAAATAACTGCTGACCACATCCTATTGCTCTACAAAGTGTCATGTAAATATCTTGCCCGTAATAAATGCTGCACTTTTATATAGCGCTTTTATCCAAAGCGCTTTACAGATCCTGCGTCACATTCACCCATTCATACACCGACGACCACGTCTACCATGCAAGGCGACTGCAGGCTCGCCAGGAGCAGCTGACTCAACCCACTGAGCCCGTAATGATAAGTCTTAGCAATTAATCATGCAAACATTTGATTAAATGTTAGTCCTAATGTACTTAGCAATCAGGAACATGCACTGTTTATTATAACTGTCATTTAATTCACTTGAAATAAATTGGTCCAACACGTAAATCCCTTAAATATTAACTTATCACAAATCAATATTGGGATATAAAACCAACGCTGATGAACTGCTTCTTTACACATAATTTAAGAACTTAGAGGTGCAACGTATAAAAGAAAAGTGTTTTACATGGAAAAATATCTGCTATATTCTGACTTACAGTGTCAATGACAACGAGGGGCGAACACATCACTAAAGGACACAAGACAGTTTTATATCAAAGGTTGGATGCAGAAATATGGCTTGATACACATGGTGATAAATAGCTAGACGGTGAGAGCATTGCTTCTCTCAGGCAGCTATATTTGTATTATGTCCTACTAAGAGCACAGCCGAGGGTAGGAGATTAAGTATCACATTTTCATTGACTTTATCAACTCATAACATGTGAACTCCTCAGAAATGTTACTCGGAATGCCTTTTCTATCTCTGCCTGTTATATGATTGCAGGCTATTAAACCATAGAACTTGTTTAACGCATTACTCATATAATGAACACTTCCTGGAGGTCGGGTCTTTTAGGTCAAATAGATTCCCCTGTTTCGATGATCCAACCAGAAAACAATTATAATAAGGTTGGTTCTACATCTTGTAGTATTTTAAAGATGAAGAACGCAGAGCCCAATCTTTGTAGTGGTTGAGTTATTTAAAGATTCGGGCTGGCACACTGCCAGTGACTAAAACACGAATCTACATAATCCCTGTCATATTACTGTAGTATGGGCGTCTCTTCAAGATGTTCATCCTAGATTGTTCGGATTAGTTCATTGGAATTGGATCTGCACGAGCCTTTAGAAACGTTTAACTTAAGCAAGAAATACATTAAGAATATGTATAGACAACATAAATACTGCATTGCATTGCTCAAGTTAACACCTGTGATACATTTGTTGACGTCCATCGTATTTGGCGTACACGTCCTACCTTGACGTGGTGATCTATTCAAGCCTCTTTTACCTCTCCTGAACCCCTTTTCCATTCTCTCTGACCTTTTTCTGAGAAAGGTTCAAAGGTTATCAAGGAGAGGAGGCACAGAGAGTGAACATGCACAAGAATATCTGTGTCCTTCCTGCCTACATAGTGTAACATGCTGGTGATTAGCTCTTTTAACAAAAAAACAGATTCAAAGAATGTGGCAGCAGTCAAAACTCTTATACGGTCGGCATACGAGGACACTGCTAGTTTATTTTGCTCGCTAATTGATTTCTGGGTCACTGAGGTGAGAGGGTGAAGGAGAGAAGAATTGGGGTAGATTTTTATAGAATAAGAATATTCTATTACTGCATTGCTGTTTGTTGCTGTTGGTTTGCAGTAGCATTTTCTTGAAGCCACCCACCACCCTGGCCTTTACCCGTTTGATTTTCTATCCTTTCTGTATAGGGATTGGCAATACATACCTTCTATACAGGTTATCTTAATGTCTCATGATTTTACAGAGCAATGAGAGTTTTAATAAATGGTCAAACCCTAACCCTTGTTACATTGTTTTTTAAACCTTCACGATGTAGATGAATCGGTTTTTGGTTGCCATGAGTGAATTCTGCAGAATCAGTAGGCGTTAACGTTTCACTCAAGTCCCGATACAATTCACAATACTGATTTTGCGATACAATTTAAGTTACAAGTTACTGTCTTTTTATTATTTCTCACTCAGACAAATGCTGCACATTTCATAATGAAATTGATCTATAATGTCAAATATCCCAACTAAATTACCATTTTAAAACAAATACCAAATATATGAATTAACAATACAAATAAAATAAATCTCTTCATATTAACAAACTATGGTTTTGCCTGTGCTCTAGCAATGGCTAGGAATTTTGATACATGTTCTTATTAAGAAATATCAGCAAATCAGTCAGTGTGGTTTGGCCTATTAATAGCATACAGCTTCAGCACCCCCTGCTGGTCTAAACGTGTTTGTTATGAGTGTCATGAGTAATTATCATTCTCACATGTCTACAGAGCAACAACTGTTAGTCTAATTTTCACAAATTTGCCCCATGAATTACGTTGAAGGATTCTGGAACAGTAAGATGATGGCATTTGACATCTTTTTCACAGCTAAACTGGGATCTCAGTGGCGCCAAAGATGCATTAGGGGAGATTAGTGATAACATAAGATCTAGGTAATGGCTGAACTCCAGAAAGAAACAGTTCACAATTTAAGATAGAAGATACTAGCATTACAGTTCACATAACTGTTACAAACAAGTATGCGCCATGTATTCCCCTAACATTAGTATCTTAAAAAATAACATAATATTTTTGAGGTAGCCTAATACTAAAAAGTGCTTTTAGTTTCGTTGTGCATCCAGTCATAACAAAGAGAGAAAAACTAAGCTCACCATCTCAATAGTTTGTGGCACCAAATGGAAAACAGCCACAGACTCAACAAAAAATGTTTCGCCATACATAAGCATATTCACATGGACACAGAAAAAAGAGCATTAGGAGTTTATAAAACTCACACATCCGATCCCTTGGGGGTCGCTGGAGGGTCAAATATCTGCAGCCAACCTTTTACTTGTGTAATGCCAACACTGTGAAGAATTTGGACTCTTCCCACTATAAAAACTAAACTTTAGTATTCATACAATTTCTTCATAATGTTATGGATGCAATATACTGATAATTATAAAAGTAACTTTTAGTTTTAGTTACTTAAAATTGTCCTCTGCTGATGTAAGTGATGCATAGTGATGCACGTGCCCCTTGATGAGTCATTGTGTTTATCCTCAGTTTGATTGACACATGTGAAGGACTCCTGTCCTTCACATGGGTCCAGAGCAACATTCCAGCTGTCTTCTAAAAGATGCTATGGCTTTGTCTATCAGCTCATTACAGGACACAAGCCAGGACGGCTGTGTGAAAGACAAGTACAGACACATTAAATAAAATCTGCCCAAAATGGCTGCCAAAATACAAGCATTTTTTCATATTCCAGAGGCACTTCTGATCTAAAGCTCATTCAGGATGAGATCACTGTCAAGAATATAAATGATGTTTTGGAGTTCATTGCCACTGATGCAAGTAAGAAAACATGTACAACAAATATAAAACTAAGATCTAGGCCTTGCAAAATATCGGAAGCCCCCCCACCCTTCAAAAGCAGAACCCTTAAAGTGACACGTTATGAAAGGTTTGAGGTAATGAAGGTCGTAGGCCTTATTCAATACTCGTAATCAATGATAATCGATTTAGAAAAATGCCTGCTGTATAAATTAAACGAATTATTGAGATAAAACAACGTTTGGTTTGACTGCCCTAAACACTTCAGGACAGTGGGTGGCGGTGTGGGCAGCATAAAGTTTGATGCGATCTCCCGTCCAAACCTTAAAGACGAATAAGAACACCCTGGCAACCCCATAGATATCGGCAACCCGACGCTTAGCATCCTGGGAGTGGCGGTTGATTCAATATGGCGGCAGCAGCATCTACGGGAAACGAGTCAGGGTTTGTTTGGATTAATGACAGTATCCTTTTCGCTACACGTACTAAACTAATATGACATATGCCCTATAAAAAACTCCGTAGTCGGTATTTTTATATTGTTGTCAATGATTTTTTGCTGCCGTTTGGCTGCCATGTTGGCATATCTGGTGAACTCATGTGACGGGATGTAGCTAGCTAACTTTTTAAAACTCAGCGGTGGTCCTGGAAGAGGACCTGAAGGAAACACTTATCGGTTTATTTTTCTCTCTTTGATATGTAATACTGTACTACTATTAGTGTAATACTGTACTACTATTAGTGTAATACTGTACTGTACACCTATTAGTGTCATACTGTACACCTATTAGTGTAATACTGTACACCTATTAGTGTAATACTGTACACCTATTAGTGTAATACTGTACAACTATTAGTGTAATACTGTACTGTACAACTATTAGTGTAATACTGTACTACTATTAGTGTAATACTGTACAACTATTAGTGTAATACTGTACAACTATTAGTGTAATACTGTACTACTATTAGTGTAATACTGTACTACTATTAGTGTAATACTGTACTGTACAACTATTAGTGTAATACTGTACAACTATTAGTGTAATACTGTACTACTATTAGTGTAATACTGTACTACTATTAGTGTAATACTGTACAACTATTAGTGTAATACTGTACAACTATTAGTGTAATACTGTACTGTACACCTATTAGTGTCATACTGTACACCTATTAGTGTAATACTGTACTGTACACCTATTAGTGTCATACTGTACAACTATTAGTGTAATACTGTACACCTATTAGTGTAATACTGTACACCTATTAGTGTAATAATGTACACCTATTAGTGTAATACTGTACACCTATTAGTGTAATACTGTACACCTATTAGTGTAATACTGTACACCTATTAGTGTAATACTGTACAACTATTAGTGTAATACTGTCCTACTGTTAGTGTAATACTGTCCTACTGTTAGTGTAATACTGTACTACTGTTAGTGTAATACTGTACAACTATTAGTGTAATACTGTACAACTATTAGTGTAATACTGTACAACTATTAGTGTAATACTGTACAACTATTAGTGTAATACTGTCCTACTGTTAGTGTAATACTGTACTACTGTTAGTGTAATACTGTACTAATAGTTGTACAGTATTACACTAACAGTAGGACAGTATTACACTAATAGTTGTACAGTATTACACTAATAGTTGTACAGTATTACACTAATACTGTACAACTATTAGTGTAATACTGTCCTACTGTTAGTGTAATACTGTACTACTATTAGTGTAATACTGTACTACTGTTAGTGTAATACTGTACACCTATTAGTGTAATACTGTACTACTGTTAGTGTAATACTGTACAACTATTAGTGTAATACTGTACTACTGTTAGTGTAATACTGTACAACTATTAGTGTAATACTGTACAACTATTAGTGTAATACTGTACTGTACACCTATTAGTGTAATACTGTACACCTATTAGTGTAATACTGTACACCTATTAGTGTAATACTGTACAACTATTAGTGTAATACTGTACAACTATTAGTGTAATACTGTACAACTATTAGTGTAATACTGTACTACTGTTAGTGTAATACTGTACAACTATTAGTGTAATACTGTACTACTATTAGTGTAATACTGTACAACTATTAGTGTAATACTGTACAACTATTAGTGTAATACTGTACTGTACACCTATTAGTGTCATACTGTACACCTATTAGTGTAATACTGTACACCTATTAGTGTAATACTGTACACCTATTAGTGTAATACTGTACAACTATTAGTGTAATACTGTACAACTATTAGTGTAATACTGTCCTACTGTTAGTGTAATACTGTACTACTGTTAGTGTAATACTGTACTACTGTTAGTGTAATACTGTACTACTGTTAGTGTAATACTGTACACCTATTAGTGTAATACTGTACAACTATTAGTGTAATACTGTACAACTATTAGTGTAATACTGTACAACTATTAGTGTAATACTGTACAACTATTAGTGTAATACTGTACTACTGTTAGTGTAATACTGTACAACTATTAGTGTAATACTGTACTACTATTAGTGTAATACTGTACAACTATTAGTGTAATACTGTACAACTATTAGTGTAATACTGTACTGTACACCTATTAGTGTCATACTGTACACCTATTAGTGTAATACTGTACACCTATTAGTGTAATACTGTACACCTATTAGTGTAATACTGTACAACTATTAGTGTAATACTGTACAACTATTAGTGTAATACTGTCCTACTGTTAGTGTAATACTGTACTACTGTTAGTGTAATACTGTACTACTGTTAGTGTAATACTGTACAACTGTTAGTGTAATACTGTACAACTGTTAGTGTAATACTGTACAACTATTAGTGTAATACTGTCCTACTGTTAGTGTAATACTGTACTACTATTAGTGTAATACTGTACTAATAGTTGTACAGTATTACACTAACAGTAGGACAGTATTACACTAATACTGTACAACTATTAGTGTAATACTGTCCTACTGTTAGTGTAATACTGTACAACTATTAGTGTAATACTGTACTACTGTTAGTGTAATACTGTACACCTATTAGTGTAATACTGTACTACTGTTAGTGTAATACTGTACAACTATTAGTGTAATACTGTACTACTATTAGTGTAATACTGTACTGTACAACTATTAGTGTAATACTGTACTACTATTAGTGTAATACTGTACTGTACACCTATTAGTGTAATACTGTACACCTATTAGTGTAATACTGTACACCTATTAGTGTAATACTGTACACCTATTAGTGTAATACTGTACAACTATTAGTGTAATACTGTACAACTATTAGTGTAATACTGTACTACTGTTAGTGTAATACTGTACAACTATTAGTGTAATACTGTACTACTGTTAGTGTAATACTGTACAACTATTAGTGTAATACTGTACTACTATTAGTGTAATACTGTACTACTATTAGTGTAATACTGTACTGTACAACTATTAGTGTAATACTGTACAACTATTAGTGTAATACTGTACTACTGTTAGTGTAATACTGTAGTACAGTATTACACTATTAGTATTAGTGTAATATTGTACTACTATTAGTGTCATACTGTACTACTATTAGTGTAATACTGTACCACTATTAGTGTAATACTGTACTACTATTATTACTAGTAGTAACAGGTATATCAACACATTTGACAACTGTTGTACTCCTGACAACAATGCATGACACATTTGCAGCCTACTACCAGCACTTACTATTAAGTACTGCTATTAGTAGTTCACTTTAGCGTGGAGACGTAATATAACGTTAACTTATATACTTGAACCTAAACGTTTACTTCTATTTAGTTAAATGTGGGTTATTATATTGCTTATCTAATACTACTATACATAATCGTTCTTAATTAATTTCACACAGCATCGGATGAAGATCAACCTGTGTTTATTCCAGGTAAGGAATATAATGTGTACCACAATCGCCCAGAGATTTTCTTTAGATTTTCTTGTACACATTTAGCTTTTCTCGCCCACACGCATTCATACATCAATACATTTACAGTGGGAGTAGAGATAAACCATGCCTTATGCATGTCTTGAGTTCAGATTATTTGCTAGATGCTAACAATTTGAAACGATACCGGAATAATGCTTATACGGCTTAATAATGAATGAGAAATAAATGAAACATTTTTGCTGTTACTTTCTAATGTTAATTAGATGTTTTGTTTACTTCTGTTTCCATTCAAATGTTTTAATAGTCTGTTTCTTTAGTTTTATTAAAATCCTGTGTTTTAGTTGATCATTGAATGTGAAAATGATCTTAAATGCAAACTAACCTCTATAGAATTTCCTCCATTACATCTCTGTTGTTGCCAACATACCCATATACTAACATTGAAACCGGTTTGCTTCGTCTCTCCATGTTACCTAAACCATGCTCACCGTGTTGCATTGACATGCAAGACACGACTAGAACATTTTAGTGCAAAGCAATAACGGTTATTGGGTTAAGGTGCTGTTCAGTTGCTATGTGGTATGCATTAATACAATAGCAAAGTAAAGCATTATGAGAGCATTTGTCTTTTGACACCCTTAAATCGCATAGCAATAATGGCATTTACTTTGGCATACTGTCTCATCCCCTTTTGTAGTCGAAACAAACATCATCTGGCCACTCACTGATACGTGTTTGGAGGGCAAAAGGACTCTACTCTTCTAAAGGGCCACTACACAGCTCATCTATTGGTTATGTGTGCCACTACACAGCTCATCTATTGGTTATGTGTGCCACTACACAGCTCATCTATTGGTTATGTGTGCCACTACACAGCTCATCTATTGGTTATGTGTGCCACTATAGAGCTCAGCTATTGTTTATGTGTGCCACTATAGAGCTCAGCTATTGTTTATGTGTGCCACTATAGAGCTCAGCTATTGGTTATGTGTGCCACTATAGAGCTCAGCTATTGTTTATGTGTGCCACTATAGAGCTCAGCTATTGGTTGTGTGTGCCACTATACTGCTCAGCTATTGGTTATGTGTGCCACTATAGAGCTCAGCTATTGGTTATGTTTGCCACTATACTGCTCAGCTATTGTTTATGTGTGCCACTACACAGCTCATCTATTGGTTATGTGTACCACTATACAGCTCAGCTATTGGTTATGTGTGCCACTACACATCTCAGCTATTGGTTATGTGTGCCACTATAGAGCTCAGCTATTGTTTATGTGTGCCACTATAGAGCTCAGCTATTGGTTATGTGTGCCACTATAGAGCTCAGCTATTGTTTATGTGTGCCACTATAGAGCTCAGCTATTGGTTATGTGTGCCACTATACTGCTCAGCTATTGGTTATGTGTGCCACTATAGAGCTCAGCTATTGTTTATGTGTGCCACTACACAGCTCATCTATTGGTTATGTGTACCACTATACAGCTCAGCTATTGGTTATGTGTGCCACTACACATCTCAGCTATTGGTTATGTGTGCCACTATAGAGCTCAGCTATTGGTTATGTGTGCCACTATACTGCTCAGCTATTGGTTATGTGTGCCACTATAGAGCTCAGCTATTGTTTATGTGTGCCACTACACAGCTCATCTATTGTTTATGTGTGCCACTACACATATCACAAAGTGCTTATAAAGATAACCAGCCTAGAAACCACAAAGAAAGCAACAAGAGTTGATTCACACTGGTTAGGAAAACCACCTAAATTGTTCAATAAAAACCAGATTATAGGCACACTTGAAGTTTTGCTCCCTGTAGAGAATCTGTTGAGATATAACATGTAACTATTTGCAAAATGCTGAGCATATTCTATTTTCATTTATTACATAGTATATGTCCCTTCCTTGGATTAGATCAAAAGAAAAAAATGTCTTAACCCTCTGTCTTTCTGATACCCCATAAACTCCATGGGCACCTGTTGACTGGCACTTTGTGTTGTATTGCTGGCTGCCACCGCATCACCCTCATCTTTTTTCCCCAATATCACCGTCGTCTCTCAGGTGTGAGCAGAGTGGGGAACTTGCGGACAACTTATACATTGGGCCCACGCAACAGTGAGCGAAAGGCGAAGATGAGGGCAAAGAATGGCAACGAGATTGAAGCAGACGCTCCTCTCAGACGGGGCAGTAAGAAGCGAGCCCAGCCTTTATTCCTGGCCTCTGTCTCAGACTCCTCTGTTGGTAGAGGGCAGCATCAGTCTACCCCTGCAGCCACAATCCCATCCTTCAGCCCAGCTACACAGCATTCTCTTCTGAAAGACCCACAGGTAGGTCTGCCTAGAGTAACCACTTACTATGTGCTAGCCAGTAATAACACATCCAAAAAGATAGTGAACCATAAATAGTGAACAGAAATTACTTTCCACATAAGTAACATTTCTACATAATTGTGCATTTTTTCACGGAGAACTGCCTTTAGAGACAGTTTTGCCTCCTATGTTACCTTTGCCTGTTCTGTTGGCTTTTATTGTGAAATACAAATGAATCCCTGGGATGTGGCTGATATGGAACATTTATGGAATTGCTGTATTGTTTACTATGAAAAAATAGCTGTCAGTTTTTGGGACCCCTATTGGTTCCTACTGAATAAAGTCCTCCAAATGAAATCTGCATGAACAATACACTTTTAAAGTACATGTCAGTCTGCATGACCTTCATATATCACACAATGTGAGCAAAACAAACCTAAAGAACTAACCCTGTGTACAAAGCTTTAAATCCGTGGAGAAGTTGTAAACTGACGTTGTACAGGATGCAATTGTTTTCCCCCCAAACACAATGAGCAAGATGGTTCGGGTGGTAAAAACGAATCCCATGGCTACAAGATTTATAGTTCATAAAACATGGTTACATCTTGTGGTCACATCTTTTTTTTTTCTTCATGTCCATTGTCTCTGAAAGGATTGCCAGGCAGCTTATAAGCTTATTGGGAGCGGCCAACAGCAATGCTTAAAAACATTGACACTTTAATTGCAACCATGTTTGGCAAAAATCCATTTGCCTGTGCCAGGTAGATCTTCCAACAAAACAATACTGGAGTACCAATGTTTTGTCATTTTTGGACCTGTGTACCCTGGCTTAAATTAAATTCTCGCTTCTGATTGATGACGCCTGTGATTTGCCTAAACGGAAATTCAATCTTACAGAAGTTATTGTTATACATTTTTTAACAACAAAATAAGAAAATCAATTGTATGATATTCAATACAGATTATCTTCTTGTAATTGTAGATTAAACAATGCGTGCAAATACATTTAACAAACAAGGTAACAGCCAGAATAATAAAAATAAAACAATCGGACACATGACTTGAACAAAACATAAATTCAACAAAATGTAATATGAGCGAGATGGATAACATATTCATGAGGTACTTAAATATTCCAAAGTGCTTTTGACTTTGTGTCCGTGAGAGTCGTCAGCTCAGATCAGTTCCAGAGTAAACTCAGTTCATGTAAATCCTGGGAAATCAGTCTGTTCTGTATGCCTAACCCAAGTAAATCAACAGAAAGCAGTCTATCCTTACAACAATCAAAATATCCAAGTGAATCACCACTTTACAATAGATTCCACACTTTCAAGTTTTGACATGCAATGCTGAGCATTCAATTTCTCCACTTCATGGTAACTCTGAAAGCGGTTCAGCGACGTACAAATATGCAATGCATTCCGATATTGCTTGCCAAGCCATTCTTCACAGCAATTTCAAAAGGTTTAGAGAAAAACATTTCATTTGACCGACAAAGCCAATCTTCACAGCAATTCAAAGTCAAATTTACAACATTATGTTGCACATTCAACGTGAAGACACTTCAAAGATTCAACAATTGGCAACATTCAGTGCATGCCATTAAGCCACTCTCCAGAGTGATTTGAATATTAACTGTGCACCGATGCAAAGTCCTGGTGACTTCATATTCCGTTATCAGCAATATTAGCTATCTTGTCCAAACTAGGTAAGAGCAGTTAATACCAGAAACAGGTTCACACTTAACTTACTAATGGATACTAATACTACTTTTGTTCTGATCTCAATCCTTTTAGACACTCTCTGTGGTAACCCAAGCTAAGAGCAGGGCATCTCTGAAGGACCTCTGTCCTGAGGATAAACGACGCATTGCCAACCTCATCCAGGAGCTGGCCAGGTAACTAATAAAAGAGTCTTTGTGTTTAGCTGCGAGTTAGATGTTGGAATGATTTATTTACAAGTCTTAAGACAAAAGTGAATCAAGAGGGAATACTGCAGTAACCCCTGACCCTAGCTTTTCTGCGCTGACCCCTAACCCTAGCTATTCTGCTGTAACCCCTGACCCTAGCTATTCTGCTGTAACTTTTGACCCTAGCTGTACTGCCGTAACCCCTGACCCGAGCTCTTCTGCCGTAACCCCTGACCCGAGCTCTTCTGCGGTGACCCCTGACCCTAGTTCTTCTGTGGTGACCCCTGGCCCTAGCTCTTCTGGGGTGACCCTTGACCCTAGCTCTTCTGCGGTGACCCCTGACCCTAGCTCTTTTGCGGTAACCCCTGACCCTAGCTCTTCTGCGGTAACCCTCTGACCCTAGCTCCTTTGCGGTAACCCCTGACCCTAGCTATACTGCGGTAACCCCTGACCCTTGCTCTTTTGCGGTAACCCCTGACCCTTGCTTTTCTGCGTTAACCCCTGACCCTTGCTCATTTGCGGTAACCCCTGACCCTTGCTCATTTGCGGTAACCCCTGACCCTTGCTCATTTGCGGTAACCCCTGACCCTAGCTCTTCTGCGGTGACCTCTGACCCTAGCTCTTCTGCGGTGACCTCTGACCTCTTCTTCCTCAGAGTGAGTGAAGAGAAGGAGGAGTCAGTACAGAGGCTAAGGAATGAACAAGAGACTTTTGAGCGCAAGATTCTACAGCTTGAGCAGCAGAACCAGCTTATTGTGCTTGAAAGAGAGAGTATCCTTTTCTCTACACACACATTGAGTGAATGGTCTCATGCTTTCCTACGTCTGCATCTGTCATTGATTTGTCATGTACACTGTAACCATACTTTGCCGCAGATTACTTCTCAAGTATCTTCTTATATTTTGCCAATAGGGGGCAGCATTGTATATGATTTGATCTCCTCTGCACACTTCTAATGACACTCAATACATTTCATTCAGATGTTTTTTTTAGTTTGTATGGGATTGCATTCAGTGTTTGAAACTGCTTCTTCCAATCTTGGTAATCTTTTGATATTATTTATTTTCTTGTCTGTGAATGGCTTTCTGGTTCTGTGCCATCATGTTAAATGTGCTAACGCTGTTCAGCTTGGTGTCTTGGCCACTTTCTGTATTTCCAGGAGCAACACAGATTTACTCTTTCCTGAAACCAGCCCCCCCCCCCAACATCCTCATTAACAATTTTTCTCAGGTCAAACTGATGTCGTGAGAGCCATCCGTTTAGGGGGAAAACATTTCAAAATATGAAGAGTAATCGCCAGCTGGTATATTGCACAATTGGCAGCAGAGCTGGGAAATTAGGAAAGCACAACTCAATTAAAGGCGCTTTGGCTTGGAGACCTGGCATTTACACTAAACTTTTAAACACCATTAAAAAGTAATTTGAAGGGGTAAAACCCCTTTGATTAAAGCACCTGAGGGTATAACGGGTTCTTAATGCACACACACCGGGTCCTAAACAGTGTTCTGACTCGGTTACGACGGATCTTTTAAAGGTTAAGGAGACGCCAAAGACAAACAGACTAGGGGGAGACTTGTGGAGTCTAATTCCATTACAGTCTTATCTACCCAGAGCCCGGTTATCAGGGGGAGGGTATCTCTCCATCTATAACCCCAGATGAGAGAGATGGGCACTTGAAGGATATGTGTGGAATAAAATGTTTTCATAAGTTTATTTCAGGATTTTTCTCTTTGGCGTGATGTAATGAAAAGGTAAAAAGGCTAGATGTCATTGGTAGTCAGTCTGACCATACACTGATAAGCCAAAACATTATGACCATCACAAATGAAGCAAATAATGTTGATCATCTCCTCAGAATGGCACATGTCAAGTTCTGGGTACTAGTAGGTAGCTAAGATGAGGATAAGTGCACTGCACAATCATTTCTTGTAGTTAAAGTTTTGGATGCAAGCGAAATGGATAATATTGAAGACCTGAGCGGCTTTGACATGGGCCACATTGTTATAGTCTGAAACGGCATTTGTGTGGTGTTGCCGGTCAGCATTGGTGTGTATTTACAAACCCCAAACCTGTGACGGGTGTTGGGCGTCCAAGGCTTATCTGTGTGTAAGGAAAATGATGATATCCTGCCTTGCCCGGAACTGACAGAAGGGCTACCCCTGGGTTCTGCTGGGACCCCCTGGGTTCTGCTGGGAACCCCCATGACAGTGCATTTATGTGATGTCAATTTGACAGGTGCCAACTACCTAAACATTGTTGCCGACCAGGTACATCCCTTCATGGTACTAGTTTATTGCCTGATGGCTGTTGCCTCATTCAGCTGAATAATGCGCCCTGCCACACTGCACATGTTACTTGAGAACGGTTTAAGGAACATGAGGAACATGCTGTTGTCTTGCATGTAGCTGCAGTAACGAGTACATTGAGATGGTGGCATCTGCTTCAAGTCATCTGCTTTTCATTGCACTTTCCTGTCCATGACTCTGATGAGTTGTCTGTTACATCTGTTCTATGTGGACTGTAGAGCAGCTCACCGCATTCATCATGTTGCTCTCTTGCTAGCGTATATCCCAGAGCACAGTTCAATCTCAAGTAGCCTTTTGTAGAGCAGCTCACCACGTTCATCATGTTGCTCTCTTGCTAGCGTATATCCCAGAGCACAGTTCAATCTCAAGTAGCCTTTTGTAGAGCAGCTCACCACGTTCACCATGTTGCTCTCTTGCTAGCGTATATCCCAGAGCACAGTTAAATCTCAAGTAGCCTTTTGTAGAGCAGCTCACCACATTCATCATGTTGCTCTCTTGCTAGCGTATATCCCAGAGCACAGTTCAATCTCAAGTAGCCTTTTGTAGAGCAGCTCACCACGTTCATCATGTTGCTCTCTTGCTAGCGTATATCCCAGAGCACAGTTCAATCTCAAGTAGCCTTTTACAGTTTGCCGTTCTGGACTTTGAATGCCAAATAGAAATGAAGCACAGTTTGACGACAGGCATGTTCGCAGCTTAACAGCAAATCCCAGGTTGCTGATAACATAAGGGTTTTCAGTCCAGTTACCTTCCTGTTGGCCCTGGCACATTCTATTGGCAAAGGAAACCCAACACGGTCTGCTTCTCATGTGATCATAGAAGCCTAATGTAAGTCTGAACTATATACAAATAAAGTGCTTGTGTAGTGCATGTATACACTTTTGTTTGTTCTGCAAGTCTATTTATCTGTTTTTGGTTGGGTGATTGTACATTACTCATTTTCTTCCCCCTCCATGAACATAGAGTATTGCAGTCATGGTAACTGTCATCTTCCATCAATCCTACATCGCCATGCCTGAACACATGTGCGATCAGTCTCTCTCTCCCTCAAACACACACGCACACAGACATACATTCACATGTCCAGTCGGTTGGCACCGTGAGCAATACGCCGGCTTTAAGATATTCTTCTACAGCACAATTTGTTCCACCTTGAGGTGGATTTCATTTTTACATTTAGGTGCAGCCCGACAGGGCAAGTGAATCATTTTGACAGGCTCCATCTGAAGCCCTCAGCTGAAGGAAGAGAAGCTTAACAATTACGCTCCAGTTACCATATATTACCCGGCTTTGAGTGGCGTGGCTGTGTCTCCACTCCGGCTATGTGATCATCCATCTCGAATGGTTCCAGCTAAACAGTCCCGTCTTTAAAACAAATCATTAGTTCAGAAGATAACATAATGGTGACACCTGATTGTAGCATAATAAAGAAGAAAGATTGCAATATCCCCTCTTAAAAAAGCTTCTCGGCTAAAACAAATATACATTTGGATTGGACGAGTGTTGATTTTTCTTAGACAAGGTGAAATACTTTTCGTTAAACATTTTTCGGACGATCTAGGTAATTGGGTGAAGAGCTGAGACGGCCCCCAAATACCCTGTGTGAATACATTCGTCCTCACAGCGTGCGAGTCAATGCTTTTCTCATTGTATGTGTTGCAGCAGGATTATGTATGAATAGCTGTTTGCATACCTCACTCTGCCCTGGTATGTGAGTTGTGCCCCCATCCTCGTGTTCCACACTAGTCCTCCTCCAGATAAGCTCTCTGTCTGGTCAGAGGCGGTTTAGCATCACGGCACAGATGTAATCTGGAGAATCACTGCCCCCTTAACTTTTTTGTGTCATGACTTGTCTTTAATTTGCAGTCCTAGTGAAGGGGTAGTGGGTTGAAAGTGCTGTTGGCGTTGATGTTGTTTAAAATGTTAATAATTAGATCTAAAGAGTAGCACATGGCCCTTAACCCAAGCCCTCTGTGGCCCAGGCTTACAGCAGCAGTATCGGGAGTGCCAGGAGCTGCTGGGGCTCTACCAGCAATACCTCTCCCAGCAACAGGAGAAACTCAACCAGTCCATCGCTCAGCTCAGCCATGTCCACAATAAGGTACTCCCTCTGTTTGTGTGTGTGTGTGTGTGCAAGCGCGCATGCTATTCTACATAATACGATGGTCTCTTTGACAGACGGGGAGTGTGCCTGTGCAAGTTTTACATTTTACGATCTCCAAACGGTTTACCCTTAATCAGGATGCTGCCAACACAGAGACACACACAGACACACACGCGCATATATATATATATTTTTTTTTTGAAGACCCCTACTATGTCTTCAACAGCACATCAGATATCATAATAATAACAGATGTTACTTCACAGTGCTTAATTCAGCAGCACGACCGATTGTTTTTCCTCCAGGTAATCATAGAGATAAGAGACGACTTCCCCGGCCCCCTGCCCTGAGGATCATCCTCACTTCGTCTTCCTCACTTCGTCATCCTCACTGTCTTACAGTGGGCTTGAGTAATGTGTGTTTGCATGCTCTGTGACCTCACATTGAATTAGTCAGTCTCTCTCTCTCTCGTCTTGCTGAAGGTGGGCTTTTCTTTCACTTCAGTGTTTATCTCGCTTGCTTCGGTGACCTTGATTTCCCGGTGCTGAGCTCAAACCTGCCCAGATTCCATACATCTTAGTTGTCCTTTGTACCTCAGCGGTTAATGGGGGGGGCTGGAGTTGAGGTGCATTAGATTGAATAATAAAGTTAAAGTCTTGTATGAAATCACAATAGGATGGATGGAAACAGGGAACGTGTATAATATATACTGCCGTTCTAAAGATTCGGGGTTACTTGGAAATGGTCCAATAATATAACATCAAATTGATCAGAAATACAGTGTAGACATTGTTAGTTTTGTAAATGATTATTGCATCTGGAAGCTGAGGATTTTCCCATTCTGTGTTCCAATCGCATGTTGTGTTATCTCAAGTCTATTATTTTAAATAGATAATTTATCATTAGAAAACCTGTTTGCAATCATGTTAACACAGCTGAACATTGTTAAAGACACAATAAAACTGGCCTTGTTTGGACTTTTATAGTATGGAGAGCTGTTGGGGGTTCTGTTGCAGGCTGAAAATGTCCATGAACAAATGACTTTCTTCTGAAACTAGTCCCAGAAATTCAATGCAGAGTTGCTTCTCTGTCCACTGTGTTTTTGCCCATCTAATCTTATCTTTTTATTGTTGAGTCTGAGATATGGCTTTTTCTTTGCAACTTTGACATCTTGTTGCCGTTTTTAATTAATGATTTTTGAATGAAAATGGTTGCTGAAATACTGTTGAAATAACTATTAAATCAAAGGTCATATGGAGACTAGATGATAACGCGTACGTCCTGTAATTGTCTCACTGCAGTTTATTGAAATAAGTGATAAATGGAAATAAGAGAAATAACATGGTGCTAAAAAGACACATGGAAACCGGCCAATCAGATGGCCGTCTATATATTATAGTAATACTGTTGTCTCCACAGGCCCCCAGCAGTGAGGGAGGCTCCACTAAGCCGAGCAGGGAGGAGAAGGCCACTGCTTGGGATGGCTCATACCTGGGCCTGCCCACTCCTGGAGGACCCAGTACAGGTGGAGGTGAACAGGAGAAAAGGGAAGGAAGAGGAGTCCTGCCTCGTAGTCCCGCTTCCCTCCCCAACAACCTCCCCTCAGCCACTCCCTCTACCTGCTCCGCCTCCAGTGACCACTCCCACGCACCAGTCAGACATTGTGACTGCCAAGGAAGAGGCTCCCATAGCGAGCCCCGCCCACCGAACAACCCCAGCAGAAGGGACCACCTGGTCAATAGAACCACAGAAGGTTCTGGACTCGCCAACACCAGCCCGCGGACCCACAATGGGCCTGACGAACCACCCAAAGGCAGCAGAGGTGGAGCTGGGCCGCAGCTGTTACTACCCGGCAGGGACCCAGCGGGGGGCGGAGTAGGAGCGCAGGGGGCCCTCACAGCGCCGCTCCTGGGCCGGGAGGACTGGGAGGAGAAGAGGCACCGGCTGCTCCTGCAGAAGATGCAGCTGGAGGTGGAGAGGGAGCGGCTTCAGGTGAGACTGGCCCAGCAGGAAGAAAGACTGATTAGACAGAACCAGCAGCTCCGTCACACCCGCCTGGACTACAGCAGGTTCCAGCAAGCCACCGCTGCCGAACTAGGCCCTTCCCTGAGCAGAAACGGGACTGATCCTTTATCCAACGGCCAGACACTACCCAGGTAAAGGCATGTTTGCTCATTCTGTCAAAAATTGACATTTTTGGACTTCATAATCCAACCTTTATGTATGTTTTGGTGCAGAGAGAAGAGATGCAGTAATGTGGAATGGCGGTTGTCCGAAACGGCACAACCGGAACTGCCTCCACACGAAGACCCTTTACCAGGTGTGTGTGTGTATGCCAGCCTTGTGTCAGCCAGATACACATTCTTAGGGTCTTTATTTAGTGTTTTGAAATCCATTTGTTGTCCTCTGTCAGCAGCGCTCCGTCATGAGTCAAGTAAGGATATGGCCACCTGTGGTGTGGTTTCCCCAAGCGTTCCTTACACCACCCCTGCTCCACCCACTGGTACCCGTCGAACTAGGACCCCCCATGCACGGTAAATAACAGTCAGTCAAGCACACTAGGATTTGGTTGGTTCCGTCTCTACCTTAACACAATTGCTGTTTATTATGCAGCCCAGCATGCATCAGTCTCTGTGTAACTTTATTTTTTTTATGCCATTTCTTCTGCCTATACGACTAGTTTGGTTAGAAACATGAAGTCAGAATTTGTTAAAGGAAAGTTTTGCTGCTGCTGTTGTTTTTACCAAATCTGAGCTGAAACTGCAACCATATAGTCACCTGAGTAATCGAGGAATAATAATGTCTATAACATTTCTATAAAACATAACCTTTCATGTTTAGGTCTGCAACAGGCTCCATCAAACAGTGGCATCATCGACAAGTTTTGATGCATTTTTATCTGCCTAAAATTTGGTCTAAAGGACTAATGCAAGGACTAAAATGGCAGGTACCTTTTTCATAAGCACTATGATGAACGTGCCAGATGAGTCATTACCTATGAGCCAACGTGTTTTCTAAACAGAGAACATCTGCCAAATCCTTTGACCATGTGTCTTTCCTTATAAATGCCATGTAAATATAGCAATAGCTGCTTGAGGGCTGTGATTTTCTACACACATCATTATCAGCCAAATGTCTTTCACATTTCTAACAGTGCAGTTCAGAAATGTCTTAACGCACTGTCCAGTATAGTCCATCATCTATGGGCCAGATGGTCTGTAGGCGAGTAGCACATCACATGATTGAGCTGAACTTTACCTACCAGAGCAGGTAGGAGGAGTTCTTGATCATATTTCCTGCACATTTCCTTGTCTGGTCCTGTTTGAACTCTCTAAAGCAGTGGTGTCAAACTCCGTTTCCTCCCGGGCCACATCAGCGTTAGCGTGGCCATCAAAGGTCTGTTTGTAACTGTAGGACTGTATAAAGTAACTACTCCTTACATATTGTTAAATAACTGTCTCTGCATTTGATTATTATTTATTCAAGTGTACACATTGTACATGCATTTACATAAGGGATTAAATAAATTTAAGCACATTGCTCTGTGTTATTACAACATATATCCCTTTAATTCTATTTGAAACCCTCATTACTCCCATCAAAGTTGTCACACAAAATCGACATGCATTGTGGGAGATGTAGTTTATGGTCACTGAAATTCTGTAATGGAGCATACGCTTTTATTTTAGGACAAAAAATGTGCCTTTTAATCTCATATCGTGGCCAGCCTTGAGTTTGACACGTGTGCTCTGGAGTATATGGATTTATAAACAACGCAGAAGTGAAGGCAGTCATCCAGCTCAGCCAGCCCAAGGCCTCAGTGTTTTATGGGCAGACTGAAGCTTTGTTCCCGGCTAGCGGCGAGTATCTAGGTGAGTCTGACAGGAGCCAAGCTGCCTTTCATTAGTCGGCGTAGCAGGGACCCAGCAGCAGGTGGAATTTAGCAGAGTTATGTGGGAATGGAACGTCTCTCATTCTCTTGGTCTTTTTCTGCTTCCATAATAAGGATATTAGAGAGAAAGGCTGAAATAGTGTGCTGGAGGAAGAGAGGAATAAATCTCACGTCTTGACGAACCCTCCAAGAATATAAAAGGAAATGCGTTACTAACTCCTTCCAGACACCTTCTATTGAGAGGTTGTTGATGTTACAGTGTTGGGTTCTCTTGCATGTCTGAACGCCTGTCCCTTGCGCGTCTGAACGCCTGTCCCTTGCGCGTCTGAACGCCTGTCCCTTGCGCGTCTGAACGCCTGTCCCTTGCGCGTCTGAACGCCTGTCCCTTGCGCGTCTGAACGCCTGTCCCTTGCGCGTCTGAACGCCTGTCCCTTGCGCGTCTGAACGCCTGTCCCTTGCGCGTCTGAACGCCTGTCCCTTGCGCGTCTGAACGCCTGTCCCTTGCGCGTCTGAACGCCTGTCCCGTGCGCGTCTGAACGCCTGTCCCGTGCGCGTCTGAACGCCTGCCCCGTGCGCGTCTGAACGCCTGCCCCGTGCGCGTCTGAACGCCTGCCCCGTGCGCGTCTGAACGCCTGCCCCGTGCGCGTCTGAACGCCTGCCCCGTGCGCGTCTGAACGCCTGCCCCGTGCGCGTCTGAACGCCTGCCCCGTGCGCGTCTGAACGCCTGCCCCGTGCGCGTCTGAACGCCTGCCCCGTGCGCGTCTGAACGCCTGCCCCGTGCGCGTCTGAACGCCTGCCCCGTGCGCGTCTGAACGCCTGCCCCGTGCGCGTCTGAACGCCTGCCCCGTGCGCGTCTGAACGCCTGCCCCGTGCGCGTCTGAACGCCTGCCCCGTGCGCGTCTGAATTCCTGTCCCTTGCGTTTGTGTGGGAAGTGAATACTTTGTCTTTGTTTTTCCATGTTCTTACTGGAAGGTATATTTTGTTTTTTGCATATGAATATAAAAATGACGCTTCTCGAGGCAGCATGCATATTCAAAGCCTAGCCAACATGAATCCAGACCAGACTCAGGCCAGAATACATGGCATTCACAATGTGCTGAGCAATTTTACTAGCCAGTTACTACCACTATGCTAGTTGCAGGAAAAACTCAAAGTCAAATAAACCAACAAGCTGGGAAGTGTTGTCTACATTCATAATAACTGTGAACTTTGAATGCATTCCAAATTGCTAGCTTGAAATCCCAACAGAGCAAGGAACAACAGAGTAGACAGAATAGCCAATAGTCCAAAACCCACAAGCAGAAGTTTCTCTTAATGAGGAACCGTAGAGTTAAAACCTATTTTTACAACCAGTATGGAGTCCCTGTGTCTACACTGCTACCGGCCTTCAACATATCTACTCTTACATGCCCTTTGATCCAGACCACTCCGAACCTGGGTAATGCAGCTGCTTAAGCTAACAAGCACCAGAGAATGCTCATGTATGTATGGACGTATTGTTCTGTCTCGTCCAGCAGCGGCTTGTTGCATTATTCAAACACAGCCAATCTTTTGTGCGGAGGGCATCAACGAACCGTGTCATTTTAAGGGTTTCCAGAAGTACCTGGACCCATGTGCTCCCCTTAAAGCTGGAGTCCTTAATGGTGATACTGTCAGGGTTGTCTGCGATATTACTACAGCAAAGCACTTATTTACTGCTTGGCCCTTCTCGGTGCTCTTTAGATTTTGACTGACAGCCATTCTGAACTTAAGCACTGCCCTTGACATGAAGTTGCTCCTGTATCTACTGCTAATCGGTTAGCGTTTGCATTGTTTTAGTCGTCTCTAAGCAGTATCTTCTGTTTGTATGCATGAAAGGTCAGGTGCTTCAATTACTCTGACACCTTTACTCTAATGTCATGTTACCTCTAAACATTTCCTTAATAAGGTGATGCTACACACTGTCCTTGACAAGTTGTTTTATGACAAGCAGGACTATTGTGTAAACCTGACAGTAGGCAGTATGACATGTTCCGCTGTTTAAGGTTCTAATCGTTAAAGGTGCCCTGTGGTGTTTTTTATCAAGAATCACCTTGATAAAAGCCTTGAAACTGAAGTTAAAGTACTTTAACAAATATTGCACTACTCATTATAAATATGTGTATTTGGGGAGGAAAAGGCTGCAGGAGCTGTATATATACCCAGAATTTCAGTTGGACAACTGCTACCTTGCTAAGGTTTACAGATAAATAGTTGCTATGCTAAGCAGACCGGAAGCTAGCCTACATAAGGCATTAGGAAAGCCACATAATTCTACCTTCTAGTTCTACACAACACCAATAACTATGATAGGTCTCTTACCATTGGACAGACGGTCTTCCATGGACCGCCCATTATGGTAATGGTAGACATTTCCACCTGACAGGGTCTGCCTTAGTTGCTGTGTTTATTTGGACACAAATGCCATAGGCTCAGGCCCATTTCCTTCATCTCGCTCTCGTGGGACTGATTCTTTGTTTTTTTGTTCACCTTATTTCTGTCGTCTGTCCAAGGACGTGGACATGTCCTTCGGAGACAATTTTTACAATTTTATCATATATTTTATAATATTTAAATAGTTTAGTGACTGCTGTCGTCATGCATTGGAAAGGTGTCAACAATTATTAAAACTGGGGCTATTTGACAACAGATGACTCAAGGCAGGTTTGACTGTATGTGTTCTGGTACACAGCTGTTATACTAACAGATGCCCCAGTAAACATAGGTTACGTTATCAGAACTACTGCAATCTTTTACAAAGCTCTACACTGTGGGGGACTGGGTGATTTGTCTTGTGGCTAACGGTTCCGGCTGTAGTTACCGTGTGTGTGTGTGTGTGTGTGTGTGTGTGTGTGTGTGTGTGTGTGTGTGTGTGTGTGTGTGTGTGTGTGTGTGTGTGTGTGTGTGTGTGTGTGTGTGTGTGTGTGTGTGTGTGTGTGTGTGTGTGTGTGTGTGTGTGTGTGTGTGTGTGTGTGTGTGTGTGTGTGTGTGTGTGTGTGTGTGTGTGTGTGTGTGTGTGTGTGTGATCTGCTGCCTCCTGAACTGATGTTTGGCTTCTGTTTTTACAGGATAAAGGATGGTTCTATAGTCACACATTGGGCTGGTACATCTGATGGTTCTGTATACTCACACATTGGGCTGGTACATCTGATGGTTCCTCTATACTCACACATTGGGTGTGTGTCTGATGGTTCTCTATGCACACATTGGGTGTGTGTGTGTGTGTGTGTTGTACATCTGTGGTCTCTATACTCACACATTGGGCTGGTACATCTGATGGTTCTATACTCACACATTGGGCTGGTACATCTGATGGTTCTATACTCACACATTGGGCTGGTACATCTGATGGTTCTATACTCACACATTGGGCTGGTACATCTGATGGTTCTATACTCACACATTGGGCTGGTACATCTGATGGTTCTCTATACTCACACATTGGGCTGGTACATCTGATGGTTTCTATACTCACACATTGGGCTGGTACATCTGATGGTTCCTCTATACTCACACATTGGGCTGGTACATCTGATGGTTCCTCTATACTCACACATTGGGCTGGTACATCTGATGGTTCTCTATACTCACACATTGGGCTGGTACATCTGATGGTTCCTCTATACTCACACATTGGGCTGGTACATCTGATGGTTCTCTATACTCACACATTGGGCTGGTACATCTGATGGTTCTCTATACTCACACATTGGGCTGGTGGTACATCTGATGGTTCCTCTATACTCACACATTGGGCTGGTACATCTGATGGTTCCTCTATACTCACACATTGGGCTGGTACATCTGATGGTTCCTCTATACTCACACATTGGGCTGGTACATCTGATGGTTCCTCTATACTCACACATTGGGCTGGTACATCTGATGGTTCCTCTATACTCACACATTGGGCTGGTACATCTGATGGTTCCTCTATACTCACACATTGGGTTGGTACATCTGATGGTTCTATACTCACACATTGGGCTGGTACATCTGATGGTTCTATACTCACACATTGGGCTGGTACATCTGATGGTTCTATATACTCACACATTGGGCTGGTACATCTGATGGTTCCTCTATACTCACACATTGGGCTGGTACATCTGATGGTTCTCTATACTCACACATTGGGCTGGTACATCTCATGGTTCTCTATACTCACACATTGGGCTGGTACATCTGATGGTTCTCTATATACTACATTGGGCTGGTACACACTATACTCACACATTGGGCTGGTACATCTCATGGTTCTCTATACGCACACATTGGGCTGGTACATCTGATGGTTCTCTATACGCACACATTGGGCTGGTACATCTGATGGTTCTATACTCACACATTGGGCTGGTACATCTGATGGTTCTATACTCACACATTGGGCTGGTACATCTGATGGTCATCTTCTTCCTCACATTACTACTGCATTTGCACAACGCCTCCTCCACTCCTCCCTAGCTGTTAAGTAACTCCCCTGACAGTTGTGTTAAGTCAGTTTTGTAGGGGCGTAGCTGACCCTGCTGGATTCACCCAGAAGCTTCCAGAACTTGCTTGAGCAGCACATTATCTTTACAGATTTTAACTTGGTCTGGGAAATGCTGAATTTTGGTATAAAAGAGTTGAAATATGAGTTAAGTCCTAACCAACCAATAGCTAAGCAAACACTGGCCTAACCTAAAGCTGCCTACCAAATCAACAATGCTTCATTATGAATTGCCAAATGCCCCTAATATTTGGCAAGTTGTGAATTACCACAAGATACATGTGGCCAATGCCCTATTGTACGTATCATATTACGTGGGCCGAACTACGCATAATTACTTTACTCTTTGTGAACATGCATTTTTGCACATCTTTGCGGTACTAGCACTAGAGAATTTTGCTGGTATTTTCTCTTCCATTACAAATATGCATGCTCCATATACACGAGCTGGCGTGTGGAACGTATTCAACATGTAGTTCACTCATGAATCATCTGATGCTACTCATGAAAGAAATAAAGCATGGGTTTTGAAGTTTCACTGGCAGACCTTTAAACAACTGAAAAAAGTTGCCTCTTTGAAATTCCTAGACTAAAACCATCAAGCTGAATGTATTTATTTTTAGTTCAGAACTTAGCTGAATCTATGTGTGCAAATCTGTACCTTTAAGTTTTGTTTTAGAAAAAGTACAGAAGACGTTGTGGCGGAACCTGAAACGATCAATTCATGCATGAAATCCCACAAGTGTTGCTGTTGTTCCATGGAATTTCTCCGGCCATCTGAGCGGCCAAAATGACATCATCAGTCAATGTTTGGTAGCAGTCACTGCAGTAATGTGGTACAAGCCATTTAGTGCCAGGTGATATTTTACACAGGGTCATTGGTCGTTGCATAACGGCAGAAACATTACTTTTACAGCGTCCGTCTAAAAGAATTCTACAACATTTTGTACAGACTGTTGTCAAGGAGAGTCATAAACACAGGCACTGTCACACACACGCACGGTCACTCACACGCACGGTCACTCACACGCACGGTCGCACGCACGCACGGTCGCACGCACGCACGGTCGCACGCTCGCACGGTCGCACGCACGAACTGTCACGAACTGTCACGCACGCACGCACTGGCACGCACGCACGCTGTCACGCACGCACTGTCACACACGCACGCACTGTCACACGCACACACACTCCTAACTGTTATTGACAGGCATAAAGAGACAATAGGAAGGAGGTTTACTAACCTTCAAAGGTTCCATGTAAGTTTTTCCCAGCAGTATTATTTCTATTTTTCGTCCCAGGCACAAACACATCCCGACATGTGTAAATATAAATTAAACGTGCATTAATTGTGGATGGAGAACTACAGGGGTCACTCGTTCTGTAGCAATTAAAGCTCCGCAGGAATTCTCCCTCACATGCGCCAAAGACCACATGGATGTCTACCAATGACCCTCTGAACCTCTGAAGCGTGTAGATGCAAATCGATTCTGCCTAAAACGAGCAGAGAATTAAATTATCAACATCTGCAGAGCGCGCTTTCGGGATGGCTGTTTTGTATCTGGAATGCCCTCGTCCCACTGTGTGTACACTGAATAATTTATTAAGCAGCCTGATGGAAGGATTGAATCTCTATTAGCTTAATCTCTCGCTTTGGTTTATTTATTTCTCCCCTCATTCTTATTCTGGAATGAGAACCCCGCCGCATGCTTGCTCGTCCACGCGCCCTCTCTCTCTCTTTCACCTGTAACATCTCTTGCCCTTCTCTCTCTCCACCCTGAGGCCTTAGACTAATGAGGCTTCTGACTGCTGGTTAGTTTTGGTTTCCTCAGACGGTACAGAATGAGATGCTGTTAACAGTTAATTTGTGCCGCGGTACCTTATGTCCAATAGCTTAGCTTAACCCATTTTATTCTCAATTTTATTTGCTAGAAAAACTTGCATGTCTGCCTTGTCTGGCTTCAGAGATGCCCTTTAGCTGATGAAAATGTCGCCACCTGTGTTTAAAGCTCTAAGGGGGGAGCTTGTGGCAGAGATGCCAAGGTACTTTGCCAAATTCAAATATGTGTGATGTTTGCCACATGGCCGTTTCACCATTCCATAGTGTTTTGCATCTGGTAACAGGTATTTTCTTTATTTCAATGTAATTGGCCTCCTGTTTTGTAGGCCTGAGGGGCTTTTAAGAAACATCCCAGGGTTGTCTTTGTCTAGTGCCACCTCTGGTGCCGGTCATTCTGCTTTGACGTTCATGAACATAATGTTGTCCTGGCTGGCATTGTGGATTTTATATTGAGGATCCATCAGAGAGCATATCTCCTGGATGATGTCCACTGTGTCATCATTATAATTGTTCAGTGATATGATCAAGGACAGACTTCTTGCTGGTCTGCTCACACTGGCAGTCAATCCCAGAGCATCAGTACAATTCAAATGATGATTCAGTACTCTGTGCACTGATTTGAGGATCTCCAGGTCCTGCCAAGTAGTCCTGGACTTCTTATCCGCTGAGAGAACTTGATCGATGGCTTTTTCTCGTTCCAAGAACCATTAAATGATCCACTTGGTTGGTGTCTCTTATCATCTGGTGCTTGGGCAGGTTGAGATTTTGTCGTTGCTTTGCCAGCTCTCATCTTCTTCCAGCTTTTTATGAAAGCACTGACTACTTTCTTGCAGACTCCCAACTGCTCAGTCAATAGTAATGTTTTGCACTTCTCTCTGGGAAGAATGGTAACTAATAATTAATATTATCCATAATTTCTTAGTAATATTGTATGTTCATTCGTTTTATGTACATTTACTAGAAGTTTTTACCATCATTTATTTATGTATTGCCTTGTTTGGATCTATTTTTCAGCTGTAGGTCAGAGCATTAAGGTGAATGATTACATATGAACCCAGATACTTTTTAACATCACATAGAATTATTCTGTCAATTGAATGCAATTCAGTGACATTTTTAAAAGTCTCACAAGTGCCCCAAATACCACAGCATTGCTGGATTGTACATGCCATGTTTTCTGTGAGGATTTATTTCTATTTGCATCTGTTGTTTTTCAGGTTTGACTCCTCCTTGATTGAGCTACTGCAGGTCTTCAGCCCCATCTCTGGGCCTGAGCAAAACAGACCCACCACTCAGCAAGAATATGTTTCCCAAAGCCGGCCCCCTTTAGGAACTCCCAAACCAGTCCCCCAAGCTCTGCTCTCCCCTGCTGTCCATTACTGGGCCACTGAACCGGACCTGGAAGAGAGTCAGATACTGGAGGACATTTTCTTTATTTGCTGAAACAAGCGTGATGATAGAAAATGCAAATAAGTAAATAACTCTTTAACATTAACCTAATGTTCACTGTTGTGTCTTAAATTACACCTGCCTTTAGTGTTTCTTGCATTCAGCCTAGAAGTACTGAAATAATCATGATTTGCTTAATTTTTGCTATTTTTTGTATGGTGATTGTGTTTTATATTGATTGTAAATAAACATATTTAAGATTTGTGCAGTGATCCACATTTGGTCTGGTCTTCCACACAGTAGTATGTCTCTATATTTTTTCTGAATCCAAGGATTTGTTATTACTAAATGGTAACAGTCTTATGTAGCATCTGTGTTTTTAACTAATTAAATGGGCTTCCTCTGAGATGTAAAAATCTGGGAAATTATATATGTAACATAATGAGTATTATGACTGTTCCCCAAATAAGCTGGGCACGGTACAAATTGAGTATGGAGATTCTATCTCTGGCTTCCTATCTGTGCAGATTTAGAAATCATTCATGGCGAGGCCAAGTGGCGTTGGTCCAAAATACAGGCTGTTGCTGGTAGTCTTACAATGCATACATAGATTCAGAATGCATTTAGGTCACCAGAATACTGTGTTGGTAAGCTACCACTTTAATGATACGTCGTTGACAGTAGAGGGGGAGTAGTGGATTTGGGACACCTGCACTATGTGACAGTAAAATGAGGGAGAGATGGGTTTATTTTGCACATAGATTCGCATGGCCCTCTTGTTCGAGCGATATTGTAGTTTAAGTTGTTTTTAAGTTATTGATGAGAATGTAAACGTGATGCTTTCTTATTAGTCAGTTTGTAGGTTTAGTCATCCAGACCAAGGTACATATAAATGTATTAACGTTTGGTGGCAGTATTTCATTGCTGGTGCATTTCTGCAAAATTTCAAATTCCTTGTTTTCTTATTGCTAAGATGTCAAAGTAAGATTATTTTTTTCAAAACACAAGGATGTGAATTCCGATGAGGCAGATATAATACACTCCTAAAAACATATGTGGTATATGCCAGTTTTCATTCTTGATTTACTTTCAGCCAGGTTACTATTTCAGCCAGGTTCCTGTTACAGCAAAAACACTGGAACCCAATCTTAAATCAGGATACATTTTAACTACATGTTTAAAAAACCTCACCCTGTTGTAAAGTCCTGCTTGTGATGGTTTATTATATAAAAAACGGTTTTGAGTAATTTATGTTGTCATTTGACACCACATTTGTGAATAAGGCTATGTCTAATAGCTACCCCTCCTTGGGAAAGTCACTGTTGAGATATTATCTGCGAAGCTCAAAGCCTTTCTGGTTGTTATATTGCTGTTTGCTCTACTAGAATGTTCACTTGGTAATCCTTACACACACACACATTGGGGATGTTGACTGTGATTCTTTACCTTCATATACAATGGCTCAAACGTATCCACCCCCCATGGGACTTGAAATTGTGTGTTATAACATTACATTTGATTTAATTTGGATTAAATGTATTTTCCAGTGATAAAAAAATAATCAACAAAATGTCCCCTCTGGCAAAGCCAAAAAATTTAGTTTGCTATGTTTGTAACATATTTGGTTTTGGAACAGAAAGCTGTATTTAGGTTTCATCAAAGGAAAATCATCAGAATGTCAGCCCAATTCCATCTCTGGACAGAAGCTCCAATGCCCGGCCATTGGGCATCCTCTCCGTATGCAGAGATGACAACCAGATGCTTCCGATAGTATACATCCAATGGGGATCCATCTGGCTCTGGGTCCATCTGTTGTGCCAGTACAGGCAGAGCATATTTTCCATTGAAATCTAAATTTCACCTAAGCACCTATTCATATAGCTACCAAACAACAAAAATGCACAAGATTACATCATTCTCCTGAACAGTCACAACTAATACAGGCTATTGTGAAAAGGCAGAACCTGCTTTTGCCAACCTGCTAGACATCCTTTTATGCTGACCAAAATTAGATTAATGTTTTAGCTGATTTGCAAGAAACTACTCTTATTTTAAGCAACTGTAAACTTCCCGAAAAGTGGTGTAAAGGTTGTAGTCCCAAACCCAGAATTGTTTGCAACATATTTCAGCATCAAGGTAATGTGATAATGTCACCCTTGGGGTTGTGCTCTCCAATAAACCCGAAAGACAACCGGAGCAAAGTTAGTAGTTAACATGCATTTGAGTTTGGATCCACTTTGTTGGGCGCCGGCGATTAGAAAAGTGCTAGCGCGTTATGTATTTCTCCAGCTGAATGCATTCCTTATTATTGTTCATAATGTGAACAGCCCTATCAGAATGCCAACAAAGAAAATAGCCTGTACTAAAATGACTGGAAGTAGTGTTCGTGCACTTGACTGGAGACAAAGAATGAATTGTTGCATTAGGTTTAAAAAAAACATATGTGGTGTTTGAAGAAGTACTTATTATGTTTTTCATTTAAATGCAGTCAATTTAGTGCCTTCTGAACATTTCGTTTCTAATAAATATGAACGTGTGACAGTGACCAAGGATAGACAGCGAGTCGTGACACAGGTGTATTCTAGACTGTGCTTTATTATTGGGCTAAGCTGACTCATCGTTCGTTAAAATACAAAAGATTCCAGGGGACCAGAGAATGATGCAGTCTGATTGGATGAGGGCGGGAGCCGAATCCTAACCAACCAATGAGAAGCCTCCCTCATCAGACACAGGGGAGGCTCTAACACTCAACATGAACTTCCCCATATTCCCTTCATGTACTGAAATCCTCTTCCGAATACTTTTGAAACCATTAACAAAATGTAATTCTAGAAACACTAGCTTCGTAGGAATAAGCCCCGTAATAATAACGGGTGAACTCAGAAATTGGGTAACTGAATATTTGATGAAATAGTGCAGTTCTTGATAGGTGTTTTACCCTTGATAATACAGAACTTGTACAACGCCCGGAGCTTTTTAAGTCACAAAATAATCAGAAATAAAATGTGATTAATACACACCTCATAACACCTCAGAATAAGGGACACAAAATGTAGTATTTCCAATGTGCCAGTCAGCAGCACCAGTTCTTTACAAGTCCAACATGAGCAGCAATATATTGGACATCTAATCTCAAGACTACAACCAATTAATATATCATTATCCAATGTGTATCCCTTTATTTGAAGTGTTACCAAGAGCTTAGATGGTGAACAACAAAGCAGCATTTAAACAGATTAGTGCATTCCAATCGTTACATGTACTGTTTTTACTTTCTGGAAATGTTTTGTTGTATTTTGCAGAACATGCATCTGTTCTGTATATTGGGGTAAATACTGATAGTTTTATTGAGATTTTAATGTCCAGGACACTCTTTTGTAGCACAAATGGTTCACCGTGGTCAGATTTGACAATTCAGGAATTGTATGGAATTTGAATATTGGCCAACAATCATAGTTATATATCATTATATATATTATATTGTCAGCGCCACTGCCAATAGTGGGATTTCAGAATTTCGCATGTGACCATTTACCATATATTGCAATTTGAATGCACTTTGAAGCATGTGTTTTTACAGCAATGAATGGTTGAACAGTAAAGGTACATTTATAAAATCTTAGGGCAAGGATAGGTATGACAAAATACAAGAAAAATCTAGAACAGTTTAGTTAAAAGCAGCAAAAAGCTTGAGGTGCAATCAAAGCCGCTTCACATGAAAAGAAATGCCCAGCAAAAAGAAACTTGGCAAATATAAATCTCAATTTCTCGTCAACAGTTGGAGTTGTTGTACCTGTAGACAAGAACAGTGGTCGTCAACAAACCACTTTGGACCTACACATGAATATAAAAAACAACAATTTGGTCACATATCAACTCATAGAAAAATAATGCCATGGAATCATGCATATTGTGTTTGTAAACAGAAGTAATTAATAAATAAATAATAAATATAAATAGACGGAGGCGTGTCCATGGCCTAATTCAGTTCTATGCTCTCCCTGACGGTTTGCTGGCTCACAGCCTAGCTCAGGTCATACGATACCGTAGTGTTATATCCCTTTGGACTCTATTTTATTCTATTTTTATTTAACCTGATTCCATTAAATATTATGTTTTCATGAATCCTTTTTTTTAAGTAATTCAAGTTTAATGTTTATCCAGTAGTTTAAGATAGAAGTAAAAGTTCTATAAAATATGCAAACCTATGTACAGAGAAACGGAGCAACAAAACCATTTACAGTATATTCATCAGTTTATGTATATATTTATATATATATATTTATATTCAGTCTTCTCTATTTTTTTTCTCATTATTTTTGAACCACTGTTTTTTTGTCCATTATGATGGTAACGGTTGCAGCTGGAAGTTATTTTGTGAGAAAGAGGCGCTCAAATTCAGTCATTCCTTCTACCATGGTTCACTCAATTTAAAAGCATTTGGATGGGTGTAAGAAATGCACTAGCAGTACTTTAGACATTTTGAAAGGCTTGAAGGAATTGTTACCATCATGCTGAAACGTATCCAGTACTCTCCGAGAGAGAGAGAGAGAGAGAGAGAGAGAGAGAGAGAGATGTGCAAGCAGAAATATAAGACAAAACAGAACCAAGTCAGTAGTGCCAGACGAGCTTTAAGGTGGAAGCGTCATTGACCTCCTTTTACATAAAGAGGCCAGACAAAGAGACAGTGATCGAAGTGAAATGTTGTATGAATAGAAATATGAGGCCTTTTTTTTGGAGATGTGGAAATGCATTTCAGTGACTTGGGATCCGATTTCTAACTTGATATGCAAATGAACTACATTTCACGTTAATCACGAATGGGCAATATTAAATACGAAGGTCCATTAAAAATGGAAGTAACGTGAAAAATGTTGGTATTTTGGTAACACCGTCCTCGATAAGTGTCAAGGACAGAATTAATGACATCTTTAGGCCCGTTCGCATCGGGCAGGGACATAATGAGAGATCTTCCAGCGTTGATTTCACATACAGCAGACACACCTAGAGCGCTGAATTAGTACCGATGTCAGAAACCGCCTGGCGCTCTCCACTGGTGCTCAATGTTCACCCGGCGTTTCGTTACCGTTACAATCTGTTAGTAATGGATTCATATAGCCACTGGCGCGACGGTGTGGTGAGGAACGATTTGGAGGGTAAAGGTCAACGCAATTATGGAGAAGTTGTCGGTGGGTGTTACAATTTGAAAACAAAACAGGTCCAAAACAGGTCGTGGTGTTTAACCTCATGACACTTAACCATATCAGCGACCACGTGATGAGTTATCGTCGATTAGATTTCCACCAATCAGAACGGTCCCCATTCTCAGGGCTTCTCAAACAGCATTTCCAAGCACTCCCTTTAGGTAGTACCTGAACGTGTGCCTAATGCCCGCTACGATAGAAAGTATAATAAACATACTTAAGAGTACATAGCAATACGTTTGTGACCGCCTGTTGTAACTCATTCTGGGGACATCCGGGTGAGGCTCCTGATGGATACGTTGAATGACACGGTTGGACGCGAGTTCAGATTTGACATCATTATAACGCACTCTGCTTGCAGAAGTGTTTTGAGAGCACAGTGCTTGATGGCAGATTCTGCACATGACAAGGCACACCTTGCGGTGACGGCCCAGAACGCTACATGCATGCGTTTACTCACTGAATGCAGTCAATAGACGGGAAACAACGCGGTGTTCGTCCGTTTTGGTTCAAGTTTCGAGGAGAACACTTAGTTTTGCGCACGTGACGGTACATCTGTGTTGAGTGTACGGCGAAGCTAGAAAGATATGCTTGGAATCGTGTCGAAGATATTTGTCGTTTACCTACAAAATTCATTTAAGCCTGATTCTCTTAAGCCTGCTACTGAGAAATGGCTTTTTTGCATTTTCAAATGGTATGTGTACACCTATACAGTGTATGTGAACTGTCACATATGCTTAATAATATGGGTGTATCAGCATATTCATATATATATATTTATATATATATGTATGAGAAAGATATCTGTCTGCAGTTTTGGGAGCTGCCAGATGTTTCTTCCCAAACTGTGCAGTGTTTCAAACTAAGCTACAATCTACAAAAAAAAACTGCTCAACATAGTCAATAGCCGTTCTATATACAGACACATATCTATATTCATATAAAATATGTGCATATAAATACATATATTAGTTTGATTATTATAATTTCATCCATATATACTTGTATATATATATATATATATATATATATATATATATACTGTATATATGAATACCTTTGTTTGAATGCGCGTTATACATATATATATATATGTACTGCAAATATAAACAAGTTAATATATTTCAAACATTTTTTTATGTTCTTTTGCCTACGAGGTTAGGATGTGAAGTTAGAAAAGGTAAGGCTGTGATACGCAACAAACCTTCCCATGCACTCTACATCCCACCCCTCAAGAGAAAATGACGAGAGAAAAAATACAATTTTCAATAGTTAATTGTAAACTAGCGGAGTAAACTATCGATCGTCTGAAATTGTTCTGCCCTGTATTCAAAAAGCACATCAGCAATACATATGTATGTTTATACACATATTGTATATATTTTAAATGTACACATCTCTTAAATAAAACTCTTTTAATCGATTAACAACATTTAAAAGAGATGCGGTGGTCCGAGTATGCTAATAGAGCTACGATAAAAACGTTTGGTCTTTTGGTCCCTTAAAAAAACGAAGGAATGACAGGTAAGACTCCCCGGAGACCGTTGCTATGGCGCTCCTTGGCAATGGTATCCCCTGGAAACGAACAGGCACTCCAGGACAGGCACTCCAGGCCATCCCAAATCAAAGGGAGTTTGTGTCCTGAAATATCACATTCCCTACAAAGTTCTGAAAAGTTCTCGATCCACCGAGACTTGTGTTTTATTTTGTTTCTGGTCCTGTAAAATTGTTCTTAGAAAGCTATTCCCCCCAAACCCAAACGCCTTCATGTAGAGATTTCATATGGCATTTCCCCATTAAGTTTTTCGAAACGCGTGTTTAGTTCTTGGATCTTCTGACATCCACATTTCCTCCATCTCCGGTAAATAGCGGTTGGCTGTTTTATTTTTTTCTTCTTTCAAATACCTTGTGTAAGGTGTCTTTCATTCAGGCAGGGTTAGGGAGATACAGAAGTCTAGGACTGACCCAGGCTTTTGTGAGGACTCTCAGCAATCCAAAGGTACATCCATTAGAGTTGTTCCGTTACTTGTTCATCTATTGTTCACGTCCACCCAGTATCTGATCCAATTTAATACCGGCCTCCAATAATTCCTGTGTCCTGGTGATCTTTCAGTTCAATGGCATTCATGTACTCAGCGTGTGTCCCATCTCAGCAAAAACCTGAAAAAGCAAGAATACAGACTTACATTTATTGCATATCTAAAAATCACAGTATTTACTCTTTTGATAATAAAATCTCAGAAATACGTCTTGCACAAAGATTCTTTCACCTCGACTCATAATGCCAGGCAGTTTTAGCAGATAGCTCCATCTCCATTGTTTTGCTTTATACAAATGCTTCTTGGCATGATATCCATGCAGTGTGGGCACAGATAATGAACTCAAAGGAACATGTTATGTAATATATTATACTGTACACATTTCCATATTCAAGCAATTTAATTAGTTTGTACAATGTCGAGCGGAAAACGGTTTGAGGTTTATCTTTACCAATGCTCTGGATGAACTGAGAAACCCAGATGCAGCTGAATTATTTTACTGCAGAATTTAGTGCAGTAAAATTGCATAAAAATTGTATTGAAATACTGAAATACAATGTAATCTGATGTATTTGAAATGTAAAACGGTAATTACAAACTGAAGCTTGAAATATATAACAAATCTATCTTGGCACATGAGACTATATGCCATTACAGACCATAAAGACAAATTCAGCTGCACAGTGCTAAACGATGCCATCCCGAAGGGCAAGGTCAACACATTCTGTACTCTCTTTAAAGTGTGCATCACTGAGTCAGCTAGGAAAGCTCCCTGTACTCCAGACGACTGGCTGTATTCTCACTCTCTCAAGGCTAACCTGAGGGACACTCAAAAGTGTGAACACGAACAAAGCTGTGTCTTAAGTGTCCCTCCCAACTCTGGCTCGGCTTAAGTTCTCACTTGTCGGGGCCCCGTCAGGGAATACTCCAATATGCCTACTGCCTATATCGGGGCCCCATGAGGGAGTACTCCAATATGCCTACTGCCTATATCGGGGCCCCATCAGGGTGTACTCCAATATGCCTACTGCCTATATTGGGGCCCCATCAGGGTGTACTCCAATATGCCTACTGCCTATATCGGGGCCCCATCAGGGTGTACTCCAATATGCCTACTGCCTATATCGGGGCCCCATCAGGGTGTACTCCAATTTGCCTACTGCCTATATCGGGGCCCCATCAGGGTGTACTCCAATAGGCCTACTGCCTATATCGGGGCCCCATCAGGGTGTACTCCAATATGCCTACTGCCATTATCGGGGCCCCATCACGTGTACTCCAATATGCCTACTGCCTATATCGGGGCCCCATCAGGGTGTACTCCAATATGCCTACTGCCACCAATACCTCCTCCTCACTGGGTCTACAACACTAGGATTCAGCATCACATCTTTGGGCGTGCGCTTCCTCCAGATGTGCGTACCCTTATACAGGGCCCTCTACATTCCAGTGAAGGTGCTGTTTATTTGCTTTTGCTGTTTGTCAGGTGGGGTGTTTAACAGCACATAACGGAGTCACAAACTACGAGGCTCATAAACCGTTTCTATTCACATGATGTCCTGTATGACGACCTATGCTGACTGCTCATTGGGCAGAAATATTCAGGGGCATACACCGACTGACACTCACCAAATGACACACACACCAACTGACACTCACCAACTGACACACACACCAACCGACACACACCGACTGACACACACTAACCAACACACACCGACTGACACACACCGACTGACACTCACCGACTGACACACACCAACTGACAGACACCAACTGACACACACACCAACTGAAACACACCAACCGACACACACCAACTGACACACCCACCAACCGACACACACCAACCGACACACACCAACTGACACACCCACCAACCAACACACACCAACCGACACACACCAACTGACACACCCACCAACCGACACACACCAACTGACACACCCACCAACTGACACACACTAACCGACACACACCAACTGACACACACACCAACCGACACACACCAACTGAAACTCACACCAACCGACACACACCAACTGACACACCCACCAACTGACACACCCACCAACTGACACACCCACCAACCGACACACACTAACCGACACACACCAACTGACACACACACCAACCGACACACACCAACTGACACACCCACCAACCGACACACACCAACCGACACACACCAACTGACACACACACCAACCGACACACACCAACTGACACACCCACCAACTGACACACCCACCAACTGACACACCCACCAACTGACACACCCACCAACCAACACCCACCAACCGACACACATCTAGTGCTGATAATGTGTTGTACTGCTGCGGATTATTAGCATTATCTTATCACTATGAAAAGCTAAAAAACTATAATCGACTAAACCTGACAAATGGGAACTGATTCGCATAAAAGACTGGAAACATAGGAGAGGCAGCAACGTTCAGCCCGTGAGAATATTTTGACTGGCCAGTAAGAGTTCAAGCTAACCCTCCAACTTATTGGTGATTTTATACAGTCATTCATTCAGCACTGCGCCGTCATTATTGATTGTGAAACATTTTCAAAATATTAATTGACACCTGTAACATTTCTGCCTGCCATTAGATTTATCATTAGTTTGCTATTAAACACCTCGATGTAATGACTTAAGACAGCATTGTATCAGTATTGTATTAGGCTACCCTTGTCTACTTTTTTTCTTCAGATCTTTGCTATTTGAGAAAATGTCAACTGCTTTGTAACAGTATGTGAACATGAGGACAACATGAATAAGAGCATTCACCGAGTGGAGATAAATCCGGGGGAAAATAGCAAATGGGTAAGCTTGCTGTTTGACGTCGAATTGTTGTTGTAATTTCAGCTGTATTGATTGAAATTATTAACACAAGTTCTATTAAGACAATGCGTCTGATTTGAAATACAACACACACACACAGTGTTAAAACCGCGGACGCTCCTCTAATGGAAATCACCGGGCCAACAGACCCGTCCTCCATGTGCAGAAAAACATCTCACACACATTTGGAACTGCATTTATCGAATATGGCAAGATTAACTCGATTGGTGGAAATATTCTCTATTGGATGCTGTGTTTTCATACAAGCTGAACGCTGCTATACAGAAACTGTTTCCCCTCACGCTGTGTAGGACGACTAGTGAATATCCAGACAGTCAATACACACACACAATATCAGCAAAGCACATGTACCAGCAATGGACTCATGCTGGGTTTACTGTCACAAATTCTGAGTGAGTGGTGCTTAAAACCATTGCAGGACAATGGGTAGTATTTTAAACTGAATGTTGACACATGCAATGATTTGAACCACTGCACTTCACAGCATGTTAGACTGTTTCGCAGCGTGATCGCGGAGAGGATGAATACTCAGACGGGCAGACTTTCTAATAACGTTCAACGTAATAAGAGCACATGACAAAACTGTCACTGAGAAGAGAAGACAACGCCGCTAATGCAAAAGGAATCTCTTGGTCATGATGTGAACACCAAATAAAAGCTCTTATTGCTGCCAAGAGAAGAGGCCAGAAACGTGAGGCGAGCTGAGAGTACTTGTCCCTAATGGCACAGGGAGGAGGCGTAACCAACAGTGAGATGCAGCAGAACAAATGTCAGATGACAAGAGCTGCGTGGCTTCCTATGCGAGATAAGGTCATACTCTGAAACGCTTGTAGCCACTTTGGGTGTCAGAAGTGGGGGATAAAAGTCGATTAATCCACATAGCGATGATACATGGAGATATTCTCGATTTGAGTAGGCAACTGACTGGTGCGAATGAAAGAGGTCAAAGAATCAATCTCTGGGGGATGCCAAGAGTGAGAGCCTGTGGACCAGACACCTTCTCCATGAGAGAGCAGAGAGGAAGGTCTGAAAAAAATCACATATAAGCGCTTCATATTGGCTAGCTGAGTTGTGCTATTAGAAGAGAACTGAGAGATTTAAAGCTCTACGGAGCAAAGCAACAATAGATGTTTGTTTAATGCGTGTTATGCAAGCAGCATTACCATGGTTATTTTTTTTAACCAAATCCATTTAAATCATTAGATCTTTCTCTCATAGTAATTCTTGCCATGACACATAGCGTGTGCTCGCCAGACTCCTTTTTAGTTGATGAAGTAGATAACAAAGAATAGACGCAAAATATAATCATCTAAGATACAGCTGGCCGAGACACTACATTATATGCTAGTAGGAATCTCCAAAATAAAGCAAGGCAACAAAGTTCAGTATACAATCAGAGTCTTATTGGAATTCCCTGCCATTTGAAAAATCTAAAAGATTTTAAGTAAATAAAACAGCATCTGAAAAATGCCCATGACCAACTTGTTAATGTTTTAAAGCACCAGACATCTGTTTGACTTCCCCAATTGAAAGGGAACATGAGAACCAGAGTTTAGAGAGCATGTCACTTATAAAGCACCCCATCTTGTAAAAGAATCGCTCCAGTTGAACACCTGGTGTTTTAGCAGGAGATAAGCAAGAGTGTGGCTTGATAAAAAGCCCCAGATCAAATTATCTGGCACCCCAACTGTTAGAATAACAGTATTAAATGAATACTGATGTGTTTTAATAAAAATCAGACAGTGAAAAAAGATACTGAAGGTTTTACACATCTATAGATTTCACAAAATATATGGAAGAACGCTTAAAGTGATTTTATTATTTTGTAATAATCTACAAAATGTACGTTTTGAAGTGGTTGACACGTTTTCCCTCAGAGACCCCGTGCCAAACTCAAATGCAGGATGGGTAATTTGTCATTTTGCTGCTGACAAAACAACGTCAGATAAATGATGTGATTTGACTGAAATTAATAACAATTTGAAAAATGACAATGCTTATTGCCTGACCTGTAACAAGAATGGGCTGTGTGGTCGTGATGTAGAGGCATATTCCTTCTAACTGGAGCTGAAAGAGCTCACTGGTAAACAGGCCATGGTTAATAGGCAAAACTAAATACACCATGGTGTGTAGAGATGACAAAACTGAGAGAAAGACATTAAGTAAAGCTCCTGCTCGTCTCAAGGGGACATCCAACGTCAAAAGCGACACGGTCAGAGACAGTGTCGTTATACGACAACACGGTTCCAAGGGACCTTTATAATTTCATGTGCAGGTATAGATTCAGACGCAGTACCGTCAGAGACCTGTTGGGGCGATATACAGTAAAATGACACAGGGTTCAAAGGGACCCTAGTGATTTCATGGATAAGGTGAAAAGCCTCGTTTGTGTCAGTGTCTCAGAGCAATGATTCGTTGTCATTGTATTCTGGGAAAACCTGTGATTCAGTGCCTTTTGTTACGTGTCTATGAGTTCACGAACAAGCACTGTGCATCGCATAGCTGAGCTGTTCTACTGGAAGAACAACGGAGGGTTAGAATGCTTGTTCAATGCTTGTAATGTTAGCGGCACTGCCTTGTTTGTTTATTAATCATAGACAATGTTAAATAAATCTGTCAAAAATGTCCAATAATTCCCTCATGGTCGTTTTTTGCCTTGACTACAATGTTATGTTGGGCATTTCTGTGGCCAATTTGTCTTTCCACACCCCAACCAAACCGCACCCAAAAATATAGATTTAGTGGTTTTGGAGGGTATTCAGTTCCCTTCACTTACTTATTATTGATTAAATATATATATATATGCACAACATCCCTTAATGACAAAGCGAAAAAAATAATAATTCAAATTTGTGCCAATTGTACGTCCCATCAAATGTAACAGAGCTAAAAAGATCTAATAAGAGAAATCTGAGAAAAAGTTGATAAAGGGACACACAAAAAAACTCAAAGGTCTAATGGCTGCCACAGGCGCGAAAAAACACTGATAACTCAAGCACACGAGAAATGTGAGGTTTTTTCTCCATAACTTAGCTAACAATTAAAAAACAAGCTTTGGCTTGTCACTTCCACCCTCCTCACCTGTGTTTCCCTGTGTGCAGCGAGCGCCTTCTCCCCCAGGGCAGGGGCGGCTGGTGGGGGGTGGCTAGTACGGGCGGTTGGCGTCCTTCGGCCTCTTGAGTTGCACCTTGAGTCTCTTCATGCCGATCTGGAAGCCGTTCATTGACTGGATGGCAGCCTGGGCACTGCCTGGGTTATCGAAACTCACAAACCCTGTGAGGTACGGGTCAACGGGAGAGGTCAAAGGGGAAAAGAGAGAGAGAGAGAGAGAGAGAGAGAGAGAGAGAGAGAGAGAGAGAAGGACGAAGTCAGGTAAGTGCAAGAGCAAAGAACCCACAGCACAAGTGACAGTTGGAGGTTTAAAGCACGATACAGAATGAAATAAGAGCGATGGAATACAGACATGGGCATGAGAAGTGGGATCAGAGTAGAAGTTACAGTCGAGGACAGACGGTGGGATATGACTCTTGAATCGGCAACATTCAAGTTGTATACCTCACATCAATCAACACATTACATTTTCGGATATAATTGTTTTCCCACATCTTGAACAACACGTGGTAACGTTTCACAATAACCGCTGTTCTCTCATTATATCTTTTGTGGCCATAAAAATATCAATTGATATCACTGGAATGGAGACATTTATAACAAGGTTTATGACATGCAACAGAAACAAAACACTACAGTAAATAGTAAAAATCAAAGACTTAACATAAACAGACATCCCTTATGAGAACAACACACAAATTGAGTGTCCATATTCCTGAAACATGATGATTTAAACAACATCATATCCCAAAATATTATCTTAGTGCTATAATAAATTCCAATTGGATTTTGCTATCTGTTATGGATTTGTTAAATCTTTAATAAGGACTGCCTCTCTATTAATCAGTGACCTGGTCTTGTCTAAAGGAAATCATCAATGTGAGTATGTTTAGAGAGGAGTTTTGCCTGCCATTACATACACGATACTATCTGATAATCATGTATGAGGCAATCATATAAAAAAGCTGTAAACAAGTTTTGACTTCTTTCACTGTTAATGTCGTTTACCACATTGGTCATTTACCACATTGGCCATTTACCACATTGGTCATTTACTAAATTGTCCATTTACCACATTGGCCATTTACCACATTGGCTATTTACCACATTGGCTATTTACCACATTGGCTATTTACCACATTGGCTATTTACTACATTGGCCATTTACCACATTGGCCATTTACCACATTGGCCATTTACTACATTGGCCATTTACCACATTGGCTATTTACCACATTGGCTATTTACTACATTGGCCATTTACCACATGGCCAATTACCACATTGGCTATTTACCACATTGGCTATTTACTACATTGGCCATTTACCACATTGGCCATTTACTACATTGGCCATTTACCAAATTGGCCATTTACCACATTGGCCATTTACCACATTGGCTATTTACCACATTGGCTATTTACTACATTGGCCATTTACCACATTGGCCAATTACCACATTGGCTATTTACCACATTGGCTATTTACTACATTGGTCATTTACCACATTGGCCATATACCACAAATCCCAAAGGAGCTCATTATTGCAAAGCAATAATGATTAAAGTTAAGCAATAATGCTCATTGGCGAGTAGTACAGCTAAGAGCTTTTGTGAGGTATGACACAATGTGAAGTAAACATGGACATTAAATGACAAAAAACACATATTAAAAAAAAAACTGAGGAGCCTTTTTTAAAACTGACTTCCATTAAAAAATAAAACTGTAAATGAAAAATGTGGGGTCATGCCCCTAGTATATTTAAGTAATAAGTCTCGTGGGAATGGGGTAGAGGCTTGTCACGGTGAGGTCATCACCCAGTGTTTCCCCATTTCCTTTTCTCCATGAACGCATCCTCTGACTCTTTTCAATGTCTGGTCTTGTCTAACCGTTCACCCCAGGTCCCTGTGTCTAATTAGGAAAAGTGCTTCCTCTGTCTTGTGTCATTGCTTGTTACATCTTATCTGTTTGGTGAGTATTTGTCCATTGCATTTAGCTGTTTGTTTGGTTATTTAGTAAGTCGCTAGTTGGGGCTGTTTAATTTCAAATCACAGTAAGTATGTTCTTTGTTGTTTGGTGTTTGTTTTATTGAATTAGAACATATCGAACGTTATTGTTCCTGCGTTGGGTTCCCGCCACAATTCAACCAGCTAGTTTGTGACGAGGCCGATGGTGGTTCTTAGACACGATGCAAGACAGAGTGTAGCGAAAAGAAAAAGAAAATGTCTGCAGCAAAGAAGGTTATTAGTGTAATAATGAATAGAAAATCATCTTTACAGGTGTTTTATTGATTTTACCCACCAAAGCATTTACTTTGGTTTGTCGCCCGATCCACAAACACTTTGGAGGAGATCACATTACCAAAAGGCAGGAACATCTGCATCAGCTCCACATCCCCAAACTCCTGAGGGAGGTGGTAGATGAACAGGTTACAGCCCTCTGGCCCTACAGAGAGACAGCGAGGTAAAGTGGAGGGTAGGGGGAGAGAGATAGAGGGAGAGAGGGAGGGGGGAGAGAGGGGAGAGAGGGAGGGGGAGAGAGATAGAGGGAGAGAGAGAGGGGGAGAGAGGGGGGGGGGAGGGAGAGAGGTAAAGTAGAGGGTAGGGCGGAGAGAGAGGGGGAGAGAGAGGGGGAGAGAGGGAGGGGGAGGGAGAGAGAGGGAGGGGGAGAGGGAGGGGTGAGGGAGAGAGAGACAGAGAGGTAAAGTAGAGGGTAGGGGGAGGGGGGAGTGAGGGAGAGAGAGGGAGGGGGAGAGGGAGGGGTGAGTGAGAGAGAGACAGAGAGGTAAAGTAGAGGGTAGGTGGAGAGAGGGGGAGAGAGAGAGGGGGAAACAGGTGAGATGGGGGAGAGGTTGGAGTGATAGTATGAGAGAGAGAGAGAGAGAGAGAGACAGGGAGAGAGAGAGAGAGAGACAGGGAAGGACAGGGAGAGAGAGAGAGGGAAAAGGTTAGGGAAAGAGATCGAGAGAGAAGGGAACAAAGGAGAGAAAAAAAGAACATATCATAAGTGAACTTGTAGGTTCTGTTATTGCTTGGACTGTTTGCTGGCTCACTATTTAACTGACATTCAGTAAGTTGTTACGGAGGACAGCTGTGGTGTCAGCGTGAAACTGTGATTAGTGTTTTGCATTGTGTTGTGTTTATAAGCGGTTCTATGAAATTAGTTACTTCGTCAAATCATTAACCTGACATCCCCGTTGAAATGGATTATCAATAATAATGATATGTGTTTCTCGGTTGGAAACCCAGATCCTAGCCTACTGGCCGACCACAGCAGTAACGTGTGTATATATATATGTGTTGGAAAAAATAGATATTCGGATCAAATTTGGTTTATATTCTCTTTGGCTTGTCTGCCTAAAGTGATTAACTGGAATATATTGGTAAATGCAACAGTGAAGAGATTTATTCATCATCATTAGTAAGGAAAACAATTACTCCCACTTGTTTTAAATGCAGTTCTTTGTGGTGAACACAAAATAAAATATGTCTTTATTAACCCATTTATTTCATATAGCTGGCTACATTTGTCAATTGCTTGACTGCGACAAGAATACGCCGATTAGTACAATGCTATTTGCTAACTGCAGCTACAGCCACTAAGAATTTTTCCCATGTTCAAGTGTTGAGCAGAGGCTGGCTGTGTCGCCTACGTCCGGGTTCTACAAAGCTGTGTCCATCGATAACGTTCCACAATCAATCCATTCGATCTTTTCTATGTTGCGTTGTGCAGTTTCTCGGCGGAGCACGCCTCCGGCGCCAGTGAGACATATTAAACCTGATGCAGGATTAATTGCGGCCAGCGGGTCAAGCAAACAGCGAACATGAACGAGGCACTCTGGAAAAACAAGTCGTGACTCTCAACTCAGGAAACGGAGTTGTTCAAAAATAATGAATTGCTTGCCACCGAGTCGCTGTAATCTGGTTTTTGAGTGTGGGAACAAATGCCTGCTGTATTATACCTGTGTCTGTTGAGAGACTGAAATAACTTCTGAGTGGTCGTCTGGACTGGCATACTTTCTGAAGTGATTTATTTGATTAGCAGGTGAAGCCACTAGTTGTGTTCAAGATGTATTTGGGTCATTTGGTTTAGAGGTAAAAGACACGTAAGAAGACAATGTAAACATGTAACATGTCATGTTGCTAATCAAAACTGGCAGCAAGAAACATCCCCTGTTTGAGACATATTATCGGCTCCGTAAATACTGACTGCCGGAATCGGATGCCTTTTCAGCACTGGTAGACAATCACCAGAGTTGATTGAGTCCTAAAACCTAAAAATTGCCAAATGTTCTGACCTCACAGCATCATATCCAGATTACTACACAAATGTATTTCTGTTTACAGATGATGTAATGCTTTATAAAGGCAACGTACCACAGTTATTACCTCATCTTGAGAATTCTGACAACTTTAGCTTTATGTTTGGATCAAAAATGTAATGAATATTGTACTTCATATCACCAGAAATGAGGCAATCAGAAATTCCCAGCTGCCAGAAAAAATAGACAAAGATTTCTGCTGCCTTGGAATAGAAGCATATCCTTTGGAATAGAAGCATATCCTTTGGAACAGAAGCCTATCCTTTGGAATAGAAGCCTATAATTTGGAATAGAAGCCTATCATGTGCAGAAAATACTAAACTATTGAAACTATTTTATATTTCATTGCTAGCAGGATACTGTAATAGCTTAAATTCCTTTAGTGCCACAATAATTTTGAAATCCAAATGCCCGGATAAAATATTCTCTAACTATGATAAACTATAAATTGCCTGAAATAAACCACAGGCCGTTACGGAATCCATTTGATTGGCGTACAGAGGTGTTGGAGGTGGTCCAGAAAAACGTCTGTGCGTTACTGATCACAGCCTCTATCTGTGAAACCTTTTGGCGATGGCCAAGCTGTCGTCACTGTTTCAGACGTATCATTTGGCGAACTTCCTGTGCATCCAACAAACCATTCGACATTTTCAGATGTAGGTTCTTTAGCAGGCGCTGTTAATCAGAGCAACCTACAGGAGTGACTGCCTAAATCATCCGACTTTTCTGGACCGGTGAAAACGGGAACGGGAATTAAATGCACAATGCTGCAGTTACAAGAGCCATCCTCTTATTAAGTGAGCCACAGGGGACCGTAGACGAAAAGATGAACGCTAGACAAGCCCCAAATTGCACATAGTTGCACCGGGAGACTCCTGTCAGTTTTGTCCCCTCATAGTTTAGGACTGCCCCGAGGTTTTACATTTCTCATCCAGTCAGTGATATAACGCGTAGAAATGTAGCATTTCCCTCATTGTATTTGAATGTTACATTATGGCAGACGTTCTCTCTTTTAGGCTGTGTTATATGTTACTGTCTGGATTAACAGCAGCCGATGAGATGATATCTTCATGTCGTCAGACTCCTGTTTTATTAAACACACAGCAGTCGCTGACATCATTTATTGACATTGAGACACTAGCGGAATCTGTTGCATGCGCGCATGAGGCTATTAAAGGGACACCATTTCAGCTTTCATCAAATCATGACTCGTTTATTTTTGGTTTAAGGGTTCTTACGGGCGAGGGGTGGCAGTGGACATGTTTGGCGTTTTCTTGTCGCTGATTTTATTGCCGTGTGCAATGGAATGATAACATTAAAAGTGTTCATCTTGTCCCTGGTGTAGCAGATAGTGTGTAAGAGCATTGGGGCCAGCACTTGAGACATTGCTACATCTTTAATCCTCAGGCCAACAAGCCAATACAATGTTACTGTTCTGCCCAATTCTATCCTGAAAAAAGAAAGACCATGTAGATCGATATCTAATGTCAGATTTTGTCGGAAATTGCATTTTATTGGGGGATATGGAGATGTCGCTGATGGACTTAATTTCACGTCCTCTCCACCTGGGGGAGCTAGAGTCCCAAGCCAGAATTGCACAGAATAGGTCAGTAAGTTCTCCCTCTAACATGAGCTGATTCTAGTACGCCTACCAGTGTGCATCTCTGTCTCACTTGTTTTCTCTGGCTTTCCTCCAGGACCAAACAAAGTGTTAAATGCAGTGGCTGGCCGTCCTCACGCCTCACCACAGAGCATCGACGTTGATATGGTGCAAGCCAACAATCATTATGGTATGTCCTTTCCTTATGTCCTTTCCTTATGTCCTTTCCTTGTGTCCTTTCCTTGTGTCCGTTCCCTATGTCCTTTCCAAAATAAAGATTTAAAGTGCCAGAGGAGGCTCAGGGAAATAAAGGGTCAAACGTACATATTTATTTTCTTTAGCCATGCTGTTGTGTGCTCTCAATTGCAATAGAGGGATTTGTCATCCGCAGATATGGGCTCGTAATGAACCAGATCGTTGGACGATATGGTCCGATCGTGACAATTTCTCAAATTATTTCACTCATGACTTTGTGGCGCCCCGAATTGTGTCCAAATATAGATAATACAGTTAATATAAATTGCGTTATGGTCCATGTTGATAGTTGTACCATGTATACATCCGTTGAATATGATATAATGTGATAAATATTGACTGGGATCTCTCTGCGACCCGCAATCTCCGACGAGTACGGTGAATGGCAAACAGATGTGGCTCCCCACAGAAATATTGGTTAGCTACGGCGTCTCCGGCATTAACTGCTGCAGGGTCGATAAACACATCATAACATCACGAACGCTGGGCTGCAGGTAGACGTGCACACACACACACACGCGCACGCGCACGCGCACTCTGCACACGCACACACACACACACACACACACACACACACACACTCACACGCGCACGCGCACTCTGCACACGCACACACACACACACACACACACACACACACACACACACACACACACACACACACACACACACACACACACACACACACACACACACACACACACACACACACACACACACACACACACACACACACACACACACACACACACACACACACACACACACACACACACACACACACACACACACATACACACAAGCACACACTCCAGGTCTCTCTCACATTACGAGGAAGTATTTCGCTATCAACTTATTTACTCTGTGTGTGTGTGTTTGCCATAAATACGGGCAGTAAAATACCTCCAAAGCACGTCAACGAGACAACAATGGGCAATAAAAGAAAGTCAGGCCGGCGAGATTCAGTGACGGACGGACAAGCAATATCTCCTCTCCTAGGACGGATGAAGCCCGAGCTGGGATGTGAAGCTAACTGAAGCTGGCTAATAAAAGTAAATCCTCGGCTGGCGTCGCCGGGTGCGTAGCGGCGGCCCTCGGAGACGCGGCCGGTGTTTGTGTTAGTGAACCTCACCTTCTCTCTGTTGCTGGGGGATGATGGGAGGTGGGGGGAAGGCCTGGCTGATCTGGCCATAGGCGGCGGGGTAGGCTGCTGAGACAAACACACAGACCACAGTAGATCAGAAAAGGCTCACCGGATAGAAACCACACGTCCTGCGCCTGTTTATATATATATATATATATTTATATATATATATTTAATATTAGGGATAACGATACTGTAAAACGTGAGCATCTGAGGGTATCAATGCTAAATATCGTATTGGTGCATATCCCTAATATATAGATATGGTTATTATATATATACACTGTGTACCCCAGACACACACACACACACACACTCATGGGTTAGCTAAGATGCTAGGACGATGTTTACAGAGAACGTGGAGAATATGAGGAAACACACACCGTGCGAGAGTGACAGACCTGCGTACTGCTGGACTCCTGTGTAAGCCTGTTGTAAAGGATCGGCCGTCGTGGGACTCTGAGCTGTTCAGTTGAAGATCAGGAGAGAAGGAGAAGCAGTGAGACAGAGGAAGAAAGGGAAGAGGTGGAGAAACACGACGGGGGTGAGAAGCCAAAGAAAAAAACACGATAAGTACGGAAAGGGGAACCATTAAGTGTTGAGAGAGAACTAGCAACTCTCATGGGTGGCGACTTCTTCTCTCCTGCCTCTCACCGTTTTCCCCTCCAGCTACTGACTGGCTAGATTTCCACACACACACACACACACACACACACACACACACACACAGACACACACACAGACACACACACACACACACACACACACACACACACACACACACACACACACACACACACACACACACACACACACACACACACACACACACACAGACACACACACAGACAGACACACACAGACACACACACACACACACACACACACACACACACACACACACACACACACACACACACACACACACACACACACACACACACACACACACACACACACACACACACATAATGTAGAGCCACCACCTCTCCACACAACGCCTGCCTCGCATCCTGCTGTGCGATCTGGACCAGAAACATTACAGACGCATAGCTAATTAAACACAATGAAGAGCGAATAATAACCAACAGGAATATCATGCCACTAACACAACTCGTGCTCACACACAACCACACTGTTAAACATGCGCATATCAACTAGGGCCAGCGAACCACTCCTTCTGTTGCTTATTTGTGCTGTGAATTCCACCCCCACTTCTGTACTGTGTGTTGCTAATATTACGTGCACGTTGCGCAGATCTTTGCCCGCCCGCACCCAACACACTGTAGGATATATTCTCATCGTCCTATGAGTTGGCGTCGATAGAAAAGGGCAGACGATCTGAATTATGTCCCATTAGGCCTCTTCTCTCGCTTTCTCTCGCAGTCATCGCTGGTCAGACGGCGTTACGGTTCATAATGAAATGACATATCGTGTGCGCTGTTCTCCAGTCAGCTATAATGCATTTCTCTCCATTATAATGTGTAGATTATCTAAGGTTGTGGTTCAGTTACTATAAAGCCACCAACTGACTGGTTCCGCCCACACACATTTAACCACGGGATAAAACGGCTACATCCAGGGGTCTTGATAGCCTGGTGGGAACCAACTGACCTGAGATGAATAGAATGAATCGAATATGACCAAAACACCCGATTATCTATTAACCCTTACTCGGCAAACAGCCGGTTGACATACAGACCTAGATCATACGACCAGATCGTTACCAAAACCCAAGAAAATGGTCCCATGATCTCACTTATCTTATCCTGTGAGATTTAATTTCGTACATTCTCATCATGCCTTTATTTTGAATTCCTCCGTATATAACTCTTAGCCTACATTTCCATTGCGCTTCTTCGTATTTATGGTCGTAATGACATACAGTAGGTTCACAGGTGTTTTTGTCTCCTCCCGGTCTCTCTCCGTCGTTAACTTAAAGTTGTTCGGTTTTGGGGTCGGGTTTGAAGGCGTAGCCGGCCAGCTGGCCTTAAATACGGGGACATTTCCTCCCACCTGCCATGCCACACTTGACAGTCTTCTCCTGGGGTAATGTCCTGGCTAATATCACCTCTGTATTAACGACGTGGGGGAATCTTTGATGCTTCGGCATAAGTGCATCTTTGACACGTTTATTACATGATGTGTGACTCGTCTTCCTCTCGACGTCATGGAACTAACACCTCCTCCCAGCCCACCTCCTCCCCCCCACCTCCACCCTCCTCCCTCCCGCCCCCCCCTCCCCCCGGTCTGTCATCTCCCCCTGGCTCCTTCTCGCTAAAGGTTGAGAGAATGTGGTCAATGATGAGATGAGATTCCAACCCTGTCCACCCGAACAAAGAACATATAAATGTAGCTAATTAACTATCTGTCTCTGAATATGAAAATGACACCTTTAACACAAACTGGACATTAAAGCAACAGTGTGGTCTTGGACAATCTCATGGTGTGATTTATTTAACGTCTGTCGGTTTTAACGGGTAGCTGACATCGCTGTCACAGAATGTGAAATCATACATGAATACACACCAGAAACATACTAAAGGTAACCAACTATACATATTACAGATATACATTACATGTGTATATTAAATATACTACATATACTACATGTGTGTGTGTGTGTGTGTGTGTAATGACTGGCTCACCAGGGTAAGGGTGTATCCCATTGTGTGTGTGTGTGCCCTTAAACATTAGGAGCAATACTAGTTGTATGTACCGATTCTTTTGTGTCATTGCAATTAACTAGAGAAATGAATGCAATTTCACACGATTATTTTTGTATCGATTGACAGCCCCTCTAAACACACCAACATTTCAACCATAAACAATCACACAACGCTGACAGAAACCCCACACACAGACCTCCATTTAACACCACGATTGCACAAACGGTACCATCACCACAGAACCAAATACAACGCGAGACCACGGACCAACGCCACCTGACAGGGCACCGCTGGTCAGACGGGAAGAGATGAGGAGAGAGGGGTTACCTTCAGAAAGAGAAGACAGGAAGCATCCAGCCTGAACCCCGAAACAACTCCGTTGAGCCAGGCCGTTTTTCTCCGAGTCCTCTCTGAAAACCACCTCCTGTAGCACTGGAAAGAGATTTCACAACCCAGAGGAAATGGACAAGCTGATGACTGAGACGAGTGCATTTGGAAAACCTTCGTGACCGTTTCTAAACACTTATCGTATAATTAATGGTTTATTTAACCCTCGCAAATCCAGTCAACTACAAAACCGGTTTTCCAATCGAGCCGGCCCGCCTGACAAGTATCCAACAGCTTCTCTGGAATGATGGTACATTTTTTAAAACCCAGTGTATCTCCAGATCAAATTGCCCTCGCTCATTTGCATAAAGCCACATCATCTGTACACCCGAGTCCGTTGAGAGATCAAGGATTCAGGTCGATGTTACTGAATGTTAAATGTGTACCGGATTATACATGTGTAGCGTGATGTGTGTATCTATGCGGTGTGTATCTATGCGGTGTGTCTCTATGCAGTGTGTCTCTATGGGGTGTGTCTCTATGGGGTGTGTTTCTATGCGGTGTGTCTCTATGCAGTGTGTCTCTATGGGGTGTGTCTCTATGTGGTGTGTCTCTATGTGGTGTGTCTCTATGTGGTGTGTCTCTATGTGGTGTGTCTCTATGTGGTGTGTCTCTATGTGGTGTGTCTCTATGCGGTGTGTCTCTATGCGGTGTGTCTCTATGTGATGTGTCTCTATGCGGTGTGTTTCTATGGGGTGTGTCTCTATGCGGTGTGTCTCTATGGGGTGTGTCTCTATGCAGTGTGTCTCTATGGGGTGTGTCTCTATGCAGTGTGTCTCTAAGCGGTGTGTCTCTATGCGGTGTGTCTCTATGTGATGTGTCTCTATGTGGTGTGTCTCTATGTGGTGTGTCTCTATGTGGTGTGTCTCTATGCGGTGTGTCTCTATGCGGTGTGTTTCTATGGGGTGTGTCTCTATGTGATGTGTCTCTATGCGGTGTGTCTCTATGCGGTGTGTCTCTATGTGATGTGTCTCTATGCGGTGTGTTTCTATGGGGTGTGTCTCTATGCGGTGTGTTTCTATGGGGTGTGTCTCTATGCGGTGTGTCTCTATGGGGTGTGTCTCTATGCAGTGTGTCTCTATGGGGTGTGTCTCTATGGGGTGTGTCTCTATGCGGTGTGTCTCTATGCAGTGTGTCTCTATGGTGTGTGACTCTATGCAGTGTGTCTCTATGCAGTGTGTCTCTATGCGGTGTGTTTCTATGGGGTGTGTCTCTATGCAGTGTGTCTCTATGGTGTGTGTCTCTATGGTGTGTGTCTCTATGGGGTGTGTCTCTATGCGGTGTGTCTCTATGCGGTGTGTCTCTATGCGGTGTGTCTCTATGCGGTGTGTCTCTATGCGGTGTGTCTCTATGTGTCTCTTTTTGTCTCTCTGTGGACGGACAATATTCTGCTCTGCTATGTGTTTCTCACAGACCGTGTGTAGCGTAGGGAGTGTGTGTGTTTGTCTCTATATCCTGATGCAGGTGGATCATCTCTGCAGTGTGTGTGTGTGTGTGTGTGTGTGTGTGTGTGTGTGTGTGTGTGTGTGTGTGTGTGTGTGTGCGTGTGTGTGTGTGTGTCTCTGTGTGTGTGTGTGTGTGTGTGTGTGCGTGTGTGTGTGTGTGTGTGTGTGTGTGCGTGTGTGTGTGTGTGTGTAATATATGTCTCACCAGGGTACGGGTGTATCCCGTTGGTGTACACAGCTTCAGGCTGCCCGTTGGCTTGAGGGGGGGGCATGCCCGTAAAACCGTTCACACTGATGGGCGAAGGGATACTGGTCACTGTGGGCGCGCCAATGCCAGGAGGGGTACTGCCACCTGGCAGAGAGAGGGAGAGAGGGGGGTGAAGGGGGAGATGAAGATGCAGACAAAGAGGGGGATGGAGATGAAGAGATAAATGCAAAGACAGATGAAGAGGTAGTTTAAGTGGTAGTTAAAGAGGGAGATCGAGACGAAGATGGAGACAGAGAGAGAAATTGAAAGAGAGATGAAGAGGTGGTTGAATAGGGAGGCGAGAAGAAGATGAAGAGGTAGATGAACAAAGAGATGAAGAGGGAAATGAAGGAGAAGTGGAGATGAGCAATACGGTCAGTCATCCGGCCAGTTTGCTCTAAAGAGGAATCACTGGTGTTTTTCTAATGGTGACTGATGGAGATTTATCTTGCACTGTAGACTGTCCGGCTGGTGAAGTTGAACAATTGGCCTCACCTGAAGTGGGGGTCATGGGTCCCCCTGGGAGGCCATTAATGGCTGCCATGTGCTGCATCTGTGCGGCTGCAAACGCTGCCATGGGGCTGAGGTAACCCCCCTGACCTACTGAGGCCATCAACGCTGCCTGCTGCTGCTGCACCTGAATGGAGAGACACATGGAGAGACGTGGAGAGGGAGAGACGTGGAGAGGGAGAGACGTGGAGAGGGAGAGACGTGGAGAGGGAGAGACGTGGAGAGGGAGAGACGTGGAGAGGGAGAGACGTGGAGAGGGAGAGACGTGGAGAGGGAGAGACGTGGAGAGGGAGAGACGTGGAGAGGGAGAGACGTGGAGAGGGAGAGACGTGGAGAGGGAGAGACGTGGAGAGGGAGAGACGTGGAGAGGGAGAGACGTGGAGAGGGGGAGACGTGGAGAGGGAGAGATGTGGAGAGGGAGAGACGTGGATAGGGAGAGACGTGGAGAGAGAGACGTGGAGAGGGGGAGACGTGGAGAGGGGGAGACGTGGAGAGGGAGACATTTCAGTTCTTTGTGTGCGTGTAGTTTGTATGTGTGCGTCCACCCTACCTGTGCTTAGGTCTGTGTGTATGTGTGTGTGTGTAGGTATGTGTGTGTGTGTGTGTGTGTGTGTGTGTGTGTGTGTGTGTAGGTCTGTGTGTGAGTAGATCTGTGTGTATGTGTGTGCGTAGGTCTGTGTGTGTGTATGTGTGTGTGTATGTGTGTGTGTAGGTCTGTGTGTGAGTAGATCTGTGTGTATGTGTGTGCGTAGGTCTGTGTGTGTGTGTATGTGTGTGTGTATGTGTGTGTGTAGGTCTGTGTGTATGTGTGTGTGTAGGTCTGTGTGTGTGTAGGTTTGTGTGTATGTGTGTATGTGTGTATATCCTACCTGTGTGTAGGTATGTGTGTGTGTGTGTGTGTGTGTGTGTGTGTGTGTAGGTCTGTGTGTGAGTAGATCTGTGTGTATGTGTGTGCGTAGGTCTGTGTGTGTGTGTATGTGTGTGTGTATGTGTGTGTGTAGGTCTGTGTGTATGTGTGTGTAGGTCTGTGTGTGTGTAGGTTTGTGTGTATGTGTGTATGTGTGTATATCCTACCTGTGTGTAGGTCTGTGTGTGTGTGTGTGTGTGGTGCGTCCATCGTACCTGTGCGTAGGCTCCGTAGGCTCCAAACTGCAGGGCTATGGGGTTGAAGATGCCCATCTGACCAGCCATCTGCTGCATACGCCGGATGGTACGCTCCTTATCTGTGTCGGCAAACTTCACCACTAGACTGGAGGAGGCACCCTGCCACACACACACACACAGGTCAGCACACACACACATATACACACACAGTTCAGCACACACACGTATACACACAGAGTTCAGCACACACACGTGTACACACACAGTTCAGCACACACACGTATGCACACACACACAGGTCAGCACACACACACATATACACACACACAGGTCAGCACCACACATATAAACACACATATACACACACACAGGTCAGCACACACACGTATACACACACAGTTCAGCACACACACGTATGCACACACACACAGGTCAGCACACACACACATATACACACACACAGGTCAGCACCACACATATATACACACATATACACACACAGAGGTCAGCACACACACGTATACACACACAAAGGTATGGACAGACATACACATTTACACACAAACAGTCACACGTAAGCACACACACAGCACACAGCACACGTACCCAGACAGGCTACCAAAGCCATAGACTAACAGCCACACTCACCATATTGAAAAGTGAACTCACAGGCATAGTCTGGCTGCCATGGAGTGAAGTGATGGCTGCCTGAGCTTCAGCGTGGGACGAGTACTTCACAAAAGCACAGCCTGAGACGAAAGACGGAGAGAGGAGGTAGAGGGACGGAGAGAGGAGGTACAGGGGAGAGAGGAGGTAGAGGGACGGAGAGAGGAGGTAGAGGGGAGAGAGGAGGTAGAGGGACGGAGAGAGGAGGTAGAGGGACGGAGAGAGGAGGTAGAGGGGAGAGAGGAGGTAGAGGGACGGAGAGAGGAGGTAGAGGGGAGAGAGGAGGTAGAGGGACAGAGAGAGGAGGAAGAGGGGAGAGAGGAGGTAGAGGGGAGAGAGGAGGTAGAGGGACAGAGAGAGGAGGTAGAGGGACGGAGAGAGGAGGTAGAGGGGAGAGAGGAGGTAGAGGGACAGAGAGAGGAGGAAGAGGGGAGAGAGGAGGTAGAGGGGAGAGAGGAGGTAGAGGGACGGAGAGAGGAGGTAGAGGGGAGAGAGGAGGTAGAGGGACGGAGAGAGGAGGTAGAGGGGAGAGAGGAGGTAGAGGGGAGAGAGGAGGTAGAGGGACGGAGAGAGGAGGTAGAGGGGAGAGAGGAGGTAGAGGGACGGAGAGAGGAGGTGGAGGGGAGAGAGGAGGTAGAATATACAAAAATGAATATATATAAAAAAGGCAGATGATGCTAACTCTGACAACAAAAATCCTTACAATAATGTGCTTTTTTTAAACCAAGAGTCATATTGTTTATCCCCAGTCAAAGAACAGAAGTGGCTTGCTGATGCTGATGAATGTGAGTGATCAGGTATACAGTGATCATTGGGCTTAGTTGCAATGGGCTCTATTGATCAGTGTCTGAGTCTGTGCTGATGACCACAACGAAGTGAAGCAATAAGGTGACACTGACACACAGAGGGTCACAACTGAGGGCTGCCAAATGATGCGCACTGATGAACGTCGTTCGTCAGGCGGAACAGGACGTTCTGTAACGGACGGCCGATTTGGCTCCCCTGCATCATTTAGGCTCAGCCGAGGTGAGAAACGTAGCCGTGAGAATAACGTCGTGGTAAACATACCGTCCGTGATGTCACATTGCGACAGGTTGGGTTTGAACACTTTTCCACCAGACCAACTGATTAGATGACCTGATTTGAAATGGAAGCACTGCGAAAAAGAAATGTGGACCGGAATGTCCTGGCGTTCTATTGTCCCGGCGCTGAGGAATTACAACCTGCACAGTATATGTTTTGGCTTGTCAGCAGATAATCCGCGTCTGGCCACAGTAACGGTATGCTAATCAGATCTAGGATCAGATAGCGTAGGATTGGGGAGAGGAAGCAGATCCATCAGCAATACCAAGGAAAAATTTAATCATGAAGATTGATGAAGAGTGTGGTAAGCCTTCGTAAAGGTCACTCTTGGCTCTTGCCTCGATGCAATCAAACCGGCATTGCAATATACACGGATGAGCCAAAATATTATGACCACCTGTTGGTCCTAAGTGTGCCACCAGAAGAGCTCCAACCCACCAAGGCATGTCCCGTATAACACCCCTGAATGTGCCCTGTGGTATCTGGCACCAAGGCATTAAGACCCCTGAAGGTGTCCTGTGGTATCTGGCACCAAAACATTAAGACCCCTGAAGGTGTCCTGTGGTATCTGGCACCAAAACATTAAGACCCCTTAAGGTGTCCTGTGGTATCTGGCACCAAAACATTAAGACCCCTTAAGGTGTCCTGTGGTATCTGGCACGAAGACATTAGCAGCTGATCCTTCAAGCCCTGTTCCATGTGAGATGGAGTCGCTGTAGATCAGACTCGTTGGTCCACTACATCCCACAGATGGTCAGACAGAATGAGATCTGGGGAATTCGGAGGGCTAGGAAACCACCTTGAACTCATCAGTATGTTCCTCCAACCATTTCCAGCAGAACATTGCCCAGAGTATTACACTCCCACCAGCTGGCTGGTCATCGTCACACAGAGCATCCTGGTGCCATCACTTCCCCATGGAAACGGCGAACACGTAAACGGTCATCGGCTCGGTTTTTAAGACAACAGGACTATTGAGACCAGATGGGATAGCCTTTATTGTCCTTGTGCATCAATGAACATTTGGGTAGACGAACACCCTGTCGCCGGTTTGTGGTTTGTCCCTCCTCGGACCACTGTTGACCAGGACCACTGTTGACCAGGACCACTGTTGACCAGGACCACTGTCCGTAGATACTCACCAGGGGCACAACACACGCCATGCCGTTTCAGAGATGCACTGACATATTTGTCTGGCCAATTTGACCTGTGTCAAAGTCGCTCAGGCCTTTTTCAGACCGGGTGTTTGTAAAAGCACTTCGTGACAACTTCGATTCTGCTGTATCCAACACCTTGACTAGGAGATCTGATTGCTCGCCTACCGTCTTATCTACTCAGATCTTTACATGTGCCCTTGTTAGGAGATAATCACCGTCATTCGTGTCACCGCTGAGTGGTCATAATGTTTTGGCTCATCAATACATGCAGTGGATAGCTCTTTTGTTCCAATGGTTGAATGACAGACCAACCAAGGGTACTTTATAAAACCCCAATAATGCTAGCATGGCGACCTGCTGGCCCTCTCACAGGCAGGATTTCACTTGTTTGGATTAGTGGTTTGTAAGCACAAGATCAATAGTGTGAATGTAGACACTGAGTAAACATTGGGGTGGCAGGTTTGATTGAATTCCAGCTTAAGGCAAAAGCCAATCCATGGACCAACAGGAGTTGCAGAGGAATCGACTTCAAGGTGTCAACGATTTCGTCGGTCCAAACTCAAATAGAGATAAACAGTCAGTGTGCAGCCGTGATTAAATAACCGTGTGCAGTGTGCAGCCGTGATTAAATAACAGTGTGCAGCCGTGATTACATAACAGGGTGCAGTGTGCAGCCGTGATTACATAACAGGGTGCAGTGTGCAGCCGGGATTACATAACAGTGTGCAGTGTGCAGCCGTGATTACATGACAGGCAGTGTGCAGCCGTGATTACATAACAGTGTGCAGTGTGCAGCCGTGATTACATGACAGGCAGTGTGCAGCCGTGATTACATAAGTGTGCAGCCATGATTACATAACAGTGTGCAGTGTGCAGCCGTGATTACATAAGTGTGCAGCCATGATTACATAACATACAGTGTGCAGCCGTGATTACATAAGTGTGCAGCCATGATTACATAACATACAGTGTGCAGCCGTGATTACATAAGTGTGCAGCCATGATTACATAACATGCAGTGTGCAGCCGTGATTACATAACATACAGTGTGCAGCCGTGATTACATAACATGCAGTGTGCAGCCATGATTACATAACATGCAGTGTGCAGCCGTGATTACATAACATACAGTGTGCAGCCGTGATTACATAACATGCAGTGTGCAGCCATGATTACATAACATGCAGTGTGCAGCCGTGATTACATAACATACAGTGTGCAGCCGTGATTACATAACATGCAGTGTGCAGCCATGATTACATAACATGCAGTGTGCAGCCGTGATTACATAACATACAGTGTGCAGCCGTGATTACATAACATGCAGTGTGCAGCTGACCTTTACTGTTTCCGTCAGGTCCTCTGAGGATGGTACACTCCTCGATGCTGCCGAATGACTCGAAGAGGCGGCGTACGTCGTCTTCAGACTGCTGTTTGTTTAGCATGCCCACAAATAGTTTTCTGTCTTCTGAAACATAGAGGATCTGGTCAACGGGTATATGGGTGTGGACGTGTGTGACATTTGTCTCTGTATGTGTGTGTCTGTACTGTGAATCCAGTGTGTGTGTGTGTGTGTGTGTGCTGTGTTAGTTTGTCTGTACTGGGTATCCAGTGTGTGTGTGTGTGTGTGTGTGCTGTGTTAGTTTGTCTGTACTGGGTATCCAGTGTGTGTGTGTAGGTGTGTGTGTGTGTGTGTGTGTGTGCGTGTTTGTGTGTGTCTGTACTGTGTATCCAGTGTGTGTGTGTGTAGGTGTGTGTACTGTGTATCCAGTGTGTCTGTGTACTGTGTATCCAGTGTGTGTGTGTGTGTGTGTGTGTGTGTGTGTGTGTGTGTGTGTGTGTGTGTGTGTGTGTGTGTGTTTGTATGTGTCTGTGCTGGGTATCCAGTGTGTGTGTAGGTGTGTGTGTGTACTGTGTATCCAGTGTGTGTGTGTGTGTTTGTATGTGTCTGTACTGGGTATCCAGTGTGTGTGTGTGTGTGTGTGTGTGTTTTGTGTCTGCTTGTCCTGCTGTTTCTACCTGACAGGCTGTCATTGCAGAGTCAACAAGACTAATATCATCGCTGGCCTTGCACAGAAGGGAATGCTTACAAGTGTGGCTCAGAGAACACACACACACACACACACACACAGTCTTCACAGTTCCCATAGGATGGCACCATTAAACGTTACATATATTTTACGGAAACAACTCGAAAACACAACACGCTAATATATTCAGCCTGAGATAAAATCAATGAGAACCAATAAGTGTTTGACTCTCTGGGGTTGGTAGTGACGTGTTGTGGACAGTACCAGTCTATAGGTTCATTAACCCTACTGTCCACTACAGTGTGTCCATCGAAACAACACCATGAGACCATCCCTTCTCCCGGGTTTAGACCTGCAACAGAGAATCTATCGACGAAGTGCAGTTTGTTGTGGGTTGGACTAGACCTCCTCCTCGTTCACTAAACCGGAACTTAATGCAACGGCTTCCTTTCAAACGAGAGCCGAATGTGTTTCCGATGTCTGAACCCGTCACTGATCACAGGGAATATAACCCTTCCGGGCTGTGATGGACAGATTAGACAGGTAGAACAAAAGGAGGTGGAGAGAAAGAGAGGTGGCATACTAGAGGAAAGGAGGCGTCAGTAGGGAGGTGGGTGAGAGCTCCACTAGATGTGTGAATCCCTGTTCAGCCCTCTGGGTTTTCTTCCTGCTTCTTTCTTCATCAGCCACTCAGTAAATCTCACTTTCCTGCTTTCTCGGTTTTATCACTCTCCCTCACTCTATTCTCTATCTATTATCTATCACCTCCTCTTTTCTCTACCTATTATCTATCACCTCCTCTATTCTCTACCTATTATCTATCACCTCCTCTATTCTCTACCTATTATCTATCACCTCCTCTATTCTATACCTGTTCTCTATCACCTCCTCTTTTCTCTACCTGTTCTTTATCACCTCCTCTATTCTCTACCTATTATCTATCACCTCCTCTATTCTCTACCTATTATCTATCACCTCCTCTATTCTCTACCTATTATCTATCACCTCCTCTATTCTCTACCTATTATCTATCACCTCCTCTATTCTCTACCTATTATCTATCACCTCCTCTATTCTCTACCTGTTCTTTATCACCTCCTCTATTCTCTACCTATTATCTATCACCTCCTCTATTCTCTACCTATTATCTATCACCTCCTCTATTATCTACCTATTATCTATCACCTCCTCTATTCTCTACCTATTATCTATCACCTCCTCTATTCTCTACCTGTTCTTTATCACCTCCTCTATTCTGTACCTATTATCTATCACCTCCTCTATTCTCTACCTATTATCTATCACCTCCTCTATTCTCTACCTATTATCTATCACCTCCTCTATTCTCCACCTATTATCTATCACCTCCTCTATTCTCTACCTATTATCTATCACCTCCTCTATTCTCTACCTATTATCTATCACCTCCTCTATTCTCTACCTGTTCTTTATCACCTCCTCTATTCTGTACCTATTATCTATCACCTCCTCTATTCTCTACCTATTATCTATCACCTCCTCTATTCTCTACCTATTATCTATCACCTCCTCTATTCTCCACCTATTATCTATCACCTCCTCTATTCTCTACCTATTATCTATCACCTCCTCTATTCTCTACCTATTATCTATCACCTCCTCTATTCTCTACCTATTATCTATCACCTCCTCTATTCTCTACCTATCACCTATCTATTCTCACCTATTATCTATCACCTATTCTCTACCTATTATCTATCACCTCCTCTATTCTCTACCTATTATCTATCACCTCCTCTATTCTCTACCTATTATCTATCACCTCCTCTATTCTCTACCTGTTCTCTATCACCTCCTATTTTCTCTACCTATTATCTATCACCTCCTCTATTCTCTACCTATTATAATCACCTCCTCTATTCTCTACCTATTATCTATCACCTCCTCTATTCTCTACCTATTATCTATCACCTCCTCTATTCTCTACCTATTATCTATCACCTCCTCTATTCTCTACCTATTATCTATCACCTCCTCTATTCTCCACCTATTATCTATCACCTCCTCTATTCTCTACCTATTATCTATCACCTCCTCTATTCTCTACCTATTATCTATCACCTCCTCTATTCTCTACCTATTATCTATCACCTCCTCTATTCTCTACCTGTTCTCTATCACCTCCTCTTTTCTCTACCTGTTCTCTATCACCTCCTCTATTCTCTACGTATTATCTATCACCTCCTCTATTCTCTACCTATTATCTATCACCTCCTCTATTCTCTACCTATTATCTATCACCTCCTCTATTCTCTACCTATTATCTATCACCTCCTCTATTCTCTACCTATTATCTATCACCTCCTCTATTCTCTACCTATTATCTATCACCTCCTCTATTCTCTACCTATTATCTATCACCTCCTCTATTCTCTACCTGTTCTCTATCACCTCCTCTTTTCTCTACCTGTTCTCTATCACCTCCTCTATTCTCTACCTATTATCTATCACCTCCTCTATTCTCTACCTGTTCTCTATCACCTCCTCTTTTCTCTACCTGTTCTTTATCACCTCCTCTATTCTCTACCTATTATCTATCACCTCCTCTATTCTCTACCTATTATCTATCACCTCCTCTATTCTCTACCTATTATCTATCACCTCCTCTATTCTCTACCTATTATCTATCACCTCCTCTATTCTCTACCTATTATCTATCACCTCCTCTATTCTCTACCTATTATCTATCACCTCCTCTATTCTCTACCTATTATCTATCACCTCCTCTATTCTCTACCTATTATCTATCACCTCCTCTATTCTCTACCTATTATCTATCACCTCCTCTATTCTCTACCTATTATCTATCACCTCCTCTATTCCCTACCTGTTCTCTATCACCTCCTCTATTCTCTACCTATTATCTATCACCTCCTCTATTCTCTACCTATTATCTATCACCTCCTCTATTCTCTACCTTTTATCTATCACCTCCTCTATTCTCTACCTGTTCTCTCTCACCTCCTCTATTCCATACCTGTTCTCTATCACCTCCCATATTCTCTACCTGTACTATATTGCAGGTACTGTATTACATGTACTATATTGCAGGTACTATTTTACATGTACTATATTACAGGTACTATATAACAGGTACTATATTACATGTACTATATTACAGGTAGTATATTGCAGGTACTATATTGCAGGTGATATATTACATGTACTATATTGCAGGTACAATATTGCAGGTACAATATTACAGGTACTATATTACAGTTACTATATAACAGGTACAATATTGCAGGTACTATATTACAGGTACTATATTGCAGGTGATATATTACATTTACTATATTGCAGGTACAATATTGCAGGTACAATATTACAGGTACTATATTGCATGTACTATATTGCAGGTACAATATTGCAGGTACAATATTACAGGTACTATATTACAGGTACTATATAGCAGGTACTATATTGTAGGTACTATATTACAGGTACTATATTGCAGGTACAAAATTACAGGTACTATATTACAGGTACAATAGTTTGGGCCATTATCTATAACGTGTGGGAAGAGCGGCAGAGAAGTGATCTGTGTGTGTGTACATAAATGTGTGTGTGTGTGTATATATAAATGTGCGTCCGTGTGTGTGTATACAAATGCGTGTGTGTTTATATATATACACACACACGCACATTTATATATACACACTCACACTTATATGTAAACACACACGCATTTAAAATTATGTGTGTATATATATAAATGTGTGTATGTGTGTATATATATAAATGTGTGTGTATATAAAAGTGTGTGTATATACATCTGTGCGTGTGTATATACAAGCGTGTGTGTGTATATAAATGTATTTGTGTATATAAATGTGCATGTGTGTGTGTGTGTGTGTATGTATATAAATGTGCATGTGTCTGTGTAAATATATAAATGTACATGTGTCTGTGTATATAAATGTGTGTGTATATAAATGTGGGTGTGTGTGTATACATGTGTGTATGTATATATAAATGTGCGTGAGTGTATATACGTGTGTGTGTGTGTATATAAATATGTGTGTGTATATTTATAAATGTGTGTGTATATCAGTGTGTGTGTGTGTGTGTGTGTGTGTGTGTGTGTGTGTGTGTGTGTGTGTGTGGTAACGGTGATACTGATGTGGGCCAGCTGTCATGTTTAATAAACTGGAGCACACTACCTCCTCGACTCTCGCTGTCCGCAGGCTTCACCTGGATCGGCCTGTTCATCTACAGAGACACAGAGAGATCCAAATCGAAAGAGCAGGAATAAAAGAAAACAGAGGAAATGTTAGGAAAGCTACTCAACATCAGGGTGTAGTCGCTCACCATTTACCCTAAATCTAAAGCTTACTCAACATCAGGGTGTAGTCGCTCACCATTTACCCTAAATCTAAAGCTTACTCAACATCAGGGTGTAGTCGCTCACCATTTACCCTAAATCTAAAGCTTACTCAACATCAGGGTGTAGTCGCTCACCATTTACCCTAAATCTAAAGCTTACTCAACATCAGGGTGTAGTCGCTCACCATTTACCCTAAATCTAAAGCTTACTCAACATCAGGGTGTAGTCGCTCACCATTTACCCTAAATCTAAAGCTTACTCAACATCAGGGTGTAGTCGCTCACCATTTACCCTAAATCTAAAGCTTACTCAACATCAGGGTGTAGTCGCTCACCATTTACCCTAAATCTAAAGCTTACTCAACATCAGGGTGTAGTCGCTCACCATTTACCCTAAATCTAAAGCTTACTCAACATCAGGGTGTAGTCGCTCACCATTTACCCTAAATCTAAAGCTTACTCAACATCAGGGTGTAGTCGCTCACCATTTACCCTAAATCTAAAGCTTACTCAACATCAGGGTGTAGTCGCTCACCATTTACCCTAAATCTAAAGCTTACTCAACATCAGGGTGTAGTCGCTCACCATTTACCCTAAATCTAAAGCTTACTCAACATCAGGGTGTAGTCGCTCACCATTTACCCTAAATCTAAAGCTTACTCAACATCAGGGTGTAGTCGCTCACCATTTACCCTAAATCTAAAGCTAACTCAACATCAGGGTGTAGTCGCTCACCATTTACCCTAAATCTAAAGCTTACTCAACATCAGGGTGTAGTCGCTCACCATTTACCCTAAATCTAAAGCTTACTCAACATCAGGGTGTAGTCGCTCACCATTTACCTAAATATAATTGACGGAGTTGGCAAAATAAATGTGGCAGTTACAAATGACATAGTTTAAGATGTAGTTATGTAGACAGAGACGGATTAAAGTGATGGAGAGACGGATGTGTAAGAATGAGACGGGATGAAGCAGGAACTTGTATGAAGAAAACAAAGTAAGAGGAATAGAGAAGGACAGGGAGAAAGAGGATGTTTGCATTTATCTCTGATAGTTAAATGTTGTACCCGCTCTGTCCTGTCCACCAGACTTCATCCACTCCTTCAAGTACTGTTCTAGTCCTCTACCAGACTTCATCCACTCCTCCTAATCCTGTTCTAGTCCTCTACCAGACTTCATCCACTCCTCCTAATCCTGTTCTAGTCCTCCTTAACACTCCATCCACTCTGTGTTATGGAGTTCAGGGAGCAGGGAAAAGGGTGAGTGTTATAGAGATGTGGGAGGGAAAAGGGTGAGTGTTATAGAGATGTGGGAGGGAAAAGGGTGAGTGTTATAGAGATGTGGGAGGAAAAAGGGTGAGTGTTATAGAGATGTGGGAGGAAAAGGGTGAGTGTTATAGAGATGTGGGAGGGAAAAGGGTGAGTGTTATAGAGATGTGGGAGGGAAAGGGTGAGTGTTATAGAGATGTGGGAGGAAAAGGGTGGGTGTTATAGAGATGTGGGAGGGAAAAGGGTGAGTGTTATAGAGATGTGGGAGGGAAAGGGTGAGTGTTATAGAGATGTGGGAGGAAAAGGGTGAGTGTTATAGAGATGTGGGAGGGAAAGGGTGAGTGTTATAGAGATGTGGGAGGAAAGGGTGAGTGTTATAGAGATGTGGGAGGGAAAAGGGTGAGTGTTATAGAGATGTGGGAGGAAAAGGGTGAGTGTTATAGAGATGTGGGAGGAAAAGGGTGAGTGTTATAGAGATGTGGGAGGGAAAGGGTGAGTGTTATAGAGATGTGGGAGGAAAAGGGTGAGTGTTATGGAGATGTGGGAGGAAAAGGGTGAGTGTTATGGAGATGTGGGAGGAAAAGGGTGAGTGTTATAGAGATGTGGGAGGGAAAAGGGTGAGTGTTATGGAGATGTGGGAGGGAAAAGGGTGAGTGTTATAGAGATGTGGGAGGAAAAAGGGTGAGTGTTATAGAGATGTGGGAGGGAAAAGGGTGAGTGTTATAGAGATGTGGGAGGGAAAAGGGTGAGTGTTATGGAGATGTGGGAGGAAAAAGGGTGAGTGTTATAGAGATGTGGGAGGGAAAAGGGTGAGTGTTATAGAGATGTGGGAGGGAAAAGGGTGAGTGTTATAGAGATGTGGGAGGGAAAAGGGTGAGTGTTATAGAGATGTGGGAGGGAAAAGGGTGAGTGTTATGGAGATGTTGGGGAGGTGCTTTCTGTGTGCACTGCTTTTTGTTTTATCTGTTCTTGACCATGCGATTCCCATTACCCATATCCTTTCCCTCTCTGGATATCAACATTATATTATTTAATTTCTTGCACAAATCTATGTGAGTGTGTGCTGTATGAATATGGTCATTAGTTTTCGTTCCAGAAGTCCACCTAGTTGTGTTGACGATTCCTTGAAGGTTCTGGCTGCCACTCCACTAGCAACTTCACTGCCCTCGATTGAATTTAGTATTCATACTATTAAACGTTCACCGGGCTCAGACAGAAGAGGACTCGCCACCATTTTGAGTCTGGTTCCTAACTAGCCTTCTTCCAAAATGTGACCCTGTTGGGAAGTTTCTCCTAGCCACTGTGCATCAACCCTGTAGATATATGTTCGTTGTTAAGACATTATTAAGACAGGTTATTATAACAAGTTTTGCCAGCTGTTTTACATTTTATGACATGTCATCTATCTATCGTAGAAACCATGGGTCCTCGATTCTCCCAATTTTCTGCAAGTACAGTTTACATAAAACGTGTAAAGGACTAGGGGGTAGAAACACTGGATGAAATGTAATTCAGTGAAGCCATGTTTGGCTCTAAAGTAGACGACCAGTGAACCCAGTAAATAACTACAGGCTGACAATATCCGGGGGAACAATTTAGTACATTATTATTACTGCGATTATTTTTACAATCTCCTCCGTGAAAAGGCCTTCTCAATTCCTCCACACACTATAAGGACTTATGACCCTTTTTTATTACTCTTTTTACTTCTCTTTCTCCCTTCCTTTCGTCCCTTGCTTTTACCACCGGCGAAGCCTGGCTTATGTTTTTAATGTTTTGATGCATTGTTTATATCAAACGTGTGAGGGAGAAATAGAGAAAAGCTGACAGGGAGGAGCCAAGTGTGGCTGAGAGAAGTTAAGTCAAAAGTGTGTAAGAGAAAATAGAAAGTGGGTAATGACAGAAGTCAAAGCTAGGAGGCAGCATTGAGCAGCATGCATCACGTACTCCAGAGCTGTCTGACAATCTCTAGGCCCGATCTTCATACTATAAAGGCTTGGTCAAAACAAGCATTGTGACTGGACAACGCGTTCTGAACGTACACATTTCAGGCCTATGAGACCGCAGGAGGATTCTTGAAATCACTACACAGACAATATCCCATCAGTCTGGCTGGGACATTTCATTACGTCGTTCTCCATTGGTAAACACGGTCTAGTGCAGATCTATTGCCCAGTGGTAATAAAAACGCACCTATAAAGGATTTCTTCTAGCTTCCAGGGCAACATTCAGTATGAAACAGAAGGGGTTTTACAATTGTTATCTATGCAACAGAAACACAATTACTTTAATTTTCAGCAGCCATCTCTCTGGTGCCTCTCTCTGGTGCCTCTCTCTGATACCTCTCTGGTACCTCTCTGGTACCTCTCTGGTACCTCTCTCTGGTACCTCTCTCTGGTACCTCTCTGATGCCTCTCTCTGGTACCTCTCTCTGGTACCTCTCTCTGGTACCTCTCTGGTACCTCTCTTTGGTACCTCTCTCTGGTACCTCTCTGGTACCTCTCTCTGGTATCTCTCTCTGGTACCTCTCTGGTACCTCTCTCTGGTACCTCTCTGTGGAATCTCTCTCTGGTACCTCTCTGGTGCCTCTCTCTGGTACCTCTCTGGTATCTCTCTCTGGTACCTCTCTGGTACCTCTCTCTGGTACCTCTCTCTGGTACCTCTCTGGTACCTCTCTGGTGCCTCTCTCTGGTACCTCTCTGGTATCTCTCTCTGGTACCTCTCTGGTACCTCTCTGGTACCTCTCTCTGGTACCTCTCTCTGGTACCTCTCTCTGGTACCTCTCTCTGGTATCTCTCTCTGGTACCTCTCTGGTACCTCTCTCTGGTACCTCTCTCTGGTACCTTTCTCTGGTACCTCTCTCTGGTACCTCTCTCTGGTACCTCTCTCTGGTACCTCTCTCTGGTACCTCTCTGGTACCTCTCTCTGGTACCGCTCTGGTGCCTCTCTCTGGTACCTCTATCTTGTGCCTCTCTCTGGTATCTACCTCTGGTATCTCTCTCTGGAAACAGCATGCAGAAACGCATTAGGACACGTCAGGAGACCTTTGCTATATGAATCATGCGTCAGCTATTTTCTATGAATATATATCGAGAAAATGTCAATAGGAAAACTGAAACAAGTACAGATGCTTTGCCTCTTCTCCTTCCTCATCGCCAGTTGTGTTAGAACAGGACCATGGTAGAAGTGACACTGTCAACAGGACCAATAGCGTCTGCTGTCTCCCTGCACATATTAACGATTACAATCGAATGAACGGCGTGTCGGTTTGAATAAAAACAACGCAAATGAAACGAAACCACCAGCCGTGCCCGGGCGGCAACACCCGATTCTCCTCATGGATGGATGACATCGCATAATTACATTTGTAACAATTACATCTCTTTTAATGAAAATAAACTGCGTGTCTCTCCCACTTTTATTGTGCTGCGGGTAGCACCGTGTAGAAATGTCGTTGTTCGTTCTAAATTACATTTTCCCGGCACGACCGTGCCGATCCAGGGCACTTAGAGAAGATACTGCTACCAACATACACACAGATCCTTAACCGATCGACCAACACACCATGTCAAGTGACAAACATACACCCCCCCCCCACACACACACACACTGCCGGGAGCTTTATCTCCACTAGCGAAGGCACCCAGAAACAGACTACACAGTCCATTGCTGCTTCTGTGCTAAGCTTCGTGTTCTGCTTCTTGTTCTGCATGATATCCAGTCAGTCTTCTGCTGCACACACACACAACACACACACACACACATACAGTGAGACAGAACGCACAATCACTATAGCTCTGCTGCTGCATCTACTTCTGGACCCCATTAGTCAGAAACATGATGTGTGTGTGTGTGTTTGTGTGTGGGGGGGTGCGTTGGGGTGTGGTGGCGGTGAGGTCTTTCAACACAGTGTATTTGAGTCACAGCCTGACACACACTTTCATTATAGCATGATTACAGGTGAATCACATTTAGGTAGAGGGCCCACTTGGGGGAGGTCATTTCACCATACATACAGTGACCAAGACTGTGTCTTTATCCATTCATTAAATGGATGGTACCAGTTTTGTTCAACATGTTATTGGGGTTCCAAATGGCCTGTGTTGTGACTTCACTAATATCTCCGTTTGGTTTCTCCTGTAGTCACTGAAGGAAGTGGCAAGAAACACTTTCTTTTGTGAAGCATCACTCAACATGTGGGCTCACATAGAAGGTTCCTTATCTTCCACGTAAACAGGTGAAATGTGTATTTCTTAATGGCTGTGGCCAATTCTGATTCAGCGTCCGTGGGATGTGCTGGACCAACGTGTCAGATCCACCCTGGTTTCACCTCATTACTCAGAACTTGGGGGATCTGCTGCTAATGTCTTGGAGTCAGAAAACCACAGGACACATTCAGGGATCTGCTGTTAATGTCTTGGTGCCAGATACCACAGGACATCTTCAGGGATCTGCTGTTAATGTCTTGATGCCAGATACCACAGGACATCTTCAGGGATCTGCTGTTAATGTCTTGGTGCCAGATACCACAGGACACCTTCAGGGATCTGCTGCTAATGTCTTGGTGCCAGATACCACAGGACACCTTCAGGGATCTGCTGCTAATGTCTTGGTGCCAGATACCACAGGACACCTTCAGGGGTCTGCTGCTAATGTCTTGGTGCCAGATACCACAGGACACCTTCAGGGGTTTTGTAGCGTCCATGCCTCAGTGTATATTTTAAAAGATTACTCACTTTTGAGCACAGAAGCATAAGAAAACAGTACAAATATTCTAAACTGATAAATCATGACATAGCAATTTATTATTATTTATTATTAATTACCCTGCCCAGTATTTTTTCACTGTTCTTCAATCACTTTCTGATTGGATGCCAACTGCATTTGGTTGTACTCTACTTGCACTGTTCAGTGACAAAGTTCAAAATAATGTCATAAAATCCACATGCTGACAGAGAAAATCAGAAATCTTCTCATATAACTATTTCAGTACGTATATAGTGTATTATATAGACACTATTTCAGTGCGTATATAGTGTATTATATAGACACTATTTCAGTGCGTATATCATGTATTATATAGACACTATTTCAGTGTGTATATAGTGTATTATATAGACACTCTTTCAGTGTGTATATAGTGTATTATATAGACACTATTTCAGTACGTATATAGTGTATTATATAGACATTATTTCAGTGCGTATATAGTGTATTATATAGACACTATTTCAGTGCGTATATCGTGTATTATATAGACACTATTTCAGTGTGTATATAGTGTATTATATATACACTATTTCAGTGCGTATATAGTGTATTATATAGACACTATTTCAGTGTGTATATAGTGTATTATATAGACACTATTTCAGTGCGTATATAGTGTATTATATAGACACTATTTCAGTGCGTATATAGTGTATTATATAGACACTATTTCAGTGCGTATATAGTGTATTATATAGACACTATTTCAGTACGTATATAGTGTATTATATAGACATTATTTCAGTGCGTCTATAGTGTAATATATAGACACTATTTCAGTGCGTATATAGTGTATTATATAGACACTATTTCAGTGCGTATATAGTGTATTATATAGACACTATTTCAGTACGTATATAGTGTATTAAATAGACATTATTTCAGTGTGTATATAGTGTATTATATAGACACTATTTCAGTGTGTATATAGTCTATTATATAGACACTATTTCAGTGCGTATATAGTGTATTATATAGACACTATTTCAGTACGTATATAGTGTATTATATAGACACTATTTCAGTGCGTATATAGTGTATTATATAGA